>QGSO01000335.1:619255-1004818 GCA_011037825.1 Carya cathayensis | reverse complement strand
TCGAGCATTGAAATTTGCATTTACATGGTACATGCACGTGTATTTTATTTTAATTGAGAAAATCCTGTTTTATTGGCGTAAATGGATTTTTGGGTGCGTGCGTATCACGAGCCCAAGCCGGGATGGGTTATTATCTCGGTGGAGCTCCTCTGGTCACTCGGGAGTGGATAATACTGAGTGACATCCCCTGGGTTGTCGCTGGGCGACGACCGGATCACACGATACGGTAACGCTGTCGTGTCGACTCCGTGGTTCCTAGAGTGGCGGGGACTAGAGGATGGCCTGGCCAGGTACGCGCGAGGCGGAGGCGCGAGTCTGGGCATCACTCGTGTAGGTGTCACACGCGTAGACGTTACCTGCGGTGTGGCACAGAGCCAGAGTGTGTGGATGATCCCTAGGGGAGATCATGGTGCATGCATAATCGGATTGGTTTTTTTATGGTTTTTGGATACGGGCAATTTTCTGGGAAAATGGCGAGGATGTGTTGAGGACTTGTGATCCATTTTCTGGAAAAATGGTGGTTTGGGCCATTATCGGGGATAATGGCAAGGTCTGGTTTTGTGATCCATTTTCTGGGAAAATGGTGGTTTGGGCCATTATCGGGGATAATGGCGAGACTTGGTTTTAAACGATATGTTTTGGGCCGTTATCGGGGATAACGGCGAGATTTTTGTTTAAAGGATTTGTTTTTGGGCCAAATGAGTTTTTGGCGTGCGTGGAAAAAATATGGTTTATGAGTTTTGTGCTTTGACATTTACTCATGCATATTGTTTGAGTTTAGTATGCTTTTATCTAGTGGTATTTGGATTTTACTTACCTGCGGCACCATTTTTGTTACCGTAGATTTTGGTGCAGAGTTCGAGGAGGAGGAGGAGGCTGAGCCCGAGGATGCGGCTCCGCCGGAGATCTGAGTTGAAGTTAATGTATTGGTTTTGGGTTTTGAAACAATATTTGTGACTTGTAATATTTTATTATGTATCTTTGAAACGCTTTGTATTTTATTTAAGAAAAAAAATTCTGGTACTTAGTTTATGTCTTTGCTACCCGCTGCGTATTTCTTCGTGCACATGTGTCGTTTGCACACACTTGGCACTCGTCGATAGGATGGTGACCCGTGTTGTCACCATCCGGACGTCTCGATTTCCCCGTGTTGGTACGTGGGGATTTGGGGGCGTCACAAGCACTCTAGGCAAAACAATTTGCCTACCCCAATTAAATAATGTATAATATTTACATTCGACCGGCCATTGAAATCGATTCCCCCTTCAACTCAAGGTATCAAGGAAGATGTGAGCATCATAGGTTGTTCCCTCCCACCTCGTGTACACAAATGTATACTTCATACAAAAATCACATAAACACTAAATTATGCGCAATTTGTTAATGATGGTTTCGATAAGTGTTACTTACATAAGCTAGTACATAAGCTTCCATCATTGTGTTGTCCATTGCATCAAGGCATTTATGCAATTATATTAGCAAGCATACGTAAGGAAATTACATATATAATAATATGGCTCCCAAAGTACTTCACATTATTACCAATGAAGTAAGATCATACTGAATAATCATTACTTCAAGCAGGTATAATGTTGGGGGTTGCCTGCAATATAAGGATGCACCCTAGTTTTGTGTTTGTGTGTGACATCCCGGTCTAAGCTAGGTCCTTACGGTTTAGTTTCCACTTCTGTTTTGATCTAGATGGGCTTAAGCCCAATGGATTGAGAAAGTTAGTAGTATGAGATTGATATAGATTATGTCTTGTGTAGATGCCATAGGCGCCCAAGCCCAAGGGGAGGTCTAGTACTTAGCTAATTTTGGTCGTATAGAATTTAGGGTTTGGGAAGAAGGTGAGAGGCACCACTTAGAAAAAATGCCCTTGAAGTTCCCTAAGCCAAAATCATTAGATTCATAAGGAAGGGAATTTCGGTTTTTGCAAGAGTTGTGCACTTGGTAAGCATTCATAAAACTTTAAGGATTCTAGAAGAAGCAATGATGAGGGAGGTGATGAGGGAGATCGGTTTTTGTGAGAGCCACATGTCACTCATAATGGCTTCTAGAAGAATCTATGGATGGAAGAAGACAAGAGGGAGTTTTGGTTTTTGTAAGAGCCACATGCCAATCCCATGCCATTTGACAGCCATGGATGTCACTTTCTTTAGATTCATTATATCTAGATTAGAAATGGATGAAGGGAGGCTTAGAGTTTTAGGCAAAGTTTTGAAATTCGTTCTGAAAACTATTCCGGTAGAGGCACTGGAACGGAATATTTCGATATTGGTACATTTCGGTGTACCGTTTCGGAATTAATTATATATAAATATTTATACATATACATAAACTAACAACTAATAAAATAATTACATATATATAAGTGTGTATCATGTATATGTGTACATATGTAGAAGAATTGAAGATTTATAAAATGAATATATATTAAAAAAATCACAAACTTGAGTTAAGACACAAAAATAAAGAAAAACAAATTAAAGAATAGATAAATTATTAAAAATAATAATACTTAAAAAATAGAAAATGAGGAGACATATTTAAAATTATAAAAAAAATAAAATTATATAAATATATTTTATATTTTAGAATGAATTAAATACCATTTGGATTTAAAATTTATAAAAATGCCATCTAAGTATAAGAAAATTACAAAAACTGTTCAAAATGGAATGGAGATCGAAACGCTCAATTTTGGCTAAAATGGCCAGAATTTGACCGAAATGGCCAAAACAGGACCGGAATGACCGAAATTTAAAGCAAAACGGAATGAGGTGGTAGAGTGTACCAGACACCACACCGGAACGGCAAATTCTAGCCATTCTAGTCGGAACGGAACGAAATTTAAAACATTGATTTTCGGTCACCCCAAAGGAGCCACCACTTGTTTTCCATGTAATGTGAGTCCTTTAAGTTTCCAAGAAACATAATGATGAAGGGAAGAGGAAGAGAGTTTTGGCTAGGGCTAGAAGAAGGGGCCATGACCCATGCAAGGGATTTTTTGAAGACTCTTCATTTTTCCAGAAATAAGTGATGATAGGAGAGAGAATAAGTGGGAACAAAAGGATTTAAATAGGGACATTAATGACCGCCGCTCATACACTTGCTAGAGGGTGATCAAAGGTCCTGTTGGTATTTTTTTTTTTTTAATCAGATTTCTCTTTTCCACTCTATCTCACCCACCCTAGGAAAGAACCAAGCACCATTTTCTTCCTATCCAAACACTCATTTCATACAAACATAAGAGGGAAACTGAGAATACCTCGTTGGGAAGGATTGCACGGTCAGAACCTTTAAGCCACTATTTTATTCTCTTCTCATGCACACAAATGCACTTACAAAGATTTTTGGTTAGAGAAGTTCGGCTTATGAGAGTTGAGGATTGTGTTATGGCTTTGTTGTAAGTCATATGGGAATAATGGAGTGATTGGTTTGGCCATGAGAAGGAAACTATGCTTAAATCCTATTGAGTATGGTTTGTCTAGGATTCTCTTTTCTAAGAACCCGAATCGTCGATGCCAAAATGGAAAGGAATGTACCTTTATAGAGTTAAGTCACAATTGGCAATCACTAGGGTTTCCATGAGGGCTTTCTTTCTAGTAAATCACAAGTTAGAATTTCTTGCATGTCCTCAAGAAACTTTATGCCATAAGGTTGTTATGCACACACAAGTATGCTCTTTTTTTCCACAAAGCATACAAATGACCATTAGGGTTTTGGATTTTTGCAAGGATGATCATCACCTAACCACGACAGTTTCAACCAAGTGAGGGAAGTGCTAATACCATTTGGCCTAGGGTTTTCTTATATCACATGTCTATGAAAATGAGGCTTAAGGCAAGAGAAAGGCCATGGAATAATTAAGGGACCTTAGAACCGATTAGGGTTAGGATCGAAGTCAAAATCCTAGAACACGAAACACATGTTCAATTTGAAGTATTATTGCTTTTAATAGTCTAATGATTGAAACATACATTTTTAGCTTGCTTGATTGCCGAAAAATACTTTGTGAAGTTTTGTAAGTTAGCCTTTAACTTACTCTTGAATAATGTACTTATTTTTATATGTAAACTTTGCATTTGGTTGCTTAAATTGGATTATGGAATTGCTAGTCATTACAAACTCTGACTCGTAACTTATATATGAACGCTACGTTCAAATAATAGCTAAAATTGTTGGTTCAAATGACATGTTCGAAGCTTTCTTTGCGAAATGGAATGTGCTTGTTGAGCTTTCATATGTTATATCCATGTATCGGCATGTTCTAATTTGTCCATGCTATCCACGCGATACACTCTTGTATATGGCAAAATTATATGACATTGTTGTATGAAAATTTCATGATCACATGTCACATGTTTTCGGGTTGTGCATTAAAGGGAATAGTTTTGTCACAACCCCAATGTTAGGACGGAGGAATATCTTGGTGTAACTCCTTTGTGCACTCTGGAGTACTTAAATTGGAGTGGCAACCCTTAGGTTGATGAAGTATAGTCGACGAGCTTTGAATCAAATAAGTTATTTTTAAAAGATTCTAGAGTGAAATAATTGCACATAACGTTAGTGGGTGCAATATATTATAAAATGCGATGAAGGTGAATTGTGAACTACCGTATCATATAAATTCTGATATACTCACACCCAGTCAAAAGGGTCATCAAAATGATGCGGTAACAAGTAGAGAGCCCATGGTTCCTTGTAGTAGCCATGAGGTGTCTACCTACCCACATTGTCATAAGGAACAAGTTTGTCAAAGTCTTTACAAGAAACAAAAAGATGATATTTTGTTACATGTTTATTTTATTACTTTGATATTTGGTTATAAGATCAGTGTGTTTGAAAAAATAAAGAGAATTGCATTTGGGACAAAAAAGTTTTTTTGGTCAAATTACATTTTCATGTCATACATTCATACTTATGGTTTACCTTATACATGCTTATGTTATTTCTGTGTATATTTATGTTAACTTGTTGAGATTTCTTAAAATCTCACTATGGTAGTTTTCACTACCATTCCCCCTGAAATGATAGAAGTTGTGACAGAATTGTTAGATATTGATAGGGAAACACAAGTTAGAGGATCCCTCGGAAACTAAGGAAGCCCCATAGAGCCCCGAGCACTTTGGGGAACCATCACTAGTGGAGTGGCTTCAGTTCACTGAGAATTTCATAAGCGAAGTACTAAACCTCTTTGAGGACCTCCAGAAGATCTTGGACAAGAATAAGGGCCATTAGGATGTCTTCTGCGTACATGTTAAGGAACAATATGTTTTGAACTTTTTGGGTTTAGAGCCTTATTGTGTTTTGATACATTTTGATGGTACTTTTGGTAATAGGGTTTATGGTTTAAAACCTTCGTTTTGTATTTGGGAGATCTTTGAAACAATTATTTTGGGATTAATAGATGTTTTATTTTGGTACCATATTTAATTACTCAAACTTTGTTTATGAATGATTTTTTTCCTTTGCAATTATTGCATATTTCTATAAACATGCTAGATGCGTTACATGTTAACTATCATAAACAAGGGGTATGTGACTTTGAGTTACATATCCCAATGCTTCAATTTCCATCAAATTCCAAGCAGGGTCTGGGGGTGTCACAATGTGCTGGTGCAATCAATTGTCTTCCAAGCTCACATAGAACCCACATCACTACCTTGACATGTAGATTAATGGTTTCACTGGAATGTTGAAACCGGCCCCCACAAAGTGTTGTCTCTTTGCATGACCAACCATAAGGAAAAATATGCCCACCAATTCCACCTTCACCCCTCATGTACATTCCATAATATAATGTTAACCTAACATATCCATTCAATATTATAATATTATATTGGTCTTCGCAGACATTGTCCCATATCTATCCTCATAGCACTTCTCCCTCGCTACAGCATTACGCTTGAGCTGATCAAGGCAGTTGCTAGTTTGTGCTAGCACCTACATAGAGGCCACCCTTATGTTGCCAATGTGAGCAACAAGTAGATATGGTGGATGATGGTGTCCTTGCTTGCATGGACACGTCCATGTCATCAACATCAATGAGAAATCCTTATCAATTGCCTAGTACAGGGCCCCGTTGTCGCATCTCCTTCTCAAGCTGTTGTTCATCGTCATTGGTTGGGGGTTCTTGCATTGATGCATGATGTAGTGCCCCAGTGGCATCAAAAATGGTGTAGAGCATATCGTATTTAGGGCATATAAAGGTCTTGAATTGTTTCTATGTAGGTTTCACCTAACATTTTTAGAAAAATAATAGTTATATTAATTCAAGAAACATGTGGAAAAACATGAAATCAATATCTACAATAATGCCCAAGTGGAACATAAATAATGTTGAAGTATGTTTCACAAGAAGGTTATGTTACCTTCAATGGATTTGCCCAGTGTTCATCTCTGCCAAGTGTTGTTTTGGTGTTAGGCTCCCAACCCATACCAATTTGGACCAATGGGTTTGTGATAGGTGTTGTTTTGCCTTAAGCCTTTGCAGTCTCCCCCGCACTTGGGTTGCATCAAATACCTATACACCAACTCCAGACATCCATTGAGCATGCCTAGCATGGTCTCTATTTGTGATTTTGCCAGCTCTCAATGTACTGGTCAAGCTTTCTCCATACAACATCTCGATGAAGATATCCTCCATCACATTGTTCCACAATTCCTAATCACGAATGGTTTTAGCATCATCCATGGGGTGCTAATAATTGCCCAACATGGCAATGCAACAATTTCAAACCAATATCAGTAAATATATTGAACCCAATAACTAGAAAATATTAAAGCATTGCAAAGATCAAAGTAGCAATAGGCATTGATAGCATTGACATCAAGATATTAGTTAGCATATTCAAAACATGACAATACAACTAGGAATTTAATGGGTTAGAATAGGAAAAAGGTCATACCTACCGAGATAGAAAACCTAAGGAGGAGCATAAGTAGTAACGGTACAACAAAATAAATAGATCTCAATAATAGAACTTAAAAATTAGAACAAAAACTTACACAAATATGGATAATGTTTAATGAACCATTCTAATTACATCCTTGCTACTCCCAAAGTTGTGGCCTTTGTTGGCCTTGAAGCCATAAATGAAGCATGTGGAAGGGGACACAAGACGGTGGAGAATAGACTCATAAATAGGTACCATTCTATATTAAATTAAGCAAAAAACTATATTAACAATCCAACACTTATTCTACATAAACTAACAAATCTATTAACCTGTCCAGACCATGGAAGAGACAACCACACACAAACAGACACACTGACACGCATATTGAAATAGGTAGTCAAAGACACACACTTAAGCCATGGTTGAGTCAAGTAGACTATATCATATTAATTAAAAGAGGAATGATATACCCACATCGATTTACACAACAGTCTTAGGTGCCATTGGTTTTCACTTTTGTCTTTTTACTTTTTCTCACACAAGGGGCTAAAGTTGTAAGAAGGCACTAGATCCAAAATTTCAAACCCCATGCCACATGAGAGCTCACCTCGTCTCCCCCAAAAATTTCAAACCCAAATCTGGCCAACACCATCCATAATGGTGCGCTCAACAAAGCTCACACTAAACAGTTTTTGTTGCCAAAGCTTCCATGACAGAGCACAACCACATTGTGCACTCAACGGAGCTCACACTAAACATCTCCATTGTCTTTATACAAATTATGCTAAAGAAATTCTCAAAAATCAAATGAAAAAAAAAACACTAGAGAGGGCATGTGTTAGAGACAAGCACTACTCGTATCTAGTCCGATAGGTTCGGTTAGGGTTATGTGAGTGTAACTGTGATTCTTTATTAGGAAACGGTAGGAAATTTTTTTGGACCCTTTTGTGCGTGTAACGTAATTATTTTTTTTTCCTTTTATATAGAAGATGGGTATGTTATGGAATTTGGCTGGCGACTTGGTGGCATGGGGTTGAGTTTGTTCTCATGACTCCAACGACTCCAAGTCGAACCATGAGAGAGAGTAAGAGTAGTGGGATTGGAGCTTGTTGCCCAGATGACTAATACAAGAGGGGGGGTGAATTGAGTTGTATTTAAAAAAAATAACAATTATAAATCAAATATACAATATCAAATATAAACAAAATATGAAATAGCAATAAATATAAAGAGTAAGGGTAAGAGAGAATCAAACTCAGTATGTTAACGAGGTTCGGCCCCACTACCTACGTCCTCGCCTCAAGCTACCCCTTGAGGATCCCCAAATTCACTATTCAACCTCCTTCAGGTGGAGGTAAAAACCTATTACACCTTTGAACAACACCGCTACAAAGGATCCGTGTAGAACACCCTCTACACTTGCAATCACCTTACACGTGGTGATTCAACGATTCCCTGTGTAGAACACTTTCTACACGCACAAGGGTTGTACACACCCTTTTACTGATACAAGAATTGATAGTGGGTAGAATATCAGAAAACACTCCTCAATGAGTGAAATAAGAACAATACAGCACAACCTATATCTCTCAAAATGAAAAAGGATTAAGGCTCAATGCTTAGAGAAGAGAGAATGAAAGCTTTGAATGAGAGTTGTATGCTCTTGGTGTTGTGAATGTGAAGCTCTCAAATGATCTATTTATAGGCATATGAGACTTCATATTCAAATTTAAAAAGATTCACATGTCAAAGACATCATCATTCATTTTTCAAAAATTTCAAACCTAATCTTTTTACTTTTTGCATGTGACAAAATGAGCACACTTTACTTTTCAAAAAATTCAAACCTAATCTTTTACTTTTTGCATATGACAAAAGGAGCACACTTTGCTTTTCAAAAATTTCAAACCTAATCTTTTACTTTTTGCATATGACAAAAGGAGCACACTTTACTTTTCAAAATTTTCAAACAAAGACATCTTCCTTTTGCATAAGTCAAGAAAAGCATCAATCACTTTTGAAAATATTCAAATAAAACATGCACATGTGAAAGATGACAATCAATCATCTTTAATATTTTCAAAGTTCAAACTTTAATCATGGCATGCACATGTGAAAGATGACAATCAATTATCTTTCAAAATTTTCAAATTTAATTTTCAAAAATATTCATGCACATGTGGAAAATGTATTTTAATGCTTTATGATAAAATATTAATTTTGAGCCTTAATCCTAATTTCGAATTTTAAGAGATTTACAACATTACTCTATGACTTTAATGTGAGTTTGTTCCCTTCTTGCTCATGCTTGGTTTCTTGATGTGCTTGACTCCATTGTGTAGATAACTTGAGCTTGAGACTCCTTTATTCTTTGAATTCATTTGTTATCATCAAAATCCATGTGTAAATATATAATTACACAAAACTTGAAACCTTAAGTTCAACAGAGCTCATCAGAGGCCTTAGTTCAATTCGTTCTGGTTTTGTAGAATTTTTTAGAACCGAACTGGTTATACCGGTTTTACATTTTCAAGAACTGATTCTACACCAATTACCCTCTTAAGAGCATTCTCATTGGCTTGGCCAAATTTTACATAATTTGGCTCAAAAACCTTCACATTGGATTGGGCAAATCTAAAATAATTTAGACTTTTACTACAGTGGTTGGCTAAAGACGAAAGACCACTATTCATTCATCAAACATTAAAATATTAATTTTACATTCCAAACAAATAAATTAAATTAATTAGAATATAATTAACATTTAACATTTAGAATATAATTATTATTAACATTTAACAATACTTTTTTTAATATTAATTTAATTAGAATATAATTACTATTAACATTTCATACTACTTTTTTAATATTAATTTAATTAGAATATAATTACTATTAACATTTAATAATAATTTTTTTAATATTAATTTAATTATAATAGAATTATTATTAACATTTAATTGGTAGAATTACAAAATTTGATAAAATAAATTAAATAAAAAAATTATTAATTTAAGAATATTTTATTATTATATAGAGAATGAATAGCTAATCTAATGTAAGGATTGAATTTAGATGGAATAAAAAAATGCAAAGAAGTGTTGATATTGGCCAAATTTGAAGATGAATTTGGCTATGCCAATGATGATGCTCTAAACTGGTACTTCCGGTTTTATCGGTTCCGGTCTGGTTCGGTCCGGTTTTATTATTTTAATCAAATGTTAATTTCATATTTATAGCATATGATCAAACAAATTACAAATGTTCATATTTAAAATTAAAATTTTATGTTATAAATTCTAATAGAAAATCATTTCATATAAGATATATAATTATATATATAAAATATATAAAATATTTTTTTATATAATTTTAAAATGTTAATTTATATAGATATTTTAAACTAGTTTAGTCACAAAAAGCACATAAACAAAACCAAACCGAATCTGGCTAGTTTTTACAATATAGGAACGGGTCCTCTGGCCAGTTTTTCGGTTTAAACTTTTACCCCTATCTATGATAGGAGAGCCCTACCACATGAGGAGTGTTTCCCGCCACGCCACCCCACCACTTAATGGGACTTATTGTCAAGCATGGAGATCATGAGAGGAGGCAAGTCCAGTTGTGCTATAGAGGAATGCGATGCAATTTAGATATCCGAGATGTCTAGGTCATCGATGTCATCCTCTCATCGATATCGCTATCTCAAGGAGGGACAGTCTTCCAACAATGATGATGAGGTTGCACTAGAGGTTGACCCCGCTTTGCTCATCAACTTGTGATACGATCTTGAGGACAATGCGTTGTACCATCTTCCTTAGGATACTACATCGACTGGATTGCAGATACCACCACCCTCATCACCCACCGACTCTACGACCAATAATGGGCATTAGGGGGGAGGATGTAATGCCCTAAAAGAAAAAGAATTTCTTTTAGTTAGACATTAGGCATGCCATGAGAATTTAGGAAAAAACTCATACATTTAAGACTAGTTAGGTTTTGATCAGTTAGTGTAGCCGAATTATGATCCGATAAGGGAACGAAATGCGTTTTTAAATTTTTTAGACACTTAGGACCATAATTAGATGAAACAGATTGTACCATCAAATTCATATGAATTTTTAGAATTTTATAGTGTAATGAAAAGTTTCGTAATTTTGAATGCCATAGAGAGCGACACATGACGACTAGCGCAACACTTCACCAAACAGCTACCAAATTGCCATGTAGGATGTCCTAGTTAGGCCAAGAACCCTAGGGAACCTTAAGGAAACAAGGAACCATCACCACCTTCCATTTGCACCTCACTTTACACATGTCAAGCTTAGTACATTGTAAAAAGGTACTTGAGTGTGAAACAAGCAAAACCCATGCTTTCTTACATGCGCATGCCTTTCTTACACCCACCATACCTTTCCACTTACACATTTTACCTTCTTGGCCAGTCACCATTTGTGGTTTGAGACCCAAAACATTAAACGCAATTGAGACACACATTGCTCTATGCCCATCGGTTTTTGTTCCTCCATTCCTACTTGTCTTGAACAATTTTTAGAAGCAACCAACCTACTCTCCATTTACCTTTCTTAAACACACATGCCTCTCTCTTACACTATTGTACCACCTATGATCAGCCCACTTTAGTTTGAAATTGAAGACCCCAAAACCGAGACATTCAATGGCCCTCCATCCCATCGGTTTGCACTTCTCTTTTCACCCTAGAGCTAGTTCCAATTGCAAGCAACCTTCTTACACCCTACATGTACCTCTCTTACACACACACATTGCTCTTCACCTAGACCATTAGAGGTAAGGATAAATCTAAAAATCCGATTCCTACAAAATAGAATCGAAGTCTGATTTCTTTTTTAAGTTTTCAGTTAGAGGTGTCATATATGCCCTCTGACTCTGACTTTATGCTTTGACTATGACTTCGTATGTGCCCTCTGATTCCAAATCTAACTCCAATATTATACATATGGTATAAATATATATATTTATCTATATTTATTATATATACTATTATTGTCATATAATTATAAATTATATAGTTAAATTCAATAATATACTAGTATACACTAATTTTTTTTTTTTTTTTGTTGAGAAAAACCCTTAGGCCATTTCATTGAACTAGATTAGAAACACGAGTAGGAAGTTCCTCCATAGTTACAATAACATCAGAAATGGTAAGAGCACTTTTTGCTAGTAAGTGGGGTACTGTGTTGCCATTTCTCCTTACATGAGAAACAAACCACTTTGCAAAAAAATTAAGACAGGTTCGAGCTTCACACAGGAACATGCTAGAACTATTCCAATCTTCTACTTCTTCTTGAAGAGACTTAGTAACTTGTAAAGAGTCCCCTTTCAAAATAACTTTAGTTAACCCCAAGTCTCTAGCAAACTGGGCTGCAACTAATGCCCCATAAGATTCAGCTAGAAGAGGGTTAGGGAAGAGACTTTTCCTTTGCCTCATTGTTGCTATTGTCTGGCCTTTGTCATCTCTTACAACTACCCCTACTCCAACAAGTCCTTTAGCTTTGTCCACTGCTCCATCCCAATTTACTTTGAACCAAGTCGTTGGTGGGGCCTGCCACACTTCTGCTGAGAGGCACTGCTGTTGGACTTTGCTTTGTTTCTGTGATTGGCCCTCCTCAGACAGCAACTCCAATCTCAGTTTTGATTCTCTTATCAATATGTCAAGAGGCATGAAAGGTTTGTTGAAGATGAATGAATTCCTTCTCAACCATAGTTGTCTTGCTACCACCACAAACTCTTTCAGCTCTTCTACATTGAGAGCATCAGTCAAAGCCTCAAAGAATTCTAACATAGGCCTGTAAGAGCTTCTACTTTTCTGTAGTTTTTTGGAGCATAGGCTCCAGACATCCTTTGCAGCCTCACAGTTCCATAGGACATGCATGGTACTTTCTTCTTCTCGACTGCACAAAGGGCATAGTGGTTCACTCACTATCTTCCTTTTGAACAGGTTGAGTTGAGTAGGGAGGGAGTCTTGACATGCTCTCCACAAAAACATCTTTTCACTTGGTGCAGTATGAAGCTGCCATATCTTGTTCCACACACCTTTGAAGCATTTACTGGTTGATGCTTGACCTTTGTCTGCCACTTCTTTTTCCTTCTCCATGTGGTATGCACTCCTCACTGAGAAAGATCCTCCCTTTGTACCATGCCAAATGAGTTTGTCTCTCGAGTTCATAGAGCTGACAGGTGTTTGAAGAATCACTTCAGCTTCCCCTTCTTCAAAGATTTCTTTTACATGTTTTGTTTTCCAACTCCTTTTTGTAGGGTCAATGAGTTTTGCCACTGTTGCCTTGCCACCGAGCACCTTAACTGGACTTGTTACCTTTGTTGGTTTAGTTTTAACTAACCATTTGTCTGTCCAAATGTGTACTTTTTCTCCTGATCCCACCCTCCAAAAGGACCCTGCCTCTACTATTTTCCTTGTAGCCAACAGACTTCTCCATACAAAGGAAGGCTTAGATCCCACCTTAGCTGATTGCAAAATTTGATTGAGGGAAGTACTTGGCTTTTAATACTTTGACTGTGAGGGAGGAGGGATCTTGAATTATTCTCCAACATTGCTTGGACAGCAAAGCTTTGTTGAAAATTTCAAGGTCCCTAAAACCCAAACCCCCCTCAGCTTTTGATTGCCCCAGCCTTTTCCATGAAAGCCAATGTATTTTTTGCTCTTTTTCTTGCTGTCCCCACCAGTACTTTTGAATGACACTGTTTATAGCTTGTATGAGGGTTAGAGGGAGCTTGAACACACTCATTGTGAAAGTTGGAAGAGCTTGAATCACTGCCTTTAAATAAATTTCTTTTCTTGCCTGAGAGAGGGTCTTGATTCTTTGACTATTAAGCTTTAGATTGATATTGTCTAGTAGAGTCTTGAAGGTTTTGAATCTGTCCTTTCCAACCACTGGGGGTAATCCCAGATATCTCTCATATGGCATGGTGGTCCTCATTCCTGCTATTGACAAGATGAATCTTTGAGTAATTCTGCTAGTATTCTTGCTAAAAACTACAGAAGTTTTCTCCACATTTAATCTTTGGCCCGAGTCCTTTTCATAAGCTCTTAGTAGACTTACCATCCTGCCCCATTCTTCTGCATTTGCCTTGCAGAACAACAAGCTATCATCTGCAAAGAAAAGATGGGATACCCTCATCTGTCCACGAGCCACTGGTACCCCATGTATTAACTCCTTCTCTTTAGCTTTGTATATCAAATTACTCAAGGCTTCAGCACACAATATGAAAAGGTAAGGTGATAGGGGATCACCTTGCCTTATGTCTCGAGTGGGGGAGAAGGATTTTTGAGGTTCACCATTCACCAGCAAGGAGTAGTTGACTGTTTCAACACAGTGCATCACCAAGTCCACCCATTTTTTGTCAAAACCTAGCTTGATAAGAACTACTCTAAGAAAACACCACTCCACTCGGTCGTAGGCTTTACTCATGTCTAGTTTCAAAGCCATATAGTATGCAATGCCTCAAAGGCAACAATAATATTATCTGAAATAAGTCTGTTAGGTACAAAGGCTGATTGAGAAGCAGAAATTACACTAGGGAGCACTTTTTTCAATCTATTTGCTATAACTTTTGAGATAATTTTATAGAGGACATTACATAGGGATATAGGTCTGAATTCTGTCACCTTTGTTGGTGCCCTCTTCTTTGGTATCAAAGCAATGAGAGTGTTGTTGATGCTCCCCATGCTCTCCTTCCCATTCAGCACATTCAGTACAGCTTCACACACTTTATGCCCCACTATGGACCAGTGTTTCTGGTAGAAAAATGCTGGAAAACCATCTGGTCCTGGCGAGCTTAGTCCATTCATGCTGAATAGAGCTTCTTCCACTTCCTGAGTGCAGTAAGGTCTGTTAAGAGACTCATTTTGGGACTCAGTCACTCGGGCCTCTAATGAAGAGATGCAATTGAAGGGTTAGTAGGGTTTGAGGAAGTGAAAAGATCAGTGAAGTAGCTTTGGAACATTTCAGAAATTCCCTTACTCGAGGTTACAATCTGGTCATTGCTATCCACCAGCTTCTTGATCATGTTTGTTTTTCTTCTCTGGGATGCTGCTTGGTGGAAGAACTTAGTATTCCTATCTCCCTCCTTTAGCCACCTCTGTTTGGCCCTTTGCTTCCACTTCATGTTATCAGACTCTAAGATTACATTCACCTCTCTTTGGACTTTCTTAATTTCATCAGTGAGATGGCCTGAGTTTCTGTCCTGAAGATAGGATAGATGTGCCAACTGATCTTGGATTCTTTTCTTAGAATTACCAAACTTTTGTTTGCTCCACTGAGTAAGTTTTTGTTGGCAGTGTTGCAGGTTTTTTGAGGTGAGGTTTATTATGTTACCAGCCACGGGTGGGGCCTTCCATGCCTCTTCCACTATTTTGTAATAGTCTTCACTAAAGGTCCAGCTAGCTTCAAACCTAAAAGGCCTCCTACTTTTGTTGGGTGCAGCACTTAGTTGATCCATAGTGATCCAAATTGGGTTGTGATCTGAGCTTAATGAGGGGAGGGTAAGAACCTTAGGGTCTGTGTATAGCTCAAGCCACTTCCCATTGCAGAGAGCCCTATCTAATCTCTCTTTTGTGAAAGCCATCCCTTGCCTTCCATTTGTCTAGGTGAACTTATTTCCTGAATACCCCATATCAAGCAGGCCACATTTGTCTATGGCCTCTCTAAATAGCTCCATTTGTTTAAAAGGTCTCAGGGGACCTCCACACTTCTCTCCATAGTGTAAGATTTCATTGAAATCTCCTACACATAGCCATCCAGAATTTGTGGTTGGCTTAAGGGCTTCAAGTAGTGACCAACTCTCGTGCCTTTTTTCTGTTTTTGGGTGGCCATAGAAGCCAGTTAGGGTCCAGATTGTTCCCTCTATCATGCCAGTGATTGACAGAGAGATGTGGGACTGAGTATAGGACAAAACCTCAGCCTCAACTTCATCCTTCCAGAAAAAAGCTAGACCTCCTCTAGTTCCAACTGGATTGACTATAAAGCCATGATCATAGTTTAGCAACCTCTTTACTGATTCCACCTTGACTCTCTTACTCTTTGTTTCCATTAAGAAAACAAAGGATGGGGACTTATGTTGCACCATAAGGAGCAAATTATTAACTGACCGAGGGTTCCCAAGCCCTCGGCAGTTCCAGCTTAAGCAACTCATCTCAAAAGGTGGGGCTGGAATCCAGCCACCACCATGTCATCCTTGTTTAAAGACAAGGCATGTCTTTGCTCACTCTTGGCCTTCTTAAAAGACCTTGTTGTAACTGCACTGGTACTATGAATCCCATCTCTCTTAGAGCCACAGTGCCTATTCTCTTTGTCTTGTTCTATCTCTGTAAACAACCCATCACCACTTCTGTCTCTTGCTTTCCTCTTCCAGGTTGCTTGCCTCTTCATCTTCTGCAGGACTTGGATTTGGTCTGAAACAAAATGGGCCAGAGATGTGGTCTGGGCCTTCAGGTCACTGCTGATCTCATGGCCTAATTTTGTGTTGTGGGCCTTTTCTTGGTTTGTGTTATTTGGTTTGCAGCTAAGAGGTTCAGATACCTCAACACCTTGGATCAGACAATTTTCTGCTACCAGGAAAGGCTTCTCTGGTATGTCCGAGAGTAGATGTCCATCTGTTTCCTTAATTGGTGTCTGCTTACACTGCACTTTCTGGACATTAGAAAGTTCTAATATAGTTACCATTTTGGCAGCTGAGAGGTCCCCATCATGCAGGCTAGCTTTCTGACCACCTGAGCTGGTCCCATCTTTCTTGATTGGAGAGTCATCCCCGACCTCTCTCTCCTCCTCCCATGACTGCTTCTTTGGTTCTTCAGGTGAGCCTTTTGAACCATGCTTCTTTGTTAAGAAGTCACTCTCTCTAGTTGCTGGGGCTCGGAGCCAAGTCCCATATTGCAGCTTGTGGTCTGAGAGTATAGCAGAACAGCCCTTCTGTGCATGCTTAATCACACCACATTTAAAGCAAAAAGAAGGCAAACGTTCATATTTGAGGGGGATCCAAGTTCTTTTACCTTCAACAGATAGAAAAAGGCCTCTTTGGAGAGCTTTGGAAATATCCAACTCCACCTTTATCCTCAAGAATTTGCCCCATCCAATACCCCTCTCATCTGCTTGGACCATTAAAAACTTTCCAATGGCATTACCAATTCTGGTTCCAACTTCCTCAGTCATGCTTGCTAATGGCATGTTAAAGGCCTGCACCCAGAACTCCTCTATGGAGAAAGGGACTTCATTAATGGAGCTATTCCCTTCATATAAATTCAGACATAGTAGCCACCTATCAAAGGACCATGGTCTTCCACGTATGACCTGTTGGAGATCCCTCTCAAGGTGGAACTCTACTAAGTATTTGTTTGTTCCCACTTCTGTAAACTGAATCCAGCTCTTGCATCTCCACACCTTTGACATTGTAGTTTTGAAAGCTTCTCTGTTCACTGGTCTTTCAGCAATGATCATAACCAGAACACAGAACTGGCTTTGTTTCTTGACTTTGTCTACCAAGTTTGAAGGCAGAACCACCTCTCCTTTTTCCTTCTTAGTTAGACTGAGACCTTCCCATTGTCTAGCTAAATCTTCCTCCATGTTTCCTCTTCAAACCAGCTGAAAACTAGTTTAAGAGACTAGGCTCTCCTAGAGAGAAAAACCTCCACCTTCAAGGAGAGGCCTTTTGAGCTGATAACGAGAGAATTTAGTATACGCTAATTATTATAAAATAATATACTTACACTATAATATAAATAAACTAATTATAGTTTAGTATATGTAAATATCATAGTATTACTACTATACATAATTAACTATAAAAATAAGTTAGACACCAGTGTTTAAGTCTAGTATAATAAATAAATAACACATATTAATTTACTAAAATATAATAACATGTAATTAGACACTAAAATGTTTAGCATATAATTAAATTAGAAATAAGTTAGATATTGATATAATAACATGTAATTAGATACTATAACATAAGTCTTCCATAGAAATAAACTAGACACTAGTATAAAAATAACAAATAAGTCTAATATAATAAGTTAAAGTTTTTTTAATTTTTTAGAAAAATTAAAATTTGAAATCCCACAAAAAAATTCTTTTTTAAAATGGGCTATATGTGAAGCTAAAAAAAAGGCCCAAAGCTGAAAATCCAAATTCGACTCCGCTTTGACTCTACTATAAGAAGTTGGAGTCGGAGTCAGATCGGAGCCTACACTGGTTAGAGTCGGAATCGGAGTTCTGATTTGAATTCCAACTAGTTAGTACTTACCCCTATACAACATGTACCACCCAAAACCAACACCATTAGATTTGGACTTGAAACCCCAAACTAGTCCATTGGGTGCAAGGGTTTCACCCAAACCGATTGCCTCCATTCACTACACAACATGACTTTGTTCACAAGCAATGCTATCCATGAATGACCACCCCCATGACCTACCTTTTAACCCCATGTTAACCCCCCAAAGCTTCCCCCACACTCAAACAAACCGCCCACTCCACTCCACTCCACTCCACCCCACACTCAATCTGCTAAGTCAAAGCACCCAACCACCTTATCTTTTGCTCATTTCAATAGACAACCCTCACATCACCTCCATGCCATGCCATGGCCTTTTCAAGCTACCCCTCTCCTTACTCCTTTTTTCCCACATAAGTTGAGCCCCTCTTCACTTGCACACAAGTTCACACATCTCACTTAGCATTTTGAGAGAAAACTGAGAGTGAGAGAAAAGTAAGGAAAAGTTTGGCATTACTCGTGGTAAAGATTTACCATAAGGTAAGACTCTGATGACATACTCACAACTAGTGGACAGACCTTTGTTATGATTTGGTAACCACCAAGAGCACACAGTTTATGGAGAATCGTGGAGCTTCCATTCTTTGTGAAAGCAAGATTAAGAATGAATGGAATTTGTTTATGAAAGCAAGCATGTTATGATGTATGAAAACTTTGATATTGATAAATTATGTTTTGTAAAACACATCCATGTCAGTCATGCATATATGCCATGTCTATTATTACACATGCTTTATAAATTGATAGTAGCTTAGATGTATAACTTTTTGAAATTGAAAAATCTTCCTATGATAGTGCCAACTATTATTCCTACCTAGAAGGGTAGAAGCTGTGACAGATCCACATGGAGCACATCATCCCCAATTGGACGAGGTCGAATAGGGAGGGAACGAGCATGAAGGAGCTCCTAGAGATCATACTCCATTCTCTTAATGTCATTTTGACATTGATAGTCGAGCTGCACAAGCAGCTTAGTGTGTAAGGATTTTGTGATGCTGTAATTAAGGAGTTCTTACTCTAGTACAACATCTCTTTTGTGTAAAAGACATGTGATAAACTTATTTAATTATTAATATTATGAAAGTTGTTTTGGGATTCAGTTGTGCAACTTATATCTAAGCTTAAAAAAAAAAAAAATTTGCTGCAATTTTTACATATTGTTAGAAGCATACTAAGTGCGTTACATACTATCTATCATGAATGACGGTATCTAACTATTTGTTGCATGTCCCAAGAGCTTGATCACTGTCAAAACCCAAGCGAAGGTTGGGGACGTCACACAAACAAACACCCACAACATTCCTTCACATTATGAAAAATGGTTTCCATTGATTCAAAACCCATAGCATTATGAAAAACAGTTTCCATTAAGTCTATTCTATTATCATTCCAAACAAAAACCTGCTCATTAGCATGCACAACATTAAACAATCATGGCCAGATGCCTCGACCAATTGCTCATACACACTCAATTATCAATTATTACATGAAATAACACAAACACATTTGACCCACACACAACCACAAACACCAACAAACACTATCAATTACCAATTATGTCCCCATGCTAGAAAATTACGTATTATGTAAAACGATAGAAATTCAGCAAATAGGGAACCATGTTTGCAAGCAACACTTCATAGAAAGGAACAAATTTGTATCTATGGTTACAAATCATAGATTGAAATGGGAGAACAGATGGGCTTACCTAGTAGGAGTGCGTCTCCAAACCCGTGGTGGCCAACATATGGGTGTTACGGCGTTTATGGATAGAGTTGGAGACAATGGTGTGAGGCTTGCAGAAATTTGTAGGGGTGGGTTTCCTCGGTTTGGGCATGTTGAATTTATAGGCAATTTTCCTCTACAACAAACAAACCGAGGACCCCCATTAGAGATTGCAAGAATCTCCACAAACCCATGTGAAGCCAATGTTCTTGCAGAGGGTAGAAGAATCAAGCAAGAATGGCATGATCGAACAGACAAATTACACCAGGCGCAAGTGGCCTTGTCGCCAATGATGCTCTCAAATACTTTATGGGGAGCTGAAACCTCATCAAGGGTAGCTTCCCCTTTTTGCAAGCGGGGTAGGTTTTACACCAAAACAGCTCAAAAGGCCTCTAACTGAGAACTTAAACAAGACTGACCAGCGTTGTCCTTGAAGGGAATGGTCGGCGTTGTCATTGGAGGGGTTTGAGTCCACTCAACATTGGCATGTATGAGGTGGAGGTAGGGAATGGGAAGTACGTGATGGGTTTTTCGGCGTTGTGGAATGAACTAGTACCGGAATGTCATGTATTCACCACAGACAAAGGGCAACACAGGATGACATGAGAAATTTTCTGGCTGAGCTTTGCATTGTTGGTCTAAGAGAAGTCAATGTATGGTCTTCTCAATGAATAGTTTTGAGATAAAGTAGAGACTAAACCTCATATACCTTAGTGATAAGAGAACACTAGATGCAACTTTATATATAAAAAAAAATTCTTTTACCTACTAATTATATTTTAATTTATAGATACATGTATTTTTAAATTGTAGACTTATTATACTTGTCATCTATGAGCCATCCAGTTTGAAATCAAGTCAAATTTTGGGACCGAGGGTTGAAGACATTTTCTATTTGGATTCTTAGAAAGATAGATAGGAAAATCGTTTTGAAGGGGAAGGTGGCTACTTAATGAATCCACCCGAACTCCGGAGTTCGGGGTGGATTAGCCTTTGGTTTCATCCGGACCCAACCCATCAAACACATAAATTACACATAAATTACAAGCATAAATTACACGCATAAATTACATACATACATGGCAGGTTTTTATGCCTTCGAATTCTCTTCAGCTATCGTGGCCATAACCAAAATCATATCCAGTTCTTATCCCAGTGAGGGTTTGGGCGAATAGACAATAAGATTACAGTATACAATCCACCATATACAACCAAATGGATTTGAAACTTGTGAAGTGCGTTATGCGTACGCCACTATGTTACTGGACTTCTTCTGCAGGAAGGCTTTCAGAGTTGAATTTTTCTCCTGGTAATCTTTGAACTCAAGTCTCCTTCCATGAGCTGCAATCGATTCAATCTCTTAGATCGACCATCAAAAGTGGCATCAGTGTGATCAAACAATCAAATAAGTACATGACGACAGGTAAACCCAATTCAGTAATTATAGATAAATGAAAACGAGAAGACCTTGCAAATGGTTATCTGCTTTGCCAGTAAAGTCAGAAAGTGTGCATACAACTCGAGCAGCAGCACTAATATAAAAATCTTTGATACCAAGCCATTTTATCATACATATTTTTTTTTTGATAAGTAATTTTATCATACATATATACTAAGCCATTGAGCCATTTAGCCAGGCACTGGGGCCAGTGCAACACCCAAATCCTTGGTTCAATGTTTCGACTGGCCATTTTGAATACCCTGCTCTGGGTGTCAAATATATAGATAGGATAGAAAAAATAAATAAAATATAAAATAAAAAGCAAATAACGATAAGGAACAAAAAGCAAAGATAATATAGACAAATATATTATGGTGAACTAATTTGATCCAAAAATGGAGGGGGAGAGATTGAAATAAGCCCAAGGACTACTCAAATATTCCAACACCTTTGGTCAACTAGACGCAAATGTTCTAAAGCTGGTTGAATTGGCCTATATTATTTGAAGAACTCTGCAGTGGAAGAAGGCCTTACCAATTAGAAATGAATAAATTCGATTGTTTTAGCTTTATGGTTTTGCCTATGTTGACCTTTTTTTTCCACATTTCGGTGTATCCATCTTTGGGGAGAATACCATTATGAATGTGGACTGCCCAAAATGGTGGTCTAAGATTAAGTCATTTTTACACCATACTCTCTTCATAACTAAAGAGTGGTAGGCAAGCAACTATCATGCAAACTTTGATGTCTATGGAAATTACTCAGAAATGTGATAACAAGCCACAATGTTTGATATGTTGGACTGGGACATACTCATTGCACAGAGCTTCAAGGTGAGGTTGCGACCCAAAAATCAAAGCCCTCACCAACACAACAGAAAGTAAAAGAATAAATAAATAAATGGAAAATGTGCTAACAAACAAGTTTTATTTAATCGTATCTTACTTTAAGATAAGTTTTTGATCAAATGGTTGGGACCATTTGGCGTGGTGATTAGGACTGTATAGACTTCCTTAGTATACACTTGATAATGGCGTATTTGACAAATGACAAGAAATACTAACCAGGTAGCAACCACTTGAAGTCCAAGTCTAACAGAAACCGAACATTGTTCAATTGTATGGGAACTGTAGAAAATCAACAATTAAAATGAAAATGAATACGTTGTCATCATTGCAGAACAATTCCATTTGAAGGTTAGGAAGAGAGCAATCGATAATTATACTCAGCTAAGATGACAATCTCCAAGGCCAATACACCACACCAAATGGTAGATCATTGCAACAATTTGGGCCTATCCAGTGAATATCTACTTTATTCTTGTGAAAGTATCTTTCACTCCTACCTGAATAAAAGTTGAACTTCTCTGAAAAGTCCAGCCCAGATTCGGTCATAAACAGATGATCCCCAGTGAACAAAATATCGAGGGACGTATAAAATAAGCAGACTGATCCCTGTGTCATCACATGACAGATAAAAGAATGAGACCAGTTGAGTGTTTGTTAATGCACCTTCATTATTAAAAGCTTACAGTTGTGTGATGATTGTCTATACAAAGACAATACAAGGAAGACTCCAATCTGTCTAGAATATATTGAAAAGGCCATCACTCACCATGTCAATGTGAGTAAGCCAAAATTGTGTGAATATGATTTGAGGCAATACTGATTGCTAGAATCTATAAGTTTTACAAGAGTAGGCAAGGTCATTTCCATGGAAATGTCAAACATAGATGAATAAACAACAGATCCAGATATCCTAAATTAGGGTTTAGTAATTCTGATAATTGCCATACTGGGTTAGGTGTAAGTGTTTAGCGTGCATTGGGTGGACAAAGAATTTCGATTGTTTGCATGGAAGTGATTTTCAGCGTGTGTCAGATCTGAGCTCTCAGGATGGTGATGATCAATCATATGTATGCATTGGAGGAACTGAAATCAGTCCTTCAAAAAAAACCTATGGGCACCAATGCCTTTCAAAAGTGAATGAGGAGAATGGTTTCTCGCATTTATGGTCATTTTGATCTTTAAGCGTAAGAAAATATGGGTCCTAGTCCAGTGGGTGTTTTTGGGTCTCTAAACAAAGAATGTTCAAGTTTGGGGGAAGATAATGTTAATTTTGTCTCTACAGATTATAACCAAGATGAATGTGGTCCAGGGAGAAACTAATGTTTTGTCAAACACTGCCCTGCAAATTTGGCTTTTTCTCGTCTCATGTTGTTCCACCAATACGTTCCCCAATTATCTCTCTACATTTTTGTACCCACTGGGTGTACCGTCTAACAAGAATTAGGGATTTCTTCTAAAATTAGTCCATTTATTTCTGGATCATTTGGTGTGCAGTCTATCTGTCATGACCAGCCCATTTAGACCCAAGCCCATCCCGCACCAAAAAAAAGGAACAAAATGGTGTTGTTTAAAGACTCCCTATGTTATGATCCAATCCAATATTATTAGGTATGATTTTATTAGGCCTGCATTAAGTTAAATAAAATTTTTGAAGAAGCCCATGAGCTATAATTTGTTGAGGTTGATTACGGATTTTAAATAGGCCTATAGGTCCAAAAGTTTATTAAGGTTTAGTGGATGATTTTAGATGGTATTAATGGGCCAATATTTATAGATGCCCAATTGAGGTTTATCGGATAATTTGGAATAGGCCATGGGCCCAAAATTTATTATGATTGATTATGGAATTCTTATTGGGCTCAATAATTGAGTTAAATCCATTTAATATTTATAGACCAAGTGGACCTATATTTAATTGGTATTAGGCCCAAGAATTTATTTAATAGTCCAAAAAGTATTATTAAATGAGTTGAGCTCAATTTAGAATGTAAGATCGGCCCGTTAGGATTGTTAAGTAGCTTAGCACATCAAATTATTGGCAAGACCTAGAATTTAGTTGGATCCATTAAATGGGCCACCCCTTTGGTTAGAGCCCAAATTAGGACCCAAGGAGAAACCTAGTAAAACATGGCCCAACTCAAGGCCCAAACCGCATGTATAAAACCCATGCTAGGTACGTGCATCTTCATCTTCAACCAAAGCCTCATATTCAGGTTTTAAGCCAGTAAGAAACCAAACAACGTTGAACTCTTCACGTTGTTGTTGCATGCGTGAAACATCAGATGAGATAGGTTGATACATTGAGTTCACATATGTTCATCACTTGAGAATAATACTCTTCCAAGCCCAAAGTACCCTGTTCAAACCCAAAGAATTGCTTACACAACTCATAAATACGGGTTATGTTCCCATCACCAGAATATATCTATTTGAGATGCCTCCACACTTCTTGAGCAGTGTCAAAATGTATCAAACTAGCACAAATTATAGGCTCAATATTGGTCAACATCAAGGACAAAATTTGAGCATCTTCTTGTTCCCATTGAGCAAATGTAGAACTAGTTGAGTCAAGCATTGGATCAACCAAGTGGATACAAACACCCTTGCCTTTCAAAAACATTTCAATAGATTTTGACCACAACATATAGTTCTTTCCATTCAACTTCACCGAAATCATAGGCATATTAAAGTTTGGTGCAAGAGACAATGACTCAAATTTAGTTGCAATGGATGCAAAAAAAATATCACAATTCAACTTCGAGACAGAAAATCAACACAGAATATGAAATATGTATGAAAGACCGAGAAACACAATCTGGCAAGCTTAAGTACCCGAAAAATCGACCTGAGTAACCAAATTTTGGCTCTATATCGATCGGAATCAGCTTGTATTGGGTCTGAACCGGGTATTACCGGTTATCCTAAATGAGGATTAGTGAAGCTGGGTTTACTGTATTCTCGTTACTAAAGAGGTGTTATTCTGGATAGGAATAAGCGCTTACTCCAAGTTGGGGGCATTCGCACTTGAGGATTGGAGAGCTTAGACCTGCAACCAAACACTCCGAGACTTAGCAGTTGCCAGCGACAAACAGCCCTTCTGGCAGCCGATGATTAAGGGAAACTCGCCAGGATGCACAGAGAATGATGGCGAGCTCGACTCTAGTGCCCAGTATCGAAGACCACACCGAAAACCACTTGAGTGCACAGACAACAACGGGGAACTTGGATCCAACAGCCAAACCACTGCACAAACCACTGCACTAACCACCACTAACCAACTTTGCACCACTAACCACCACTAGCTGAACCACTACACCACTAACGCTGTCACACAACCACCACCAACCGACTACTCAACGTTCTGATACCATGTAGTTGACCATAGAGAGAATACTTGTTATTATTCATTGATGTTCAACAATATATATATTACATACAATTGACAATTATACCCTCACAAGTTACACTAATTACAACCATGTCCTCCAACACGATGAAACTAAAAACATGTCCAATCTAAACCACATGATTACTGGACCACGTCAATGCTCCACCCATGAGGGGAATACCCACCAAACTCAACTTGAAAATAAACTCCGAGAATTCCATCATTGCTGGTTGCAACCTACTTTCTCTTGAACGTTCACTTGGGAATCTTCTAACATTAAAGTCATCACCTATACACCAAAGTAGTTCCCACCAACTATGAACTCTTGCTATTTCTTCCCATAATAGTCCTCTGTTGTTGTCCAAGTTTGGCTCATAAACACCAGCAAAAGCCCACAAAAAGTTCTCTTCCACATTCTTAAAAAAACATGACACTATGTATTCCCTTATGAATTCCTCCATTTTCTCCACCACCCTTCTTGGAATACATTTCAGCTTTGTTTCTTGTAAGCACACAATGTTAGCCTTCTACTCGCGAAGTAAATTTTTTGTTCGAAGACGCTTATTGGCCTCATTGAGCCCTCGGATATTCCATGAAACAATTTGAGCTTCCTAAAGAAGTTGCCAGCCCCTTCCATTTGGATCTTTCTTGACTTGAGCTGCCCTCATAGTTAAAAGACCATGTTAGTCTCTTTAGTTCCTTCTGTTTTTTAGATCCTGATTTCTTGATTTGAGCATGACCAACTTCAATGGTGGCAAGCAAAGCCATGAATTGTTCCTCAAAACCCTCACATTCCATCCCTACACAGTGTTGAATTTCCTTCACCTTATGTATAACCCAATCAAAAGCTCTAAACTAACTTGGTAACATATAGTTTAGAGGTATGGGCTCCCCAACCATGTCGATCTCGTCCCTAGTTGCTCACTGCGAATCCAATGCCGTCCCCATCTCCTCCTCCACAAATATATTACCACAATCCCATTCAGGGAAGGCCTGCATCAAAATTAGCATCTATGAGGGCCCAACATCGGCATTGTAGGCAGATCTCGCACTAGGCAAGTCTTTGGCCATGTCCACCTACCACATAGCCTTCACCGAAGGGGATACCATTGGAGAGTCCAAAGCAACCACATCCCTACTACTTGTCGGGCCACGTCTAACTACTGGACAGATTTCTGGTGTCATCTGACTGTGATGTGTCGGGAATCCGACCCTCAATGGTGAGGAAATGTTTGCATTAAAGAGGCAGTTGTCGTCACCTTCCCACCATCTTTGCTACTCATCGGCATTGATTGGCTATGGTGTGCTACAAAAACAACCCTCGGTGGTGAGGAAACATCTGAGACATTTTCAAAGACATTTGTCGTCGCCTCCCCCACCATTGGCGTCCCCTTCTAGGCCACCGTTGAGGATTCCTCGGCCAGTCACAGAACAAATAGAACCTTTGCCCAGCAAGGTTGCCAGACTCTTGCAGGGGCCCAGAGCACTCTTTGATTCTCCACACAGGTTGGGTCCCGAGCCTCGCCTTGCCTAGGTTATGCCCCATGGGCTAAGGCCCCAAAGAGTGGCCCACTTGTCTCCTTAATGTTTGCCCATCTGCAAAATTGGGTCCAATTACCCATGAGCCCAGGCCCACTTTGAGCTGACCAACTACTGTGGACATACTGAGTCCTCTTGTCACTGAGTCTAGGCCCACACCAAGCCTTGCCCTTCTACTATTAAACTCCAAGCCCAGGCTCGAGTCGTTTGTTTCCTTAGCACACCGTAATAAGAAGTCAACCTTCTCCTAGAGTGCCTTTAATTGAAGCTTCACGTCCAACAGCAGTACGCTTTCCTTTGCAAGATCAACAGCAGGCCTGCCACCTCCACCTTTCCACTGAGCACTGACTGTACCTGCGGTAAGAGGAGCTTTGTCGGTCCCGTGCTCATTACTTGGTCTTGTAGAGGCTCCTCTTTGAGCTGCCATAGCACCGTTGTCGCCAGCCCTATTCCACTCACAGGGTTGTAGCGACTTCCTTAATGTTACCAGAGCCTCCCTGTATGAACATATTTGCAACTGAGGTGTCGCCACCAACAGCCTCATATATGCCCCTCCTCTATTATGACATAAACCTCTCCCTTCATTTGCAAACTCCCGTAGTGCCGCCTCCATCCTCCTCCATCCATTACCCTCTATCTCTTTAGGTATGAAAATAAAACTATGCCTGCTGCCACCTCTATATTCCTCTATATTTGCAACTGTGATTTCGTTCCCTTATTGTGGTGTACAAGTCCTTTTTTTCCCCCTTTAGACAGCCCTCCAATGATTTAGCAAACCACTGCAGTGTGGACAACCTCATCCTCAGCTCATTCACCACCTTCCAGCTTCTCTCGGTTATTAGCAAGAGGCGTTCATCCTTTGATAATGAAAAAACTTTAGATTCTATCACTGAATGTTTTGAGAACCTGTTCTATCACACAGTCACACCTAACAAACACAACCCTCAACTGTAAACTCGCTGTTACAAACCACCAAGCATTATCGGAGAGAAAAAATGTCACTTTTCCTCATTTAAGTTTTGGTTGTATGGAGAGAAAAAAATCTAGAGGAACCTTACATTAAACATACTTTAGGGAAAGATTCAATGTATGGATAATTTCAGAAGCACAATTTAATTATAGTTGATTGGTGTTGGATATGCAAATCTCCGACAATTTACTTCTTCATTGTGATGTTGCTCAAGAACTGGGGACAATATTTAAAGCTTTTAAGTGAGTGATGGATTTGAAGCTTCTGTTCTCTTTCTAGGTGTTTCTCTTTACTTCCAGTTGCAACCATTCTCAGATTATTAACATATTGCTTTTTTTATACAAGTAAAGCTTATTAACGTATTACTTATCAAATAAAACATAGAATAGATCCAGACACCTACTTCTGTGTGGCCTGGAGTGTGTATGAGTTGGATGTCCTCGAAAAGGCTCCAGGGGCCACTCCCCTCTAGCTTTATCTCTACATTTGCAGTAGAATCATCAACCTGGCAAGATCAGGATATAAATGGTAAGTTAAGTCGCACATTTTTTTTTCTTTTTTTTTTTTCCTGTAAACAATAATTTTATTGATAATTAGAATAGGCAAGAGCCCAAGAACACACGACATATACAAGAGCATCACCATACATGACAATCTAGTGATAAATTGCGATTGTTTTATGAAGAAAACGGATCAGTAGCAAGACTTCCTCTAACTTTTCTAGCATGATTACCAAGCATCCTAAAATTCAAATGTTCAATAAGTACTGTAGACCAATTGACAATCAGTATTATTGATTATCTACTCAATTAGCCTATTGCTGCTTTAAAGGTACATTTTTGTCCCACTTTTATTCTGTAATATTTGCACCCATTTCTATTCCAAATTCCTAATGCTCTTTGTGCAGTGAGGGTAGCTCCTAGACTCAAGTTATTCCAAAGTGGGAAAAGGGGAAAAAAAGCATAATATTGATAGCCCAAAATCCTTGATCTCGTCTGAATGTTTTTTTAATATAAGCATCTTCGCGAATCACTATAACTTACTTCCTGAAGGTATAAAAAAGTCATAAATAAATGAAAAGGAAAGATCAACAGGTTAAGAAGTGAAAAGCACCTCTAGAGAATGCAGAATTCTATCACACTTCAGTCGCTTTGACCACCTCTCATGATCTGCTATGTCATCCCTGTGCACCATAAGATGTATCGATATCATTTGGAAACACTTTATATAAAGTTTTACACTTGTGTTGAGTCAGTACTCGTGGGTCATAAACATGTAACGTGCCCCACCCAGCTTCTCAATATTACTTGCAAGTCTCTCCGTGAATCTTGGGCTGCAGAACAACAAAACAGAGACTCAACCACAATAAGTTACCACCTAATATGACTAATGTTACATATACATGTATATAGGGGAAATTACACTTCTTTCCTGGAAACTACCACCTGTTAATGGTCTAATCTTAACCGACACTGCAAATTAAAAAATATAGGCAGTTTAGGATGCAAATTCAAAATTCAAACGTAGTTTGGGGTGCAATGTGAAAGGAGGGTGGTAGTTTGTAGGTGAAAACAGTAATTTCGCTATATTTATACAGCCAGCCACCCACAAACGCATACATATAATTCTTACCCCATAGACAAAAAATTCTGATTTGTTTCGTAAGAAGTAATCTTATGATTAGATTATCTCACTTATCTGCAAAATGAGAACATACCTGTCTATAAGTATATTTCCTTCAGGATGAACAATCAAATAAGAAGCTGCCCCATGTGATTTCGGAGAATGATAACCACAGTGATAAACACCCTAGAAACATTAGACAAGCTCTCAAAGTTTAAAACGGCATACGCATTTGCAATAGCAGGAAAGAAACGGAAAAAATTACAAAAGAAGAAATATAAAGCAGATGAAGGATAAAAATATCATTTAATCAAGGTAATGATAGTTTATATCTTAAACCAGTGAATTTAGCATGAGAAAACAGTTCCCTGAAAGGTTCCCCACCAAATTCCTGGTGTGAAAGACTTGTCTCAACTCTGTGAAAACAAACCAATTAGTAGTACCGAAAACAAAGAAAACATTGATGATCTGAGGCATTTGGAGGATGTTTTAGGTTACATGATCCCTCCAGAAAATAATAGCCAAACATATAAGTTGTAAAACATTAGAAGTATGGGGTCCAAATATCCCCCCTCAACACACAGCTTCCATAAGGGTAGATACCCTGCCCGCCTCCCCTTAATCATCTATTTTTTTCCAAAGTTGCTTTTTATAAAACAATTCTCTACCAAAAAGGTCTCCCAAAACATACTAATGTCAAAAGCTACAGTAAAAAGCACCTCCAAAACATTTTTAAATGATAGTACCACATAACCCCCAAAACATCAACACACTTCTTGAATATAGCTAATGAAAGAAGCCTTTAGAGTGGTACAAGATTGGGAGATCGATGCTTTCAGTAAGTTTTTTAATCTATCATATTGCACTGCAATGAGAAGAGGAGCTGAATACAAGATTTGTTGGGCTCTGTCCAAGAGAGGACAAGTCAGTGCCTGTTCTTCTATAACATTATCAGTCCTCATGTCAACAATCCATTTCCATGGAAGAGCATTTGGCAGAAAATGGTTCCATGAGAACCACCATTGGACAGTTTTTGCTTGGACAGTCACCCTTGGGAAGATTCACACAGCAGATAATTTAAGAAAGAGACATGCTGTCATGATAGATTGGTGTTGTACACAAAAGATAAGTGGGGAGTCCGTTGATCATCTTCTTCTTAATTGTGATATTTTACGAGTCCAATGCCTCAAATAGTCAAATGTAGGAATCTCAGCCACCAATAAATTTTTAATCTAGCAGTTCATAATTTCAAAATGAAATGATACTACACCTATAGTTTACAACTTGGAAAATGATAGTATGACTCCCAAATATGCCCACCAAATGTGCTCACTCATATATTTTTATTTTTTGTTTTTGTTCTTAATGGGTAAGAAAGTGTCTATTAGTGAATTTATATTTGTTTTAATTTTTTTTCTTAATGGTTAATGATGTTTAAAAAATGCTTAAAAAAAGAAAAGAAAAACAAAAAAAAATCATTTGCACTAGTGTGCATATTTGCAGTGCACCCGTCCTTACAACTTTTCACATCCCATGCAAAATGGAAACCAAATGTAGTGTCTTCAGTAGGCCTTTTTGTACTTTGGCAATCATCCAACTTATCTCATGCTAGCATATTGTGTTCATGAAAAGAAAAACTATCATATTTTCAATTCATATGGTTGTTTCAAATCAAATATGAGACCTACCCAGTGGCCCCGGCCCCAGCCCCAGCCCCACCCTAGCATGTACCACCAATACAAGGCCTATGGGCTAGAAACATGCAGTTTGCACATATGCACATGAGATAAATATCAGTTTCTATTATTATTTTTTTTATTTTTTGATAGGTAAACAAAACTTTATTAATCAAAGAATTAGGCAAAGCCCGAAACAATAAAAGAAAGACACATATCAGTTTCTATTATAAAAACAAACAATGGAAAGACTTGATACTTTCTAGAATGCCTACCCTTTAACACATAAATGCTGTGAGCTAATAACTTAAAATAAAAAAAGCAATGGTAAACAAAAATGTAATTACTGGAACTCTCTGCTCATCTATTGGAAGCGGAAATGTTTTCTGCACATGTAGAATATCGGAAGGAGGTTTCTCTGTACGGATTGAGCTTGTTGGACATGAAATCAATGCCTGAAAGTAGCCAATTTTAGATGAACAGTTAGATTTAGTGCTGCTATTATGGAAGAAACTGAATTCTAAATCCCTTACAAATAGAAAAAGAACTTCGTATACCCAGATGTTCTTTCTTTTCATTTAAAGTAACTGATCATATCGTCATCCAAACCAACTGCATACTAATAACTTATAATCTAGCTCAAGAATCTTAAAGCCAAAAAAAGGTCTGTTGATTGGAAAAAAAAAAAAACAAATCAATGAGTAAATAAATTGCTATCAGTAGAAGATGAAAGGGGAGTAATCCATCTGGAGATTGAAAAATCACTGTGGTCCCCTTTGAAGAGCTACAAGAGGAAAAGAAAATCTGAATCTAACGTTTGGGCCTGAATTTGCATGGTTTGGATGATGGAGAGCTCTCTTAGGACTTTGTTAGCTACTCTAATCAGAATCAAAGCTACTTTTCTTGTTCTTTAGGAAGTCACACGGCTGTAAGGCTTAACAGACAGAAAACAGTGGGTATTTCCACTAGTTGAGTAGAAGTGACGACCCTTTATGAAGGTTGAGTTAATGCTGGTTCAGTTTTACTTCAGTCTTACTAATGTAAGAGTAAAGTGGTATGTATTTTTCCAGATTTGCTAAAATGAGATATACCAGAGAGCATGAATCTTATTTTATGTATGCTTTTCTATTTATGTTCTAGCAGCTTCTATGGGGTTTGAGGGTTCATTTTCTTTTTAATCAAAGATCCCTAGTCTCTATAGGAAAAGGATTGTGAATAACATATATCAAGGCGTTTATGTAATTTGTCAAAAATAAGAAAAGAGCTCTGGAGCCACCAACATCAATGTCTTTTCATACCTAATTAACACTAAACCCCTGTACATCAAATCTCAACCAGGATTTCCTAGGGCAACCAGACAATGGTGCTAAACTCTTAAAGATCCTGCATCGCATGGACACGACACCACTTGAATCAGGAATTCATTTTAAAACCAAAAGCACTTGAACATTTACAGGAAGATAAATGGGTAAAAAAGGATACTCTTCCTCCGCACTCAACCAAATGCTGACTTGAACCTCCTATCATGAAAGCAACATATAACCATAATTCCAAGTATCTGATGAACCCCCACCTCCACCTTCCTTGCATTCAAAGATAATAATATGTGCATATCAAAGAATGATATTACGCATTTTTTCTTTGCCAGGCAGTGCTAGAGAACTCTTTATTCCTTCTTCCCCATGAAATGGCTTCCATCTCAAGGCTTCCAACCATTTTAAATCCCTGTCCCCATTGATCATCCTTATCCCCTCCAAATGACCATACTATTTGTTTGAACTTCCACATCACAAAAGACCATCTCTAGATGTCTCCAAACATCCATTTGTAATGAATGAGAAGAAAAATAAAAAAGGTAGACACCATTTTGCATTCATCCATTGTTCTTCAAAAAGCTGATGCATACAGCTTCCAAGTCATTATGAACTCGTCTACAACTACTCAACTCGACACAATTAAGCTTAATTAGAACTTCATTTCATCCACGTTGCTTATTCTATGGGTCAGATCCTCCTATACCATTTCAGCATTATGTATTCCAGATCTGGTAACAAAAATGATTGCTGTTTGGTTTCTCTTGGTCGTCAAGTTTTACTATATCCCAATTTCTATTTTACTTTTATTGAAATTGCACTCCATACACTCAGTATTTTAGTTTTACTAGTTGATCAATTTTCGGAACACCCAAGAAGAAAGTTTATAGCAGATTTAATTATTGAAGCGACAGTAAATGGCAGTTTCACGTCAGAATTTTTTGTGGGAGATGATTCTCGGGGTAGCATAGAAGTCTCACATCTTCTTTTCGCTGATGATACTTTAATTTTCAAAGAGACTAATCAGGATCATCTTCGTTCTTTGAGAGCCCTCTTGTTATGTTTTGAAGTTGTTTTAGGTCTTAGAGTTAAATTATCTAAGTCAGAAATGGTTCCTATGGATTCTGTTTTGGGTATTTCGGATTTGACTAATATCTTGGGTTGCAAGGTCTCAACGTTACCTATGAGATATATTGGTCTTCCTTTGGGAGCTCCTCACAAATCTTTGATGATATGGGATGGTGTGATTGAGAAGATTGAGAGGAGGCTGACTAGTTGGAAAATGATTTATTTGTCTAAAGGGGGAAGAATTACATTGATTAGGAGTAAATTTTCAAATCTTCCAACGTATTTCCTCTCTCTTTTTCCATTGCCTGCAGGGGTGGCTAGTAGAATTAAGAGGATTTTTCAGAATTTTCTGTGGGGCAATATTTGGGAGGAAAGAAAGTTTCATTTGGTAAGCAAGAACAAGGTTTGTTCACCAATTTCTTGTGGAGGATTGGGGGTTTGAATTTTGAAATTTGAGGCTTTTCAACAAAACTCTTCTTGGGTAATGGTTATGCAATATCATCTTGGGGGGGATGCATTATGGAGCAATATTATTGATGTTAAATATGGGAGGGTTTGGGGGAGTTGGTGTTCTAATGAAGTTAGAGGAGTGTATGGAGTGGGTTTGTGGAAGTCTATTCGGATTGGTTGGGGGAATTTGTCAGTCATATTAAATTCAAGGTGGGAGGGGAACAAGGATTTGTTTTTGACATGATACTTGGTGCGGGGATACAGCTCTTAAGAATGTTTTTCCTTCCCTCTTTAGGATTGCAAGAGATCAATAAGCTTCAGTTATTTTCTTTTACACAGCACTCCTCAATGGAATGTTAATTTTATTAGCGATGTGCATGATTGAGAAGTGAATGTCGTTTCTGATTTTTTTGGAAGGTTATATGATATGAAGATTGTTCAAGGAAGGGAGGATAGTTTGCTGTGGATTCACGCTGGAAATTTCAGATTCTTGGTTAGCTCCTTTTAGAAGGCGTTGACTGGTCATTGTGTTAGTAAATTTCCTTGGAAGTGCATTTGGAGATCTAAGGTGCCTAGCAAGGTTGCATTCTTCTACTGGTTGGCGTCCCTTGGAAAGATTTTGACCACAGATAATTTGAAAGTATGGACTTATTATTGTGGATTGGTGCTTCATATATAAGAAAGATGATGAATATGTTGACCAGTTATTTCTTCATTGCGAGGTGGCTAAGACATTTTAGGATGAGATTTTTTGTAAGACAGGTATTGCTTGGGTGATGCCTAAGTGGGTGGTGGATCTCTTACCTTGTTGGCAAGGTTTTAAGGGGAGGCATCATATTGTTGATGTTTGGAGGATGATCCCTATGATACCCCATATGATAAGAATAAGGGTAGGTGGCATATGAGATCCTACATCACTTAGGAAGGAAAAGTTTTTGCTGTTTATAATGTTCCAATATGGCTCCAATTATATCATTGACTAATTTTTTTAGAGTATAAGCCAAGTGGTTTGGATCTTATATTGGGTTGTTAGAAGGGTGTCAGAGCCTATCTCAACCGGGGGCTTGAACAGTGTCACTTATTATGGACTGGCCCGACAAAGAACATAGGGAATTTAAGGAGGGGAGATTGTAATATCCAATATGATAAGGATAAGAGTGGATGGTGTATGGGATCTCACATTGCTTAGGAAGAAGAAGTTTTTGCTCTTTATAATATTCTAATGAGGCTCCAATTGTATCATTAATTAGTCCTTTTGCTATATAGGCCAAATAGTTTGGGCCTTCCATTGGGGTGTTACAATCCCTTTTATGTTTCATGTGGTGTTTATAATTAGAAAGAAATGGGCGGTGCTTTGAAGATGGAGAAAATTCGATGGGAGAACTTCGAGAGTTTAAGTACTTTGTGTTTTTGGGCAAAGGCTCTTGTTTTGAATGGAGACAATATTCATGATTTGCTTTTAGCATATTCTATTACATACATAGAATTTGGGCATAATTATTGTAATTTAGTAATACTTTCCTTTCTAGCTAGCTGATACATAACTGTCAATTGCCTTGTAAATACTTACCTTGTATCGAAGATTTAGGCGCTGGAAATCTGGCAGTAATTGTGTAAATATTCTTATATAATGAAAGCAAACCCTATGGAAAGGGTATTCAGACCAAAATTGACATGGTATCAAGATTCCCTACTTTGATATTCGTCGTTGTGGTCTAAATCATTGCTGTGTGATTCTTGCTGCTGACGGGAGAAATTTTTTTCCCTCTGTCTGTTCTGCAAGTTTCCCTCGTGTTCTTGGTGGGTCGGCACCTTCTGTGTTGCCTCTCTTCGTGGGTTTTGGTTTCGGGATTTCAGTCCAGTGTTGTGCGTGACTGCGTGACTCCGTGTTGGTGCTTTTGCAAGTGCTGGCCAGGTATCGCACATTCTGGGTCTTCTCTTCTCATCATGGGCTTACTCTTTTTGAGTGGGTCATTCTGTGTATGGTCTTAGATTTCGAGTGGGCCATTTGATATCTGTTTCTGTTTGGGCCTTCTCTCCACTGGTTTGAGTGTTTTGGGCCTCTTATTATCTTGACTTGGATCTGTTTTTGGGTTGGATTTACTGCTTGTTTGCTTGTGACAGCTTGGGCTTAATTTTTTGAGTGGCTTTCATCATGTCTATTGAAAATTCTATCGTTCGATTTACTGGAAAGAATTTTCCTACATGGGCGCTTCAATTCAAAATGTTCTTGAAAGGGAAAGAATTATCAAAACATATTAATAGTTCGGCTAAAATTCCCACTGATGAAAGAGAATTTTCCCAATGGGAGGTCAAGGATGCTAAGGTGGTCTCTTGGCTATTGGGGATGCTTGAACCCCATCTTGTGACAAATCTTCGTTGTTTACTAAGGCTCAGGCTATGTGGGACTACTTGCACTGTATTTATAATCAAGATCACAATGCTCGGAAGTTCCAATTGGAGTTGGAAATTAGTAATTCCAGTCAAAGTAATTTGACTATTGAACAGTTTTATTTTGTTTTTATTAATCTTTGGAGCAAATATTCTGCCATTGTTCATGCTAAGGTTCCCCCGGCGGCACTAGCGGCTCTTCACGCGGTTCATGCTAAGAGTCAACGCAATCAGTTTTTGATGAAGTTTCGACCTGAATTTGAGCCTGTTCAAGCTAGTTTATTGAACCGTAATCCGGTTCCTTCTTTGGGTATTTGTTTGGACAATTTATTGCGTGAAGAACAGTAGTTATCCACTCAGATGGGTATGACTTCTGAAAAGGCATTTTCTAAGACTGTGAATGTAGCATATGCAGCACAAGGGAGAGGGAGGAACAAGTTGCAGTGTTTCAGTTGCAAGGAGATTGGTCATATTGCTCACAACTATCCTAATAAAGTTTGTAACTACTGCAAGAAATAGGGTCATATCATCAAGGACTGTCGAGTGCGGCCTCAAAATCACCAATCCTAAGCTTTTCAGGCTGCTATTCAGTCCTCTTCTTCTTCTTCAGCGCCACCCACTGTAAGCTCTGATTCATCTATTCTCACCCCAGCAGTAGTCCAATAGATGATTGTGTCTACTTTTACGGCCTTAGGCCTGCAAGGTATGGGTACTAACTCAACTTTTTGGATTGTTGATTCGGGCGCTTCTAATCATATGACGGGTCTCCATGGTGTTTGTAAGTATAGTGGCATGCAAAATATTCAAATTGTTAATGGTAGTACTCTTCCTATTACTGTTGTTGGTAATTTGGGCTCTTCATTTCATAATATTTTTGTCTCTCCTGGATTGTTTACCAATTTGATTTCTATTGGACAATTGGTAGATAATAATTGTGATGTTCATTTTTCTCGTGATGGTTGTCTTGTGCAGGATTAGGTGTTAGGGACGGTGATCGCGAAGGGCCTAAAGTGGGACGTTTATTTCCTTTACAGTTTTCTATTTCTCATGTTCTTTCTCTTGCTTGTATGGCTACTGCCAATAATAATGAAGTCTGGCATAAGAAATTGGGTCATCCTAATTCTGTTGTCTTGGCTCAGCTTATGAAACATGATTTTTTGGGCCATAAAGATTCCTTTTCTTTTTCTCCTGTCTCTTTTGATTGTGCTACTTGTCGTCTGGGTAAAAGTAAAACTTTACCTTTTTATGCGCATGATAGTCATGCTTCTATTTGCTTTGAGCTTATGCATACTGATGTTTGGGGTGTGAGTCCTATTATTTCTCATGGTCAGTATCTATTTTCTCCGCTCTAAAGCTAACGTGTTTTCTGTCTTTCAAAAATTTGTTGTGCTTGTTGAGACAAAGTTTAGTACTTGTATCAAAACTTTACGCTCCGACACAAGGGGAGGAGTACATGTCTCATTCTTTTCAGACTTTTCTTCAACAAAAGAGGATTATTTCCCAGCGTTCTTGTCCTTATACCCCTCAACAAAATGGAGTCACTAAGTGTAAGAATCGTCATCTCTTAGATGTTGTTCGTACTTTGTTGATTGATTTTTCTATTCCTTCTAAGTTCTGGGTAGAAGCTTTATTTATTGTTGTCTATTTGATCAATCATTTGCCTACTGCCACTCTAAATAATGATTCTCCTTATTTTCGATTATTTGGCATATCTCCTGAGTATCAATCCTTTCATCCTTTTGGGTGTGTTTGTTTTGTTCATTTGCCACCTGTTGAGCGTCACAAGCTTGCTGCCTGGTCTGTCACATGTGCCTTTATGGATATAGCCCTACTCATAAAGGATTTGTTTGTTATAATGCTCATGCAAACAAATTCTGGACCTCCTGGAATGTGATTTTCTTTGAAAATCAATATTTCTTTCAGTCTCAAGTTATTTCTGATACTCCTATTACTCTTCTTCCCGATTTTGATGATTTGTCTTCTTCTATTGAGCGATTTAAACCAGGTGTGGTGTATCATCGATGTCTTCCCCCTTCTTCAACGCCCCTTCCAACCACTAATCCATCATCTAATTATCCGGTTCCTATACCTCGACGCTCCACCCGGGTTACACATCCACTGGATAGGTATGGTTTTCCTCATAGCTCACTTACTGCCACTCTCGACACTGTTTATGTTCCTCATTCTTATACCAGCAGTCACCCAAGTATGTTGGCAGCAGGCCATGCAAGAAGAAATCCAAACTCTTCAAGACAATCACACTTGGGATCTGATGACTTGTCCAACTGGTGTCGAACCTATTGATTGTAAATGAGTGTACTCAGTCCAGTTTCGATCTGATGGCTCACTGGATATAAGGCACGTCACATGGCTCTTGGGAACCAGCAGGAGTATGGTATTGATTATGAAGAGACCTTTGCACCTGTTACCAAAATGACTACTATGCGGACTATCTTGGCACTTGCTGCATTGCAAAGGTGGACTCTTTGGTAGATGGATGTGAAGCATACTTTTCTACATGGGGATTTGAATGAAGAAATCTATATGTCTCCACCTCCCAGCATGTTTGCTACACCTTCCTCAGAGGTTTGTTGGCTACGCCGAACCTTGCATGGACTGAAACAGGCTCCGCGTGCATGGTTTGATAAATTTCACTCTACCCTGCTTGCTTTTCATTTTACTCAGAGTCAGTTTGATTCCTCTCTTTTTCTTCACAAGACTTCTACAGGAATTGTATTGCTTCTGGTATATATTGATGATGATTACTGGATCTAATACTGAGTTAATTAAACAATTACAAAAGCATCTTAAGGCCTCTTTTCACATGAAAGATGTTGGTCCTCTGTAGTACTTTCTTGGCCTTGAGGTACAGATTACTCCGACAGGAACGTTGTTACACAAGCACAAATATATGCAGGAAGTGATTTCATTGGCTGGTCTCCAATCGGGTAACTCTGTTCTTACTCCCTTGGAGGTAAATCTTAAGCTTCATCCAGAAGAAGGTGAGCTTCTATCAGATCCATCCTTGTATCAGCAGCTTGTTGGGAGTTTGAACTACTTGACAATTACTCGCCCTGATATTTCTTTTGCTGTGCAGCAAGTTAGTCAATTTATGCACGCTCCCAGACATCTTCATTTAGCTGCTATCTGCCGCATTATCCATTATCTGAAGGGCACCTCTAATCAAGGGATATTCTTTCCTCAGGAGTCTTCTCTACAGTTGGTAGGGTATAGTGATGTTGATTGGGCTGGTTGTGCAGATACTCGTCGATCAGTTACAGGGTGGTGCATGTTCTTAGGCAATGCACTTATTTCTTGGAAGAGTAAGAAACAGGACCAAGTTTCCAAGTCTTCCATTGAGTCTGAATATCGTGCTATGTCTTCCGCTTGCTCTGAGATCATGTGGCTTCATGGGTTATTAGATGAACTTGGATTTCCTCAGTGTCATTCCACTCCTCTCCATGCTGACAATACTTGTGCTATTCAAATCGCCGCTAATCCTGTTTTCCATGAGCGTACGAAACACATTGAAGTTGATTTTCATTCAATCTGTGAAGCTTTTGACAAGTATGTGATTAATCTTCCTCACATTTCCACTACACTTCAAACGGCTGACATATTCACTAAAACTCTTCCTCAGCATCAACATCAATTCTTGATTGACAAATTGATGCTTTTAGATCTCCCAGCATCAATTTGAGGGGGGATGTTACGTAGATAGAATTTGGGCATAATTATTGTAATTTAGTAATACTTTCCTTTCTAGCTAGCTAATACATAACTGTCAATTACTTTGTAAATACTTACCTTGTATAGAAGATTTAGGCGTTGAAATCTGGCAGTAATTGTGTAAATATTCTTATATAATGAAAGAAAACCCTATGGAAAGGGTATTCAGACCAAAATTGACATCTTCTAGTTCCTAGCTTGTATTTATATGTTTTTGTATCTTGTATACTTCCTATGTACTTAGGCTATGCCTATTTACTTGTCAATAAAAATTTTTTATTACTTAAAAAAAAATAGCAAAGCTTTAAATTTGTGTATTTTCCCATAAAAAAAAACTCTATTTAAAGCAAATTTTCCATGAAACCCTTACTTCTCACCAATAGGTTTCAAATTTTAAATATTTACAAGAAAAAAGCGCCAAATAGCATGCTAACAGGAAGAAAGGCAATGGAAAACTGAAAAAATTGAGATAAGAACCTGTAGAGCTTTTAGTCGTTCCTCTTCACATGTTGGTTGTTTAAGAACTGCAGACTGTTCATCAACTCGTGCGAAAGTTTGCTGTGAAGATCAGGAAATTCAAGGCCATTATTAGAAGCATACATCCTTATTTATCAATTATCATAAACTCTATTAATAAAGAAGCTCCATCATGAATAAGAGAATGAATGAGACAGGAAAAAAAGAGATTACTACGGAACTTACAGGATTATAAAAAGTGTGTGCAAATATGTGCAGCATAAAGGTTCTGACTGTTCCATTATGGTTATCAGGAGAATGGATAAACAAGATGTTCCGTGTCAGTTGTTAAAAACCTGTTAAAAACCTTCAATTCTTCCCATCATCTTCAGCCACGGGAATTTAGTAAGCATCTTTAGTCACTGGTGACTATGGTACCAAAACTTAATGATAACAAGAGGATCATGTCCCAAGGTGGACCAGCCATGGTTTGAGTCTTGACACCTTTCTTGTGGATCATGCTGTGACTATTAGATAATGGGAATAACAAAGCAAAAATTGTAAACTGAGTAGGAAATGTCTATATATAAATTGTTTGATTATTTTTCTTTTCGACTCTTTTTGTTGTGTTCACTTGCAACAACAAACAACCACCAGCATTTTGGTGCAATTCTCTTTCTTTCCTTGGCCTTTCATTCCCTCATATCCTTACTAGTTTACCCAACTACAAAAAGGTTTTGCTTGGTTATGGAACCAAACTCAACTCATCTCAAACCCATCATTGATGGGACCCACTACTTTTTCAACTTCTTATAAAAAAGTTAAACTCATCTCAACCTACTTTATACATTTCAACCTAAAAAGTTAAACCCATCTTAACCTAAAAAAGTTAAACCCATGTCAATAGAATCCACAAAATACTACTATTCATAGCTCAACTCAACTCAATTCATCTTAACATTCAAACATGGCCTAAATTAACTGCTTATGAACCTCTATTTTATCAAATTCCTCAATATGTTTCAAGGGAAGTATTTCTTATCAAGGCATCTGATCCAAGTTTTTATGGATTCCTTCTTTGCTAACAAGGTTAACCACAAAGCCATAATGCCTCAAAATTAGGAGGCCGTAACGAAATTTTTTTTATTTTTATTCTTGTCTCAAACTTGAAATGCACTTTTTTAAGCAAAATGTTTGATAAATATATTTTTCTTTTGATAGGTAAATGTTTTGAAAATGTTCAGGAAATGTTATTTCACTCAAACATAATATCCAGTTGTCCCGACTATTGTGCATCAGGAACCCCTCGAAGCAATACCTCATCCAATAGCTTCTTGGCAGGAGGAAATCAGGACACAAAATACAAGATTACAGGAGTGAGGAACCAGGAATTGAAGGCACGGCTTGTTGTGTAGCAAGCATTTGCTACCAAACTTAAAATTTTGATCCATGTCAAAAACAGATTTCTGGAAATATACATACTGTAGGGTTCATATACGATGCTCTGATCGTAACCTAAACTAGTAGTTTCTGGGTAAACCTATTGTAGAACAACTCGGTGGCTTTATGCCCGACATAGATTGTACTAATTACAGGTAAGATTAAGAAGGCAATCTAGATGAGTCAGACTATTATGCCGAGATACAACAATTATGATCTTGAAGGTTAAAGGTTTAACAAATTAGTATCCAACAATTCTAGGCTTTTGGGTCAATGGTTGGGTTTTTAACAATTGATATCAGAGCAACAACCATATCATGGGTTCAAGTCACATAGGGGACAACCTATAAGCTGGACTAAAATATTTTGGTACTATGTATGGGTATAGTGTTAAGTCATTAAATACTGATAGATGAGTGAAGCTGTCAAAAGGGAAAGGATTACCACCAGCTCAGTGTCAATAGAGTGGGCCGGGCCGCCGTGGACGTCAGATTCGGAATCGTGGTAGAATGTTATGATTCTAAAGATTAAAAGTTTAATCAGATTAGTATCCTTTTGGATCAATGGTTGGGTCTGTAACAATAACCCTGCCCTTTAGCCCAAGTCCAAAATTAAGTTCCACTAAGCTTTGAGTCAAAACCGTTGTAGCCAGTAAATCATGTAAGAAAAGCCTCCTATGACCTTGAACCCAGCTAGTTCTATACTGACCTTCATTTATCTCACGGCACGAAATACAAAACCAATGAACCAATAACCATAAGTGAAAGTTTTGGCACATAACCTATCAATGGAAAATTTTGAGTGATTACCGGAGCCATCCATCGACAAGCATCGCAGTCAATGCATGTATGGTCTGCAAAAGCATTCAAAAAAAGGAAAAAACTACTATAATTTACCAACAAAATAATAAACAGCAAATAGCTTATAAAAAAAAAATTACGTTAATATACATGCAAACCAAACAGAGCATTCACTAATTCCCTCAAACGGGATTGTTCCCTTTCTTACCAACAAAGAACTCTCCGTCTACGTTCTGAGGCCGTCGCTGTTTACGAGAAACAGTGGAGGCTGATGCTTGAGCTTGAGAACTTTGAATTGCTTTCAGAAACGGAATTCTATTCGCTGATGAATTCGTGTTGAACTTGAACCACATACGAACTGGTACTGATGATAACGATACCATCGAAGAAGACCAAGGTGGGATCCCTGTGCTTCTCGGTCTCACAGCCATTGCCATTTCAACGTTCTCCTCCTCCTATTCCGGACTCACTTCAGATTTTCCGTTTAAATAGCAACTACGCACAGCTGCGGAAAAGGACAGTTGGCGCAGTGACGGAGCTACGGGGCCCGCCGAGCTTGGGCTGTGCCCAGGGTCGTGCAAGCGAGTTTCTGACATTTTCCTTTCTTATCCATATTTCGGAACATTTCTTCTACAGGCAAGGAAAGTGATATAACAACAACCATATCGGCGTATCGCAATCGATTTATAACTTTGTATTAAATAATTAATATTTTATATATCTTGTCTGGTTGTTGGGACAATATTTTCGAATTAAAATTAAAAAATATATATTTTTTAATATAAAATTATGGATAAGCTATTAAGCAGCTGCTGTTGTTTCGTTGTCTCTCTGTCTGTCAAGTAAAGTATGCAGAGATACGGAAAGTGACATTCGATTCGGGCACAGCCCGGGGCGGGCGATTCTTTGACAATCAACCAATCGGGTGCAAAAGGTAAAGCCAAGTTTCCCAACACTAGTTACTTATTTGCTTTAGAGTAACACGTGTACTGTTCACTGTCTTATTTGCATTGTCTTGTGTTTAAAAAGCTTTTGGTGTACTTTCTCATTTTACACCCTCTAATAAAAGTTTAACATTTCTTCTACGGACAACCAGCCTACGTCCCTATTGCGGCCTCTGCTGACGTCAATTAATATTATTCAAACAAGTAATGACCAAAACAAAACATGCAGAAGAGGGAAATGGATATGAGGAACTTAAAAAGCGAAACCAATCACAGCTAGAAGAGGGAAATGGTCTTAATTTTTAGAGGGAAATGATCTTCATTTGAGGTCTGTGGTAGCCATGAGAGGCTCTTAGTCGACTTAAATATTTTGGATTGATTGTATGGCTTTTAGTGTTCGAAGGACTAGATTCAAAAACTAGAAACCCGCCTTAAAAATGGCGTCATCTAATCAATCCACAGTCAAGAAAATGACCAAAATTTGGTTTCTGCTCTTCTTTTCATTTTTATACTCTAATTTTGTATTCTCACTACTTCATCATCACCCAAAATTTGTTTGCTTGATTTTTTGTTCGACTATTGGGTTGGATTCTTATTTTAAGCATTTTTCCCCATTTTTTAGATTCTTGGTTTGTATTATTGAGTGCAAGTTTTGATCATAATCATGGGTTGGTTTAGTTGAGCCAAATCATAGAGTTGTTCTGTTTAATTTGCAAAAACACAGGTGGTTGCTAAAGTTTTTGTGGTTTTGCCTTCTTCATTCTTCCTGTTGTACGAGATATGGATGAAGCTAAAAAAGTTAGAAGCAGAGTAATGGAAAATCTTTCTCTACAATTAGAGATTTGAGCATAGAAATGAAGTAAAATATTTGTACAAAGGAGAAAGAACAGCTAGTAGTTGATGGGGAGAAACCAGAAGATGGGTGATTTGGTGGGGAGGAGACAATGGTAGGTGAAGAGAACAATGAAGATAGTGGGTTTTGAAGTTGTGTGAAGAGATGAAGATGGGAAACCAAAAAGATGGTTTGTTTCAAAGTTTCGAAGACGAAGGCTAAGGGAAATTGAAGAGATAGTTTGTCGTTCAAATTAGAAAAAAGTCCTCTAGAGTTAATGCCACGTAGGAGCCAAGGCCACTGCGGGGACTCAAGTTGGTTGTCTCTAGAGTTTTTGAAAGTTTAATAGGTAGCGACTTTGTTATTTTAAATGTATGGTCTTTCATATTCTCATTTTCCTCTTGTATGACCCACCGTCTCTCACATTCTCTTCCTTTCTCATTTCTCTCTTCTCTGGTCACGTAGCTCTTCTCTCTCCTGCTCAAATTTCCTCTACCAAAAAGTTAAAGCTCTCTCTCAGTAGATCCCCTCTCCTATCCTCTCTCTCCTCTCCTCTCATCTACCTTTGTGATGTTGTCCCGAACCTCTCTCTCCTCTCATCTATGAAGAGATTTCCTCTCCATCTCCACCAATTTGGAACGAACCCATCTCCCTCAACTCAATTTGAAACCTACTTGGAGGAACTCAAGTTGCCCTTAGTAAGAGGTGTGCCCAACAGAAAGGCCCAACCCAAAGAGTACTGAGGATTGGGTTGTTGGACCTATACAATTCCCTCTTGTAATCACCAGAGGAGTTAGAATGGAGAATTGATCGAGGAAGTTGGGGTGAATCCAACTTTTCCTAGATGAGCATCAAATAAAGAGAACATGGAGATAAGACACAACGACATGATCATCCTTAGTATCTATCATTAACTACCTACGTCTATATCTACAATAAGCCGACATCATGTGCATGTAACATAATCCTTCTTGATCACTATCTTGGTAGTATCTCATTCCACATATCACTAACTTAGGTGTTGGAGGTGCATCAAGCAAACCGGGCCACCATCTTTGCTAGTTGCAGGTATTTGGTTCTAGCTGGCAGTGGAACACGTTCTTAAAAGTAACGTCGTCTGTGGGATTTGTAAAAGTATTGTTTTGTTTCTCATCAGACACCAACATGATTTCCACATGTCAACCACTACATGCTCCCAAACGACGATCGCAGACATGGAAGCTCATCTCGCAGAAACTGAGGAGAAGCTACGGAAAGTTATGGAAACGATGGAGAGCTTATGGTTGGAGAATGAAGAGCTAAACATCACAACGTCGAACTCAATGACGCAACACTACCTAGCCATAACAAGCAGGGGGAAGGAGAAGCACAGAAAAATGTAGGGCCAAAACTGCACGATGAACTACGTAGCCTAGTCGAAAAATATGAAGAGATGGCAAAGAAGATGGGAGGATCTTCCTCAATTGAACAGCTATTGAACCGCATAGACTTGCCTTACAGTGTAGAGTTGATTGTCACCCCACTCCCACCAAAATTCAAGATGCTGCAAATCGAGATGCATGTTGGGTTATTTTCCTCAAATTCAAATCTATCATGATATGTTGTTTTCCTCAAATTTAAACCTTCAATCAAATATTCAAGATGTCAACTATACTTAAGATAACATATCAAGACATGCAATGGCTAAATTTTCATAACAAAACAGTTTATACATGCAAAACTTCAAATCTGGCCCAAAATGCATCCCTCCAAGTAAAACCTTTTATAAATCAATCAAATCCTCATTTTCATGCCATAATTCAAAGTCTAACATGTCAATCTAACACGTAACAAAAGATAAGGCAAGATTACTTACAACAATCGTGACCTATGAGCTCTCAAAACTCAACTCACTTTAAGAACCTCGCTCAAGCTACTCGCCTCCAACCTTTTCTCACATTTTGACTGTTTTGCTCTCAAGAACACTAGAGAAAGGATAGAAAAAGTTGTGTGAAGAAATGAGGGGTGATTGAGTGCTCGGCTTGACTGAAGGAAGTGAAATGGGATTGGTGGTTGTGGGCGGTGGAGGGTCTTGAGTGCATTTCTAGATTTGTTGTCCTTTAGCCAGTTGAATAGTAACCTAAGGTACTTGGTTATTGCATGGACAAGAGATAGGTTTAGGGTTTGATTGAATTTTCAGAAGTTGGGAACAAATTAAACTTATTTCTACATGAGAAACCATGGTCAAGCCAATGGTTTTGGTTCCACCCAAAAGCTATCCAATTTTGATCTCTCTCTTGTCTCATCCTCTTGGGTTTGGATGTTGAAAAATGTTGAGGTATGCTGTGAATAGTAGTGAAAAAATATGTGAAAAATAATAATAAAGTAATAAATAATTCTGGTTTGACTCTAGTGACATGAGTTGGGTTAAGTCTAACCTTCAAGGGTTGTCTAAGTGTGATGTAAAACAAGTATAAAAGACAAGAATTTCAAATCTAAAATTATGAAGAAAAGGGTTTCAAGAAAACTATACAAATTTATGATGCTTGAGTTACTATTCATGGATGAGATGAATAGTGATCTTGACTCAAGTTAGGAGCCTTACCATGGTTGGAAGAGAACCCTAGGGTCGTGTGGTGTGGTGTGGTGTATGTGGGTCCCATTTGGAAGAGTGAAATGAAATACAAGGCTTGGGCTTTAAGTGTTGGGCTTTTATTGGGCCATATGAATAAACCTTTGTGTAGGCCTAGATGTGGACTTATCCATGGGCTTTATATGCAGATTTATAGGGTCTTTCCTTGGCCTCAATAGTCCACTAGGTTGGATCCCAACTTTGGGTCTTTCTTCAATTGGGCAATGGCCTTGAATCTTACTAATTTTGGGCCCAATAACTTTATGCTCACTAAGTTGGGCCTAATATCTTATGTCTATTAAGTTGGGCTTAAACCTTAGTCTCTCTTCTTACCTAATAAGCTAGGGCCCTTATTAAACCAATCTTTTGGGCCTTCCCAAATCCATCTAGTATTTTAACCAAATCACTTAGCCCATCAATGCCACTTGTCACTCTTTATTGGCCTCTTGGCCTCTTCCCTCAAAAATCAATATTGCACTAGAATTTTCTAAATAGCTAAGTTGATAATGTAAGCTTCATTGCCAACTTAAACTCCAAAATTTCCTTGAGAATCACAACTTGTACTTAGCTAGGGTCATGGTCACTATGGCCAAGTCCTATGGAGCTTTTAAGTGAGATGTTATATCCTCCCCCTTAAAAGAAGATTTCAACCTTGAAATCGGGGTATGAGTTAGAGCGAGTGAATAATGTATGCAACACACTTGTACTATATACCTACTTACCAAAGATTCTAAGTTCCTGAACTAGATGAGGAATCCCCGATGACATCTTCATCATTCGACACCTCCTTCTAAGTGTTATAGAAGAAGGTATCCTCCTCAAAGTCGTAGTACGCATTAACTTGTTCTTCCGTCTCTCTTCAGTGTTCAATTGACGTGTCCTCCAATTCTAGAGATCCCTCCTCATGAAAATGTATGCAGTGTAGGGAAGAGTCAGATAACTCTGAGGTCTCTAGGGAAGAGATAGCGGGATATAGCGGCTTCTGGTTTGCCTGGCATAGCTTGGCCGCTCTACTGGATTCTAGTAAATCCCCTAGTATGTGGTTGGTCAAGTCATTTCCCTCCACTTGGCATTGAAGCCAATGGATCCAAGTCTCACTAATCCAATTAGTAGGGTTTAGAGGTGGCTAGCGCTCCTCATGGGGTAAAGCTCTCCTAGTCCTAATATTTACCTTGTCTGTCATGACCCAAAACATGAGTCCTATGATACACTAATCTCTCTCATTGAGTCCAATAAGAGTCGACCTTATTTTTTAACCTTCTCCTTCTGCGATCTTCCCTCTACCTCCATACCTACCTAGGAGTCTGAACAAATCGTTGTGCCGCTCTCTTGCTTCAAGCCATGTCGAGGCTAAAAACAAAAATGAGGGAATAAGGTTACATGCATGTAAAGACATGGATGCTATGAGTGCATGGATGGGTACAAATGCTATGAGGAGTGACGTGATGTCAAACAAGTTACAACCCAAAAAAGTAAGGGTACTTGATTCTTATTTTGTCTTTCTTCTCACAAGTGGCTTATTCCATGTCGTGATTTCGCCAAAGCACCTACATCAAAGGAATTTTTATATTCCTAAATTCCTTTTCTTTCCAATCCATGATTTGAATAAGAACTTCCTCGTACATTAGATTGGGTTGTAACAAAATATCCTTCATAACGATGATCACTGGTGACTGTACCCCAAAGCTTTTCTTGAGACAAGATATGTGGAATATGTCGTGACTCCCTTGGGATTCAACCAGAAGGTCCAACCTATATGCGACTGAACCCACTCTCTCCAGTACTTCATATGGTCCCACGTATTTTGGACTTAGCTTGCTCTTCTTCCCAAAATGGATCACCTCTTTCATAGGTGACACCTTGGCATAGACCCAGTCACCAACTTCAAATTCAAGACTCATCCTCCTACGCTTAGCATAGCTCTTTTATCTGTTCTAAGCTTCCTTCATCATTTCCCTTATCAATAAAATTTGTAAGATCTCTACACCATATATCTTTCTTTTTCGTACTTCATCCCAATTGTTGCCCAGATGACTAACACAAAAGGGGAGGTGAATTGAGTTGATTTTAAAAAAATAACAATTAAAAATCAAATATACAATATAAAATATAAACTAAATACGAAACAACAATAAATATAAAGAGTAAAAGTAAGAGAGAAGCAAACTCAATATGTTAACGAGGTTCGGTTCCACTACCTACGTCCTCGCCTCAAGCTACCCCTTGAGGATCACCGAATTCACTATTCAACCTCTTTCATGTGGAGATAGAAACCTATTATACCTTTAAACAACACCGTTACAAAGGATCCGTGTAAAACACCCTCTACACTTGCAATCACCTTACACGTGGTGATTCAATTATTCCCTGTGTAAAATACTTTCTATACGCACAAGAGTTATACACATCATTTTACTGATACAAGAGTTGATAGTGGGTAGGTTATCAGAAAATACTACTCAATGAGTGAAATAAGAACAATACAATGCAAACTATATCTCTCAAAATAAGTAAGGGTTAAGGCTCAATTCTTAGAGAAGAGAGAATGAAAGTTTTGAATGAATATTGTATGCTCTTGGTGTTGTAAATGTGAAGCTCTCAAATGATCTATTTATAGACATATGAGATTTCATATTCAAATTTAAAAAGATTCACATGTCAAAGACAACATCATTCACTTTTCAAAAATTTCAAACCTAATCTTTTTACTTTTTGCATATGACAAAAAGAGTACACTTTACTTTTCAAATTTTTTAAACAAAATCATCTACATTTTGCATAAGTCAAAAAAAGCATCAATGACTTTTGAAAATATTCAAATAAAACATGCACATGTGAAAGATGACAATCAATCATCTTTAATATTTTCAAAATTCAAATCTTTAATCATGTCATGCACATATGAAAGATGACAATCAATCATCTTTCAAAATTTTCAAATTTAATTTTCAAAATATTCATGCACATGTGGAAAATGTATATTAATGCTTTATGATAAAATATTAATTTTGAGCCTTAATCCTAATTTCAAATTTTTAAGAGATTTACAACATTACTCTATGACTTTAATGTGAATTTGTTCCCTTTTTGCTCATGCTTGGTTCCTTGATGTGCTTGACTCCATTGTGTGGATAACTTGAGCTTGAGACTCCTTTATTCTTTGAATTCATTTGTTATCATCAAAATCTATGTATAGATTTATAATTACACGAAACTTGAAACATTGGGTTCAACAATCTCCCCATTTTTGATGATGACAAATACTTGATAGAACCTGAAACCTATATTAATATTTAAGCTCCCCATGAGAATATGCGTTAGTTTTTCAAGTAAAAGTATAAATATAATTCCAAGCATATATAACAAGTTTAACAATTTAAACAATGTTAATGTTGTAGTCTAAAACTTCTCCCCCTTTTGGTATACTCATTAAAAATGATCCGCAGCAAGTAAATGGACTGAAGAAAACGGTGTGTTAGTAGACACTGTAAATAGTTGAAAAAATAGAGCCGTCCGTGACCCGACAAGTGCTGCAAAGGCTTAAGGTCTTATTCTATGAATTTAGTGAGGCTGGAGATTTAAACAATTACCTAATGTTGTTGACAAACGAGATTGAAAAATCTGAGTTTCTATAAAAAAAAATGATTATTTTCACCCATCGAATACAAAAAAAAAAAAAAAAAAAAACACATTACTCGACCTGAGTTCTGTTTTTCTATAACGATAGAATGACCAAGCAATTCTCTTCCATTAATGTTCCAGACTTGAATCAGGAACTCTTGACGCATCAACTATCAATCTTCTCTCCTGAGGCCGTCAATACCATGATAGGAGTAGAGATCCGTTTTTCTAGTAGAGCTGATTCTGAGATTGTTGCAGAATCAAGAATGCTCAGTAGTCAACATGCTGCCTCTGTTACAACCATGTCTTGGAGGGTGAGTGAGATTGATCATCTTAACATCCAAATATCTGAGTTACGACACAAGCTTGCTAATAAGGATAGAGAGAATAAAAAGCTAAAGTGGGAAAACAAAGAGTTGAAAAAATTTGCAGATTGGTATACTCATGGTCTGCAACCACGAATAGAGGAGCTGTAACAAGAAATTGTTTAGATACAAGGTCAACATCAGCAGATAACAGCAGAGGTTCATCGTTTACTAGAAAAATAGGGACAACCTACTGTTAATCTCTCTAGTTTAGTAAGAAAACTTTTGACAATATGTATCCAGCATATCTTGTATTTTTTTTTTTTACTAAATAAGAATTGAAGAGACAATAGTTTGTCTTATTTTTTATACTATCTCTATAAAACCAGTCTTAAAATTTATCCAATTTGCATCAAATCTTATTCTCATCTCTATAACTGATCTACATTCCTTCAACATTCTCGCTTTAAGTTTTCAATTCTTTTCTCAATGGCTCATTCTTCTAACTTTCCTCTAGATCCATCCATGAGGTATTTAGCATCTCAACCTCATGTCCTTTCTGCAGCTGCCATTGGTGCCATGTTGCAGTAAAAAAATAATAGTTTAGCTAATAAGTTAGACTCCGATGCTATCTACGATTTGGTAAGTCTCTGGACTCGTTACTCATCCTCTATTGTTGCTTTTTCCCAGCGACTATAAGCCAAAAACTATGAGGTTGAAAAGCTTAAAGAACAAATTATTGTACTTCAACAAATTGTTCAAGAGTCTCACACAAGGGAAGGAATATTTCGACAGAAGAATAAACAGTTGAAATCTCTAATGGATTCTTTATTCCGCTTGCCAGTTCCCATTGATAGGGATATCATGATATTGTATGAAAAGAATGAACGTCTCAAACATGAGGCTAAGAACCTCAAGTTTATGTAAAAGTATTTAAAAAATATCTCTATATTTTTATGGACTCTGGTCTATCTTTTAAAAGATATTCATAACATGCATCATACCTATTTCTTTTCTAATCATACATAATCTATCTTCTGGTAAAGGTTTTGCGAAAATGTCTGCTAACTGATCGTGTGTGTTTGTGAACTTTAGTACTATATCGCCTTTCTGCACATGATCTCGAAGAAAATGATATCTTATTTCAAAATGCTTAGTTCTAGAATGTTGTATTGGGTTTTTTGAAAGATTTATAGCACTTGTATTATCACATTTGATTGGAATGTGATTATACATGAGTTTAAAATTTTCAAATTGTTGCTTCATGTAAAGAACTTGAGCACAACAACTACCTGCAACAATATATTCTGCCTCTGCAGTAGATAGTGCAACAGAATTTTATTTTTTACTAAATCAAGAAACTAGTGCATGACCTAAGAAATGACATGCTCCACTAGTGCTTTTTCGATCTATTTTACAACCAGCATAATCTACATCTATGTAGCTGATTAGATCGAAAGATGTGTGCTTAGGGTATCATAACCCTAGGTTAATTGTACCACTAAGATATCTAAGAATGCAGTTAACAGCAATTAAATGTGATTCTTTTGGAGATGATTGAAAGCGTGCACATAAGCACACACTAAACATAATATATGGTCTACTGGCTATCAAATATAATAAGCTACCAATCATACCTCGATATACCTTCGAGTCAACTGGCTTACCAGATTCATCTTTATCAAGTTTAGTGGATGGACTCATTGGTATTCCAATTTCCTAAGCACCTTCCATCCCAAACCTTTTCAGTAATTCTTTAATATATTTTGATTGATTGATGAATGTTTCATATTTTGCTTGCTTAATTTGCAATCCGGGAAAGAATAAAAGTTCTCCCATCATGCTCATCTCAAATTCTTCCGACATAATCTTAGAAAAAACTTGACACATATTTTCATTAGTAACACCGAATATTATATCATCAACATAAATCTGAATTAAAAGAATATCATCATTTTCATGTTTAATGAAAAGAGTTGTGTCGATTTTTCCTTTTGAAAAATCTTTTTCAATCAAGAAACTACTGAGTCCCTCGTACTAAGCTCTAGGAGCTTGTTTGAGTCTATATAGTGTTTTTGTGAGTTTGAAAACATGATTTGGAAAAATATGATTTTCAAAATCTGGAGGTTGCTTAACATATACCTCTTCATTTATAAAACCATTTCAGAAAGCACTTTTAACATCCATTTGAAAAAGTTTGAAATCTTTATAATAAGCATATGCAAGTAGCATTCGAATAGTTTCTAATCTTGCGACTGGGGCATATGCCTCGTCATAATCGATTCATTCTTCTTGATTGAAACCTTGAGATACAAGTCGAGGTTTATTTCTAGTAATGACTTCGGAGTCATCTTTCTTGTTTCTAAATACCCATTTTGTTCCAATAATAGTATGATTTTTGGGTTTAGGAACAAGTGTCTAAACATCATTTCTTTCAAACTGATTAAGCTCTTCTTGCATAACTATAATCCAAGATTCATCAAGAAGTGATTCATCAATATTTTTAGGTTCAATCTGAGATAAAAAAGCAGTATGATTGCAAATATTTCTAAGAGATGATCGAGTGATTACACCTCGTGAAGGTTCTACCAGAATTTGTTCCACTGGATGATCTTTCACATATTTCCACTATTTGATTGCATCTTGTATTAAATTTTGATGATCTTTCCTATATCTCCATGTTGGACTTCCTCTATTGTGTTCTCTTTGTTGAGATTGAGACTTTCCGTATTATTTATACCTCATGTTTCTTCATCAATAGATTTCTTGGAGAGTAGATAATTAGATTCATCAAATACTACATGCATAGATTCTTGTACTATCAAAGTCTTTTTATTGAATATTCTATAAGCTTTACTATTAGTAAAATACCCGAGAAAAATGCCTTCATCAGATTTTGCATCAAACTTGTCTAAACTATGTCTGTTATTTAAAATAAAATATTTGCATCCAAATACATGAAAGTAACTAATATTGGGCCTTTTCTCATTCCAAAGCTCATAGGGGGTTTTATCTAATTTAGATCTTAGCATAACTCTATTTAAAACATAACATGCAGTACTTACCGCTTCGGCCCAAAAGTAACTAGGCAAGTTGTTCTCATTGAACATTGTTCTTGCCATCTCTTGAAGATATCTATTTTTCCTCTCTACTACTCCATTTTATTGAGGAGTTCGAGGAGCAGAAAAATTATGCACAAAACCATTTTCATTACAAAATGTTTCAATATTTTTATTAAAAAACTATTTTCCCCTATCACTTCAAATACTTGAAATAGTATAGCTATTTTCATTTTGAATTCTTTTACATAACTTGGTAAAGGCATTATGTGCCTAATTTTTATGAGCAAGAAAGATGACTCAAGTATATCAAGAGAAATCATCAATAATAACAAATGCATATTATTTTCCTCCTAAACTTGCAACTCTATTTGGTCCAAAAAGATCCATGTGTATCAGTTGCAGTGGTCTAGTAGTGAAAATATGTTTCTTGGTTTTAAAAGAAGTTTTTGTTTGTTTACCAAATTGGTATGCATCACAAATTTTGTCTTTAAGAAAATTTGCTTTTGGTAAATTTCTGACAAGATCATTTTTGAAAATTTGGAAATAAGTTCCATGTTGGCATGACTTAGTCTTCTATGTCATAGCCAACTAGTTTCATTTTAAGCTGAAAAACAAATAGCATCTTATAAGGTAATTTCTTCAAAATTGATTGTACAAACATTGTTGCTTTTAAAAGCAATAAAACAAATATTACAATCATAATTATTCAAAATAATGCACTTATCCATTTTGAAAGTAACTGTAAATCTTTTATCACATAATTGACTTATGCTCAAAAGATTATGTTTTAGACTTTCAACAAGTATAACATCTTCAATTATGAGAGAAGATTCATTACTAATTTTACATATTCCCACGATCTTCTCTTTCGAGTTGTCTCCAAATGTCACATGTCCTTCTTCTTTAGATCTAAGATCAAAGAACTTAGTTTTGTCTCCTGTCATGTGTCTTGAATATCTACTATCTAAAAACTATTTGTTTTTGCTTGTGGAGAACTTCATGCATAACTATAAAAACAATTAAAATGATTTTTCTTGGTACCCAAGTTCTTTGGGTCCTTTATTTATTAGTATTAGAAGAAACAAGATTTTTAGGTACCCATATGGCCCTAATAGTCATTGTATGTTTTCTTCTAATAGGACAAGTATGATAATTATGACTATTTCTATTACATAAATTGCAAATAACATATGATATATATGAAGAACTTGAGTGATTATAATAGTATCTTTCTTTGACAAAATTATTTTTATGAAAAGAATTTTGAATACTGGATTTTGATGTAGAAAGATTATCAAAAAAAGTTTTTATAAGATTTGTATTTTTGTTTTGGCATATATCCTAAACCTGCCTTGTCAAAAACATATCTTTGACTACCAAAAAGTTTTTCAAAATTTCTTTTTCCATTCGTAAAGTTTTCAACAATATTTTCTAAATCAGTTTTCTTATTCTTCAACTCAAGATTTTCATCTTTTAAAACGATACATTTTTTTTTATTAAAATATCAATTTTGTTTGTTAAATAAGAGTTTTTCTTTTTCAGAGCAGTATACTTGATATCCAATTTTTCAAGTTTTTCATATACCTCTTCTAAAACATTTTGCAATTCTTCATATAAAAGATCTTCAATATTATCAAGATTTGTTACCTCAATGTCATCTTTAGTCATAAGACAAAGATTTGCTGATTCTCCATTGCTTGCTTCACTATCTAAGCTACTTGAATCATCATCCCATGTAACTTTCATTGCTTTCTTGCTCTTGTTTCGATCTTTCTTTAGCAAAGGACAATCTGGTTTGATATGACCAGGCTAATTGCATTTATAACAAATTAAAGTGTCATTTTTACCTGAATTTTTGTTGGAAAACTTTTTGAAGGATTTCCTCAGATGATTTTTATTTTTCTTTAAGAATCTCTGAATTCTTCTTGTTATCATCGCAACTTCTTCATCTTTGTCATCATTTTCCTCATCTTCATCACTTTCACTTTCATGGGAACAACTTTAAGTGTCAAGCTATTCTTTGGCTTTCCTTCTTCTTCTCCTCTTTTCAATGTATACTCATGGGTGATAAGTGACCCAATGAGTTCATTCACTTTGAGTTTCTTGAGGTCTTTAGTTTCAAAAATCGCTGTCACTTTTGATTCCTAACGTTTTGGCAGAGAGTTAAGAATTTTTCTTATTATCTCTATCTTGGAATAAACTTTGTCAAGAGCTGTCAAGCTGTTTATGATGTTAGTAAAATGAGTGTGCATACTAGAAATAAATTCATCATCATTCATCTTAAACATTTCATATTTATGAGTAAGAATATAAATTTTTGATTCCTTGACTGCAAAATTCCTTCATAAGTAACTTCCAAGTTATCCCAAATTTCCTTTGCCGTAGTGCAAGTCATTATTCTATTAAATTCATCTCCATTGATAGTATTATATAATAAATTCATAGCAGTTAAATTCAAAGTATAAAGTCTATCATCTTCACGATCAAACTCTTCTTCTTCCTTTTTGACATTTACTCTATCAACCACTTTTGTTGGAATATAAGGTCTATTTACAATGCATTTCCTAATTTCTCGACCTTGAGCCTGAAGGAATATTCTCATTCTAACTTTCCAGAATGAGTAATTGTCTCCACAAAAGAGTGGAAGCCGATTGCTAGATTGACTTTCACCAAATGAAGTTGCAATGTTGGTCATAAGATCTTAACTCTCAAAAGATAGTTAATCTTATAACAGAGCCCTTGCTTTGATATCAATTGTTGCCCAGATGACTAACACAAGAGGGGAGGTGAATTGAGTTGATTTTAAAAAAATAATAATTAAAAATCAAATATACAATATAAAACATAAACTAAATACGAAACAACAATAAATATAAAGAGTAAGGGTAAGAGAGAAGCAAATTCAGTATGTTAACGAGGTTCGGCCCCACTACCTACGTCCTCGCCTCAAGCTACCCCTTGAGGATCCCCGAATTTACTATTCAACCTCCTTCAAGTGGAGATAAAAACCTATTACACCTTTGAACAACACCGCTACAAATGATCCGTGTAGAACACCCTCTAACTTGCAATCACCTTACACGTGATGATTCAAATATTCTCTGTGTAGAACATTTTCTACACGCATAAGGGTTATACACACACTTTTACTGATACAAGAGTTGATAGTGGGTAGGTTATTAGAAAACACTCTTCAATGAGTGAAATAAGAAGAATACAGCGCAAACTATATCTCTCAAAATGAATAAGGGTTAAGGCTCAATGCTTAGGAAGAGAGAATGAAAGCTTTGAATGAATATTGTATGCTCTTGATATTGTAAATGTGAAGCTCTCAAATGATCTATTTACAAGCATATGAGATTTCATATTCAAATTTAAAAAGATTTACATGTCAAAGACAACATCATTCACTTTTCAAAAATTTCAAACCTAATCTTTTTACTTTTTGCATATGACAAAAGGAGCACACTTTACTTTTCAAAATTTTCAAACAAAATCATCTACTTTTTGCATAAGTAAAAAAAAGCATCAATCACTTTTGAAAATATTCAAATAAAACATGCACATGTGGAAAGATGACAATCAATCATTTTTAATATTTTCAAAGTTCAAACCTTTAATCATGTCATGCACATACGAAAGATGACAATCAATCATTTTTCAATTTTCAAAATATTCATGCACATGTGGAAAATGCATTTTAATGCTTTATGATAAAATATTAATTTGAGCCTTAATTCTAATTTCAAATTTTTAAGAGATTTACAACATTACTCTATAACTTTAATGTGAACTTGTTCCCTTCTTGCTCATACTTGGTTCCTTGATGTACTTGACTCCATTGTGTGAACAACTTGAGCTTGAGACTCCTTTATTCTTTGAATTCATTTGTTATTATGAAAATCCATGTGTAGATTTATAATTATACGAAATTTGAAACCTTGGTTTCAACACCAATATAAGGGAGATAAGCATTTCTTTCAATACAAACCTTTGTATGGCACCATCTAAATGGTGGCTTGGAAGCTATTCTTGTAAGCAAACTCTATTAGCGGTAATTGTTTCTCCCAATGACCTTTTCCTTATAGAACGCATGCTCTTAGCATGTCTTCCAAGGTTTGTATTGTTCATTTTGTTTGCCCATCAGTTTGAGAGCAATAAGCACTACTAAACTTTAACTTTGTGTCCATCACGTCATGAAGACTTTGCCAAAAATGGGAGGTAAAATGCGCATCCCAACCTGACACCATTGTCTTAGGGACTCCATGCAAGCATACTATTTCTACTACAAACAAACGGGTTAACTTCTCCTTTGGGTTGGTGTTTCTAAAGGGCAAAAAGTGAGCGCTTTTTGTTAAGCGATCCACCACGACCCTTATAGATAGGGGTGTAATGAGTCCGGTTTGGTCCGGTTTTGTATAAATTTTGAGACTGAACCGGTATACACCGGTTTTGCATTTTCAAAAACCGATTTCAGATCAGTTACCCTCCTAAACTAGTACTTCCAATTTTACGGGTTCTGGTCTGATTCGGTCCAAGTATCCAATTTTAATCAAGTGCCAATATAATAAAAAAATGTGATTTTCTAATGTATACTAATTAATTAAAGCAAAATGTAATTAATATACTAATGTGTATTAGTATTAATAATGTACTATGTATTTATCAAAATAAATATGTTGAGAATTTATTAGGCCATAAAATGTAATTAATATATATATATTGTATATTAATAACATATGATCAAACAAATGTTCATATTTAACGTTAAGATTTTATGTTATAAATTGTAATATAAAATTATTTCATATATAATTATATATAAAAAAGTATATATATAATATTTTATATAATGTTAAAAATTAATTTATATATATATTTTATAAACCAATCCGGTCCTATCCTGGAAAGCCAAAAATCAAAACCGTACTGGATTTAACCGGTTTTTAATATGTATGAACGGCTTCAAAACAGGACCAACCAGGCCAGTTTACCGATTTAATCTTGCACCCCTACTTATAGAGTTATTTCCCGATGAGGTTCTCGGTAAACCGATCACAAAGTCCATCGAGACATCCTCCTATTTCCATTCTGGGATTGGATATGGCTATAATTCTCCAACGGGCCTTTGATGTTCTGCCTTCACTATTCTACATACAACACACTTATTTACATATTCTACCATATCCTTTTTCATGCCTTCCCACAAAATATGATGCTTCATGTCTTGGTACATCTTCGTGGTTCCCGGATGAGCAATATACAAATTCTAATGTGCTTCCTTCAAAATCTTTTCCTTAACCTCTACATCAATCTAGATTACCTTTTGATCCTGATAGTACAACAATCAATCTTTTCCGATTGGGAATCCTCCTAGTCCTTCCTTTCTTTCTACCTTCCGCCTGATTTTTGACCATTTGGGATCTTCCATCTTATGCTTCTTTACTTCTTCCCACTCCACAGGTAAAATCTCTTGCACTGTAGAGAGAGTTACATCTTGATGGAGATCCCTAATTAACAGGCTCCTCATACTATGCAAAAGGGACTCCATCTCTAGGATAGATCCTGGAGATCCTTCTATTTGGGCCTTATGACTTGTGCGTCTACTATGAAATTAGCTTTCCTAGGGTGATACTTTCAAACTGGTAATTGCTAATTGTTTGGAACCATTTCCTTTGCCTCATATTCAAGTTATTTTGGCTGAACAAATACTTGAGACTCTTATAGTTGAGAAAAATCTTGCAAGATTCGTCGTACAAATAATGCCTCCAAATTTTTAAGAAAAAGATTACGGCGACTAGCTCCAAGTTGTGGGTGGGGTAGTTCTGCTTATGGTTCTTTAGCGGACAAGAAGCATAGGCGAGAACTCATCCTTTTTGCATAAGCATGCATCCAAGTCATGATTTAGATGCGTCGCTAAATACTACATATGGCTTATGGGGTTTGGGCAAGGCTAGTACTAGTGCAGTTGTCAATTTCTTTTTCAGATTTAGAAAAATTTATTCTTATTTCTCTGTCCAAACGCACTTGGCAATCTTTTTGGTTAGGGCAGTCAGTAGCCCTGAGAGTTTAGAGAATCCTTCCAAAAATCTTTGATAATACCCATCTAATCCTAGGAAGCTCTGAATCTCATGTACATTGGTAGGGTGTTGCCAATTTATCACGGCTTCAATCTTGCTAGGATCAACTGCTACTTATAGACTTGAAATTACATGCCCCCAAAACTTCAATTCCTTAAGCCAAAACTCACATTTGCTAAACTTGGCATACAACCCATGTTCTTTTAATATTCCTAGCACCAATTTGAGATGTTGTACGTGTTCCTCATCGCTCTTTGAGTAAATTAATATGTCTTCAATGAATACAACTACAAAGCTATCCAGATAGGGTCTGAATGTTCATCATAGCGATAAATGTAGCATGAAAATTAGTTAATCCAAAGGGCATGACTAGGAACTCATAATGCCCATATCAGGTTTGAAAGGTTGTCTTAGGGATATATTGTTTTCTTATCCTAAGCTAATGGTATCCTGACCTTAGGTTTATCTTTGAGAACACCGATGCTCCCTACAGTTGATCTAATAGGTCATTGATATGTAGTAATGGATACTTGCTCTTTATCATTACCTTGTTCAATTCCCTATAGTCATTACACATCCTCATTGACCCGTCCTTCTTTTCACAAATAGCATGGGTGCACTCCAAGGTGACAAATGGGTGTATAAATCCCTTTTCTAAGAGCTCCTATAATTGATCCTTTAGATTTTTTAACTATGATGGTGCCATACAGTATGGTGCTCTATGGATGAGGGTAGTGGTAGGTTCTACTTCTATAATAAATTATATTTTCCAATTGGGTGGTAATCCTGATAGATCATCTATGAACATCTCAGGAAAATCCTCAACTACAGGTATCCCTCGAATCTCCTTACTATGATGGAAATCTTCTATCATGAAGGCCCAGTGGGTCACAACACCATCAACGATGCACTTTCTAACTTGTAAAGCTGAAATGAAGGAGTGAACAACTTTTATGCTTATGCCCATATAGTGAATCCTACCATCCTTGAGTGTGTAAAAAATAATCTCATTTCTTTGGCAATTTATCTTGGCAGAGTGCTTAGATAACCAATCCAACCCTAATATCAGGTCAAATCCCAATAGACCAAAAGTAATAAAATCTGCTTCCATAATCCTTCCTTCTAGACTTAGAGGGCAATCTCTAATGACCTGAGTACAGGGGACTGTACTTCCAGATTGTTACCACTACAGTTTGAGGCAATGATTTTGTCGGCAAGTCACACACTCGTTCAAGCATTGCTAACACGAAAGACCTTGTTGCGACCGAGTCAAACAGTGCACATGTTGTAGATCAAATAACATAACATTACCTAAAGTGTAATTGTTAGCTATCATATACTTAATTAATCCAAGCAACTAACTTCTAGTAAAGAGGGGTTTCTTAGAGAAATACCAGTAATAACTTTAGTTTCTTCAGTTTTGGGTACTTCGTCATTTATCTCTCCAAGGGTAATTGCATAAACGTAGGCCTGGGCAAGGGGTTTCTGGTTTGGCATGTTGTTAGGGTTAAGAGCATTTCTGCCTCCTTGTGTATTTTGAAGGCATTCCCGAATCATATAGCCTGGCTACCCACATTTGAAGCATACCCCTAATCCAACTCTACATTCATCGACATAGACCTTTCCACTCTTCTGGCAGATAGCAGGTAGGGGTAGGCATGACGCCCTTTCCCTTGTTAGCTCCTTGCCCTATCATTCTCATAACGTTACTTCTCTCTTGGTGAAGGGAGAAGTCCTCTTCCTTTCCAGGATAATCTAAGCTACAACATTCTGTTGCTCTACTTCGGCTATTGAAGCCACATTAACCAACTCCTTAAAGTTATCAATGCAAAAGCAAACTACGTGGCTGCAGATCCAGGGTTGTAGCCCTTCAATTTTTTTAGCTTGCATCCTTTCAATTGCTATTAGGCATGAGTGAAACTTCTGAGCTCCATGAATTTTGCAGCATGTTACTCCACGGTGAAGTTCCCTTGCACCAAGGTGGTGAAATCCTGTGCCTTTTGTGTCTTCATCGATTATGGGAAAAACCGATTATCAAACTCTTCCTTGAACCTTCCCCAGGTCAAGGCAGCTATGTCGCCTAAGTCTCTTATCAACAATTACCTTTCAATATCCCACTAGATACTAGCTTACCCTTGTAACAAATGCCCTGCATACTACACCTTCTACTCTTCAGTGCAGCCGCTGATCTCAAAGGTCCTATCAAGATTGAGTAACAACTTATTGGCCCTCATGGGTCCCTCAGTTCCCATAACGTTAGGGTATCATGTATCAGAAATTTCTAATACGAGCAGTTTTTATTTTCCTTCCTCTCTTGCCTTTCCGCCTAAGAGTGAGGCTGCTGCTAGTTCTGTCTAAGGATAATCTCCTGCTATTGCTTCATTGTCTTTGTCGTTTTACGTATTGCGTCTGCCAAATCATGTCTTCCATCCAATGGGTGATCTTGCTCTCTACAGATATTAGAACCTTCAGCATTCCTTTCTCGTCTGTCACATGCCATCTTGAATCCTTTAACTCCTAAGATGGACACATATCAGTTTGAGCTCCAACTTTAGGATTCAAGACTATCCAAAATGAAAGATTCAAACCTACATTCTAGTACATCATTACTAAGGATATGTGGTTTTATCGAGAGACATAATTGCTCTGATACCACCATGTGATGCTCCCAACCTCTACTTGGGATTGGATAGAGACTTGGAGCGTCGAGACATGTAACACAAAGTTACATACCCATGTTTATGACAGTTAATATGTAATACATCCTAGTATGCAACTAGTAGTATGCAATAATTACAGCGGAATAAAGGTGACTTATAAAAATTTATGCTAGAATGAAGTAAACATCCTAAAAGATTTATTAACCATAAATAGATACTACCTCACATAAGAGGTCCGCAGAAGTTCATCCATAAAGTAGGAGACAGAATTTCCTTAATACAAATACTCCATAATCAGACTAAATCTCTCATCCGCTCGATGGTTTATGATCTATTGCTATAAATACTAAAATCAAGTCCAGCCTCTTCTCAGGATCGGGCTCATGCTTAATGATCTGAAGCCAATGATTCATCATGCTCATCATATGCCGATCCTGATGCAACTTCTACCATTCTGGGGAAAATGGTAGTAGGACTACCATAGTTGGATTTCTTGAAATCTCAGTAACTTAAACAATCAATTTAAACAAAGATAAGGTATGCATGATATATGATAAACATGAGATGTAGGCTAGATATGCAGAAAAATCCGTATTTGTCTCTCATTGAAATTCCTCAACATTTTCCAAAAAACTTTAATGCACATTTTCTTACAGAAAATATTTTTCATTCATCTTTTAAAAAATATAACATTAAGTGTTATTAAAGTTATCATTAACATAACATAACATATAGTATCGTCACAACTCCTCTATAGGCACTGTAAGTACCTGCCCGTGACCGTAGTACAACTCACGTTGAAATGTATGCATTGATATCATAACATATCATCATCATAGCATAACATCATAACATATGCACCCACCAGCATTATTTGCCATATACAACTTCGCTCTGGTATTCTTTAAAAAGAATCCATTCAAGGCCCGTTAAAAGTTCTTTGTCAACCCAATGGTTAATGCTCCATTTTTACTCACTTCTAAGAGGACAGAAAAGTTTCACTAGGATAATTCTTCATCCTAACTTTTGGGGTTATGACAAGTTTTATTTTTATGCTATGCTTGAAAAATGTATTTCATAACATGTGCATATGTAGTAAGCTTCATGTGAAAAATGACATTTATATGCAATATGCAAAATGGTGAGAATTTCACATGTCATGTAAGCAAGTAATCAAATGCTCAATGATGTATCATATGATGTTTCATGTTCAAAATGAAATTTAGTATGAATATAGAGTTTATACAAGAATCATAAATAAATTATTTAAGAGCAAGTTAGAAGTTAACTTACAAACTTTTCAGGTATTTAGAAAATTGGTGCAGCTGTAATAATAGTTATTATAAGGAAGATGTTCATAACCAAAAGGGTTCAAACAATATATTTACAAAAATGCCCATACATTTCCAGAAATTGCCACTTGGGCCATAAATTTTCACTACTTGTATTTTGACACCAAATTTCACCAAATCTCACAAATCTCATATTTTCCATGTTCTAAATCAATATATGACCTCAAAAGTTCAAGATTCAAACAACTACTATGAAATTTCTACCCAACCCGTGGCATGCTTTTGGTGAACATCTTAGTGATTTCAAGCCTATTGCTTCAACATATGCATGTGTGATCAAATTCCACCAAGTATAAATCCATAAATATGCTCTTGGAACATGTTTATAACTTAGATTCATGCCATAGAAGTTTATCCCTACACTTATGCATCAATAACACCAATTCATCCAAAAACCTTCAAATTGCGTGTATGTATGATGTTTCTAGCTTCTCTTTGACAATGCTCGTTTTAAAACCTAAATGAATCACGCATTACAATCCCTAACATGATGATAACTGGTTTCTAAAGGTTCATAACACCAGTTTTGGGAAAATAAATCATGATCTGCCAAGATCACTCTCATATAAGTGGAAACCGAATGCTTAGATGATCAACACAAGATATTGGCTTATAAACCTATCGTAACATGTTTTTTCATCAAATTTAAACCTTCAATCAAATACTCAAGATGTTAGCTATACTTAAGATGACATATCAAGACATGTCATGGCTAAATGTTCATACCAAAATAGTTTATACATGCAAAACTTCAAATCTGGCCCGAAATGCATCACTCCAAGTAAAACCTTTTATGACGCAATCAAATCCTCATTCTCATGCCATAATTCAAAGCCTAACATGTCAATATAACACCCAAAAAAATATAAGACAATATCACTTGAAGATACTGTGACCCTTGAGCTCTCACAACTCAACTCACTTCAAGAACCTCACTCAAGCTACTTGGCTACAACCTTTTCTCACATTTTGAGTGTTTTGCTCTCAAGAACACTAGAGGAAGGATAGAGGAAGTTGTGTGAAGAAGCGAGGGGTGAAGGGAGGTATTTATAGGACTCAATAGAGGGGTGAGGGGTGAAGGAGTGCTCGGATTGGCTGAAGGAAGTGAAGTGGGATTGATAGTTATGGGTGGTGGAGGGTCTTGAGTGCATTTTCAGATTTGTCATCCTTTAGCCAGTTGAACAGTAACCTAAGGTACTTGAATATTGCATGGACAAGAGATAGGTTCAGGGTTTGATTGAGTTTTTAGAAGTTGGGAACAAATTAAAATGATTTTTACATGAGAAACCATGGTGAGGCCGACAATTTTGGTTCCATCCAAAACTGTCCAGTTTTTATCCCTCTTATCCCATCCTCTTGGTCTGATTTTTTGGCATAATTACCACTATTGAGTGGCCTTCCCAGGGTTGTAATGAAGTATGAGTGTTGGTCATGTGATTGAGTTTGAGCAGAAAATGAAGGAAGGGTTTGGAGGTGAATGGGTTTCGGTCAACATGATGTGCTTCACCATTCTATTTGCCAATCGGTTTTGCTGCCTTTGGGAGATAAATGGACAAGCATGTACTTGAGTGCTTTTGAAATGCTTCCTTGGGACTAAAGGGCAGAGGTGGTGGCATGTGGAGGTGGCTATTTTAGGTGCAGAAAATCCTTGAAGATGGAGGTGCAGTCAGCTTAGTCAAGACCTCAAGTTCCTAGGTGAAGAGTTGAGTTTTTGGTTTTGTTTCTTGGAACTATTTTTGGCTTCTTTTTAGGTATGATTTTAGGGGATATAATGATGGATGAAATGTGTAGAATTCCTCTTGAAAAGATTGTGAAGAGGCGTTGGTTTTGGTGGCTTGTTGTGTGCGTCACTCGATTTTGCACCTAGGAGCCAATCGGTGAGTGGTGGTGACATTGACATGCCTTTGACTCTAGTGACATGAGTTGGGTCATGTCTAACTTTCAAGGGCTGTCTAAGAGTGATGCAAAACAAGGGTAAAAGACAAAAATTTCAGATCTAAAATTATGAGGAAAAGGGTTTCAAGAAAACTATGCTAATTTATGATGCTTGAGTTACTATTCATGGATGAGATGAATAGTGATCTTGACTCAAGTTAGGAGCCTTACCATGGTTGGAAGAGAACCATAGGGGCATGTGGTTGGGGCTTGGGTAAGATGAAAACCAATGGTGTGGTGTATGTGGATCCCATTTGGAAGAGTGAAATGAAATACAAGGCTTGGGCTTTAAGTGTTGGGCTTTTATTGGGCCATATGAATAAGCCTTTGTTGTGGGCCTAGATGTGGACTTATCCATGGACTTTATGTCCAGATTTATTGGGCATTTCCCTTGCTTCAATAGTCCACTAGGTTGGATTCCAACTTTGGGCCTTTCTTCAATTGGGCCAATGGCCTTGGATCTTACTAAGTTTTGGCCCAATAACCTTATGCTTATTAGGTTGGGCCTAATATCTTGTGTCTAATAAGTTAGGCTTAAGCCATAGAGGATACTTGGGGAATGAGATGTAATGAGAATTTTATGAATTGTAGTAAAATTGTTTATGAATAGTATTAAGATAGTTTATATTAAGTATTTATTGGGTTTTGGGAATGGAGAGAGAAAAAGTTGAATAAAAGTATTATAAAGTTAAAATATTATTATAATTATATTTTTAATATTATTTTTGTTTTGAGATTTGAAAAAATTGAATTATTTTTTATTTTTTGTTTGAAAATTTGGAAAAGTTGTAATGATTAGTTTTAAAAAATTGTAATGATTAATTTGAAAGTATTTGAGTTTGAATAATGTTTGAGAAGGAAATGAGATGGGATGAGATATGTTTCCAAACATCCCTTTAGTCTCTCTTCTTGCCTAATAAGCTAGGGTCCTTATTAAACCAACCTCTTGGGCCTTCCCAAATCCATCTAGTATTTTAACCTAATCACTTATCCCATCAATGCCACTTGTCAATATTCTATTGGCCTCTTGGCCTCTTCCATTAAAAATCAATATTACACTAGAATTTTCTAATTAACTAAGTTGATAATGTAAGCTTCGTTGCCAACTCAAACTCCAAAATTTCCTTTTGCTTGATAATCACAACTTGTACTTTGTTAGGGTCATGGTTAATATGGCCAAGTCCTAGGAAGCTTTTAAGTGGGGGTGTTACAGGCCGCACTCACCCACCTACCACAAGGGACGTGACCTAGGAGAACCATGCCACATTGAACATGACAATGTGGTACCTTGTGCGGTTGATGAATGTCCCTAGCACAGGAAATTGGTCTCACCTCGATAGGATGTATAAAAGCTCAACCCTAGGTTATAAACCGATTATCAAGTACTCTTACATACAAAAGTTATGTCTAAGGATCATAAAATTGACTTAGGCATCAAAGATGTCTCACCAACTCTTGAGCCCTTACATTTATCGTGTTGTAAAAGTATCGAGCCCAGTGACCGATGTGCGAAACACATCATTAACAAGCTAAAAGGGATATTTTTTATTCCCACTAGACCAAGCCTGGGCCAAGTCTAGGATGCCTAATGACCAGGATGTAATCGGCCCACCAAGCGAGAAAGAAGAAAGAGAGCCCAAAGCCCACAAGGGAAAAAGGATAGTCATGGAAGATGGGACAACTCCTGCTCTGATAATTTGTCTAAATGACTTGAAAGGATGCCACACAGCATTAAATGTGCAAATTCGGAGCACAAACGGGAGAACCCGACCAGAGGTACTATTTCTATCAAAATGCCAAGGTAGTGGCCTCACTCACCCACCTGCCCTTGGAGAACCACGTCACATTGAATGTGACAACATGGTACCCTATATGAGAGACGGGCGTCCTTGACATAGGAAATGGGTCCCACCGGGATAGGAAGTATAAAGCTCAACCCCAGGTCAAAAATCAATTATCAGGTACTCTTACATGCAAAAGTTCTCTCTAAGGATCATAAAACTGACTTAGGCATCAAAGGTGTCTCACCAACTCCCGAGCCCTTATATTTCTTGTGTTGCATAGGTATTGAATCCGGTTACCGATGTGCAAAACATGTCGTTAACAAGACCCATGAAGGACACTGAATTCCTCATTATTTCGTTTGGCCTCACAAATGCACCATCCTCTTTCCAAAGGTTTATTAATGACATTTTCAAATTTTCTTTGGGGAAATTTTTTTTGGCATATTTGATGATATTTTAATATGTAGTAGCAACTATTCAGATATCATCCTAGGCATTTTACAATAATACTAGTATTTGCTAAAGCTTCTAAATGCAAGTTTGGTTGCCAAGGAAATTGATTAGCTAGGGCATGTAATCTCTGAATTTGGAGTTAAAAGCCAATCATGTGAAGATATCTTCCATATTTTTTGCCTTTTCCTAATAAAATCAAGTCTTTCATAGGATTTCTAGGCCTAACTGGCCGCAAGGAAAATTTATTAAATAGAACGATAGTAAATATATCAGCACCTTTGACCATCCTAGGGGTAGGCAATGGGACCCTGCACCTCGCTGCTCCACCCTCGCATGGGCAAGGCAGGGATCCATGCCGTAGATGGGTGGCCCCTCCCGCATCTAAGGCCTCCAGCGGAGGCAAGGGATAGAGGGGGCCCAGCCCCGCTCCAGGTTTCCCCCACCCCGCATACATGTATTTAATATATAATAGAATATTAAATATATGTATTTATTAAAAAAAATCCCAGGCAAGAAATGACATCATTTTGTATATGACAAAACAATGTCGTTCCATGCCTAGTCGATTTTTTAAATAACATATGACCAAACGATGTCATTGGGAACATCATTTTGTCTATGACTATTGTGTGGAGGTGTCATACCCAACATCATTAGCAAATATATATATATATATATTGGTATTTTGCATGTTTGATGTGAGTCGTGTGTTCACTGTTGCTTATGTGAGGCTTACATATGTTAATGTAATGCCTCTTGCATGTTATAAAATGAGAACAATAAGTTGATTGATGTGTCATATATTAAGTGGCTTGTGACTTTTCATATATTAGATAAGCTAGTATGACTAAGGATAAAAATTAGATTGAAAATTTTCTTTTCTCTATTTCCTTGGCGTTTGTAGTTGTTACTATTTCTATATTGTTTTAAAAATAAAGTTGTCAGTTTTTCAAATTACCATCCTTTAATTAAACTAAAGTATAGTAATAACAAATCAGGGTATTGACTTTTCAAATAAAGTGAAGATAAAGTTGGAAATTTTTGTTAACATTTTGCTCAGTTTGGAACTTCACAAAATAAAATGGATGGAATATAATGTAATTCTTGTAAAATGATGGGATAGATGCTTTTGGTTTTTTTTTTTTTTTTTCATTTGCTAGCATTATGTTTTTTTTTCTTTTTTTCTTTTTAGGGATGTTTTCCCCTTTGCTCCCCAGGTCGCAAAAGCATTTATTAAAATTTCTCAAAGTCCGTGCCATAAAAATTATAATTTAACATCTATGTACACGATCTAGGCCACTGTCACGCCTCTCTGGAATAAGTCTTGTCCTGCAGCTCTATTGTTATAATTATCTTGACCTAGGGTGGTTTAAAAACATGCAAACAAACTAAAACGAGTTGATGACTTAGTAAAAAACTCATCATAATGTAAACATACGTAACAAGCATAAAACATTTAATACTAAGAACTTAAAATCATGATAATTCATGCTGATGCTTATGCTGTACATATGACTAATTTATCTGAATTAACTGACTGATTTGATTTATCTGAATGATCTAGCTAGCCAAGACACTTAACCCTGTGTACAAGGTTATGCGCTAACTTCCCCTGCTGCAAGAAAGGAAGTCGACTGTGCAGTACGCTAGCATACTAAGGTGGATCACGCTTGAGTCTATGGCTTGCACGCCTACCCTGAAACTACATTGGAGTAGTTCATTCAATGTAGGATTGGCAGTGACTGAAACTACATAGGGAACTTCAATTAGTGATAATTTTAAATTGAAATAAATTTCTAATGGCTAATCTTTAAATTCTAAAAGGAGTCTAATTTATTCAATAAATAATAAATGGGAGTTAACCTAGTTATTGAGTTTAGTTAAAACTCATAATCAATCTCAATAACTTATCGCTCGTGGGCTTATCCAATATGGCCCATTAAAAATAATTTAGGCTCAATAGCAATTATTAATATCTCCACCTTAGAATTATTGGGTCAGGTCGTTATAAGTGATCTACATCTACACCTACCCCACCGCCTCCTCCAAAAACTAGGGCGGGGAAAAAGCATAGGTTGGCGTGGGGTGAGATCCTCACAAAGAATCCCTTACTAGTCCTTCAGTCTACAGAGGCAAAGTCAAAGGTAGACAGATATTTGGCAGTGGATCTTCTCCCATATGTAGCAGACTTTGATATATTAGCATAGTGGAAGATTAATGCCATGAAATATCCCATCCTTGGAGAGATAGCCCACTATATTTTGGTCATCTCTATTAGCACCGTTGCCTCAAAATTAGCATTTAGTATCGGAGGGTGAATATTGGATCCATTCCAGAGTTCATTGTCTCCTACTACTATGAATGCATTGATTTGTACGCAGAATTGGATGATAGAAAAGGAAATTCATGGTCCGGATATTCTTAATCAAGAAGATCGATGAGGAGGAGGGTGGTGATTAGCCTAGATTTTGTAATCGTTGATTTCATTTTATTATTTTGATCTATTTATATTTATTTCACTCGTATTAATTTCAAATTTAATTGTTGTAGCAACATGAAACGATATCTACATCCACTGCAATATGACTTCGAGGTTTGGACCCACCATTCCAATTTGCCATTTGTCGTAAGTTTGTACAATTTGTATTGTCCATCAATTATTTTTTATATTTATATAATTTTTGGTATCTAATTGTTTTTCTTGTGTTTTTTTAGCTTTTATAATCTTACGGTCATATGTGCAGCCCAAGCCTCAATGAGTTAATCCTAATCACAAGCCCAAGGACCAAAATTCAAATGATCTATTCTCAATGTCTCATCTTGATCCACATCTCATCTTGGTTAGTCAGATTTTAGTTTTTAAATTTATTTCTAATATATGTTTGTAATTTTAATTCTTGTTTCTTGTTTATAATTCTAATTTATTTTCTTATTAAATTGTTAATGTTGTTTTATATTTTATGATCTCACACTTACAACAGGTAGCATTAATTACATGTCTTTCCACCCTTGACTACCTGTCCGCACCACCCTAAATGTCAAATAGCTCACTTAATTCAGTGAAATTTGAATCATTTGTACTTGTATTTAGTGATAGTGATTCATTTAGTTATTTGTAATGTTGATACAATGTCTCTTGGACTCTTTTATGTTTGTAATTTTTTAATTGTTATCTTAATTTTGTAATAGTTTAGTTATTATTATTAACTACGTAGCTAGTAGTCTGTAGTAGTTTTGGGCCAATTTCAGTTGTTTCTTACCCAAAAATAATTTCTGGGCCAATGGCCCATTTGGAGGGAGGGGGTGGCGGACGGATGGAATGTCCTCTCCCGCACCCCAGTATCCGGATGGGGTACCTCGCCTCTGCACCTGGGGGCGAGTACTGGGGTGCAAAACCACCCCCGCCCATGTGGGGGCGGGGGGTGGGGAGGGGGCTACCCTGTACCCCTAGACCACCCTATTGAGAAACGATGCTTTTAAATGTGATCTACAGGCACTAGCAGCTTGCACTAAGTGTAAAGATGTAATTGACATGCTACAAGTCTTAACCCTACTTGATTTTTACCAATCTCTTACTATTGAATTTTATGCAAGTTGGAATAAAGTTGGGGTAAATTACTATTTAGGTCCTTGTGTTTTGAACTTTTTTTTAAAGCTGCACTTGTAGTTTAAAAAATTTTAAAACAATCTTTGCAGTATTTGTGATGTTTCAAATTGGTCACTTCGTCAAGATTCCACTAGATTGTTGATAGAAAAAACTGATGTGGCACCTAATTTCCAGGTCATGAAAACAAAGGATGACACATGTCAAATATATGAAAAAGTCTACTTGCAACCGACGGGGGGAACCCCCACGTACTCGGCATCCACGTCAACTAAATGAAATGGTTTGTTTACCCATAGAATAGATCCTTCCTTCCCTTCGTCTACCCACAAAACAGAACAAAGCCACCGTGTTAGATATTTATCAAGTTTCCATCTAAAGAACACATCGTCCCATTCATTGCCTTCATCCCCAATTTCCAGATGTAAACAAATACATAGTTATATAAACTATGAACTTCTACAAATATTCTAAGATAAAAAGGCTCAAACTATAATGAAAGTGAGAAACTTTATAGACCGCATCTTGATGTTGTAGGTTTCATCCAATCATGTGCTGGAGTCCACCATTGTTTAAGAATATATGTAGCTAGGTTTCATCCATGAACAAGAGCCTGAAACTTGACAATGATTCTTCTTCTGCGAATTTTTTTATAATTTGGAGCAGCAATTTTTGCAACATTCACAGTAGCTAGGTTCTGTTCCCAGAATCAGAATTTTGCTTCGGTATTGGATTTAAACTAACTAAAATAAAATAAAAAATTACATAACACTTTAAAACGGGAAAAAAAATTACTATTTGTTTGAGTAACACCATAAAAGAGAGAGTTCAACAGCCACTCGTATTCAAATTTTAAGTAATCTCAATGAAGGGAATGGAAGATTGCTTTGTTATGTTTTTCAGGTAGACAAAAGGAAGTAAGGATTTGTTATGTGGGTAGACAAAGGGAAAGAACTGGGAGGGAGAAATGATACGCATTATGAAACGTTTTGTTTATGAAATGCACCACTTCATTTGGCTGATGTGGACTTTGGGTACGCGGGGTTCCCGCAGTCGGTTGCCTGTAGTAGAACTGTATATGTATATTCCATCAGCAAAAATATTAAAAAATTGTTTAAAAAATTTATAAAGTTATTTTCTTAAAAATGACAGAATAGTCAAAATTATTAGAGAAATATAAAAAAATAATAAAAATAAGTAAAGAACATTTATAAGTTTTCTAAGACATAAATTAAAAAATTCTTAGAATTAATTTTTAAAATTGATAATTCTAGTAAGAAGTATAGGAAAAATGGCAAAAAAGCATAATTGAAAAAATTGAAAAAACTGACAAAGTTTTTAAAACTCGTAAACTAATAAAAATCGTAAGCATGTTTTTCAAGAAAAAATAAACATAGTTAAAATGTTAAAAATATAAAAAAAAAATTAAAATTGGCCACCCTCAGTGGGTGGCTTGTTCTCTTTTTTTTTTTTTTTTTTTTTTTAAGTTGTAAATTTCATTATTGTTATTATTGTTTTAAATGAATTTATATCTTATAATTTATGTTTTTAAAGAAAATTAATGTTATTTTCTATTTTTATGTGCTATTTTTATTGATAAAAAATTAAAAAATAAAAACTGGTTACCCCGAGTGTGTGGCTAGCTTTTTAAACTAAATTTATTTTTATTATGTTATTAATATTTTAAATGAATTTTTAACTTATGTTTTTCAGGTAAGTTAATTTTATTTCCTACTTTTTATGTGCTTTAATTTTTTATTTTGCTGATTTCTTAAAATTATTATTTTTTTTTTTAGTTTTGAAATATTAGTTTTTGTGTTTTTGGAAATTTTAATTTAATTTTTTTAAAATTTAGTTTATAAACTTTTATAATTTTATGATTTTTTAATATTTTTTTATTCTTCTTAAATTTTCTCGTGTTTCTATTTTCTATTCCATTTTCGAAATGTAAGTTTTTAAACATCTAAGATTTATAGATTTTATTTTTTAAAATATTGTTCTCTCTGTTTTTAAATATTCAACAAAAAGCTCAAACCCTCTTCCCCATCTTTTCCAATGTAATATGAATATCGGAGTGGTCAATGTCCATATTCATTCAACATTTTCACAAAGCCCCGACATTACGTTCGAATGTGTAAAATGGCAACCCACGAACAGGAATTGCGAGCTTTTCCAGCAATTATTGAAGAAACCATTCTACAACCTGAATTGACGATTGTTCATCAAAGAGAATATGGATAACACATTCTATACCAAAAATATCTTGGAAAAAATCAATTTTTCATATTCATTTTCAGCACTAATCGTCAAACTCCTTTCCTTTTTTCAATTTACAAGCCTTTTTTTTTTTTTTTAGCAGGTGTAAAGAACTCTAGCATCCAAAGCATACAGACTACCTCTTCTCTGGCTACATAAACTAGCATCAATTACAATAACTAGAAGAACTCATATTGTATCTTTTCTTATAGGGAGCCGAACAAGGTGAGATATTTTAAGTTATGAACTATGGAGGTCTGAGTATATACCAAGATGCAATCTAATTTTATCAGCTGCTGTTCTGAATGGGCTGAGATGGACATCTGCCATCGATCACTTGAGTATTCAAGATCTTTCTAAGAGAACGATACTGAAGACGGACATTCTCCCCAGTTTCAATAATCTTAAGCAAGTACCTGAAAAAAAAAATAGTGCAAATCTTGTTATTATACAGCACTACTATATTGTGAGTACTTAAATGGGATGCAAAATTTAATTCTTCCAGGACTAAGCTCAAATAGACCCATCTTCCAATACTTGCTCAGATGCTCAAATCACAACCCAAAGGCTCCCAGAGCCCAAAGAGCCCATAAAATAGAGGTAGGGAACCCCAACATCTTATATGCATTTCAAAGCATGCATGCATACAGACGTACATACATACATAAACCCCCGGTATAGCACATTTTACTTCCCTGAAAGCGTAAAAGAGCAAAATAAGTAAAGTTGCTTGGTCCCCTTCCCAACGTCAAGACAGTTGCCTATGAAATTGATCCTTTAGCTTAGGCAGGCTTCTAAATACATACAAACCAAAGAAAAGCAAAATGCCTTTGACAAACTTCATTACCGGGGTCAAAAAAGGTAGTACAGCGACCAGCGTTTGTCAAAATCAAACGAATAAATTTAGCCATATAGGATGTTTTACAATGCCCAGATCAAACCAATATACATCTCAGATAAATTTTGGTAAGAATACAAGGGATAGAAGAACATATATTACTATAACCTGACTAAAGGGCCCTGCCTTGGAGTGGTTCTCCGACATTTTAAAAACAAAAAAAAAAAGTTATCAGAACGGTGGTTAAATTCATTAGTTTAATCATTTTTTTAAAGAGAAAAGTCCCCTAGACATTATGGAAAAAATTGAAGGCAGCAGCTCCATTTATTGCATAAGTTTTTTGATAGGTACTTGCAATTGTTCAAATAATTGAGGGCCCAACCGGGTCCATTTATTGCACAAGTGCTTCCATGAAGTTGGAATTTACCTTAAAATGAAAATTACCAAGAGGCTTCCCCCCCCCCCCCCCCATCTTCAAAAATAAAGTATCAAAGCAAATTCAATTATTATCATGTTAACTGCTAAAACTCACACTACCGGAACTTTGTGAAACCCTTGCGACAAAAAATTGTTCAGATTCTACCCTTGTTGAAAACACTAGGTTTATTAATTATTCTGAACTTCATTTAATTAATTTGAAACAAATTAGGGAGGTGTGGATAGTGAGATGAGATAAGAGATGAAAGTTGAATGAAATATTGTTAGAATATAGTTTTTTAATATTATTTTTGTTTTGAGATTTTAAAAAATTGAATTGTTTATTATATTTTCTTTGAAAGTTTGGGAAAGTTATAATGATTAGATGAGATGAGATGAGTTGATCTCAACTCATTATCCAAACAAGGCCTAAGTTCACCCTTGAAACAGCAGCACCAACTTTCTATGATCTTCACTTTAGTTTGTCTTTTGGTGGCCCTAGATTCTGCTTTGGTAACTATATGTGTGTGTATGCATGTAAATGGTTCTGCTGTACTACTTTGTTTTGAAGCTGTTTCAGGCCTGAAAGTAATCTCTCGAAGTCTGAAATGGTTCCTGTGGGTAATGTGAATAATGTTCAGGTGTTGACAAATATCTTGGACTGTAAGGTTGCTTCGCTGCCCTTGAAATACCTTGACCTTCCGTTGGAGGCTGCCTTCAAGGCAAAATCTATTTGGGATGGTATATTAGAAAAACTTGAAAGAAGATTGGCTGGTTAGAAACGAGTATATTTGTCCAAAGGGAGTAGATTAACTCTCATAAAGAGCACGTTATCTACCCTCCCTACTTATTTTATATCCCTATTTCCGTTACCTGCAAGTGCAACCTCTCGTATTGAGAAAACCTTTCGTAACTTTCTTTGGGGAGGTATAGGGAAGGAAACTAAGTTCCATCTTGTTGGTTGGGATAAAGTTTGCTCACTGATACCTTGCAGTGGGTTGGGGTGCATAATTTGAGGGTATTCAACAAAGCACTTTTGGGTTGTGGAGATATCATAGGGAAGGGGAGAGTTTGTCAAGGGAAGTCATAGATTCTAAATATGGGAGTATCCGGGGGGCTGGTGTTCTAAGGAAGTTAGGTGGACAAATGGCATGGGGCTCTGGAAAAAGATTCGAGCTGGATGGGGAAGATTCTCCAAGTTTTTCAGTTTTGCAATTGGAAGAGGTCATGGTGTTTATTTCTGGCATGATGTCTAGGGCGGTGAAAGGGCTCTAAAGCAGGTGTTTCCCATGCTCTACCAAATTTCTATTGACAAGAAGGCTGTTGCGGCTGATCTATTGGCGTTTTCTGATGGTGCTGTCCATTGGAAAATTAGTTTTTCGAGAGCAGCTCAAGACTGGGAATCAGATATGTTTGCTGTTTTCTTTGACTCATATGCCATGTCGATTGACATTGAGGTGGAGGATAAGATGATTTAAAATCTTGGAGGAAATAAAAAGTTCTTAGTGAGCTCCTCTTTTTTTTTTAATTGGCACCGGGTGTCCGTTCCGACTAATCTTGGGAGTGCACAGGCCGTTGGCAAGGAGTTCTCAGTGCACTCTTTCTATAAGGCTCTTATGGGATTGTCTAATGATCCTTGTTTTCCTAGGAAGGCTATTTAGAAATCCAAATTCCAATGTACCTCCTAAGATTGCTTTCTTTATATGGACTGCATCTCTAGGCAGGATTCTCACCTCAGATAACTCGAGGAAACGTGGTATTATCATTTTAGATTGGTGCTGTATGTGCAAGAAAGACGGGGGAAGTAGTGGATCATCATCTTTTGTTACATTGTGAAGTGGCCCAGGGTTTATGGAATGAGATCCTTAATCAGACAGGGGTGGCATGGGTTATGCCTGGAAGAGTGAACAATATCCTGAAGAGCTGGACAGGTAAAATAAGGGGAAATGCCCACATCACTGCTGTGTGGAGAATGGTCCCTCATTGCATTATGTGGTGTTTGTGGATGGAGAGAAACAAGAGGAGCTGAAGCGATTTTTTTACACTACTTTAATCTCCATGATTTGCTTGTATCTCTCACTAGTGCTTAGTTGTAATTAGGCTTGTTTGATGTATACTCCTAGTGTGTTTGGGCTATGCCTTTATTATCAATAAAATTTTACTCTTATAGGAAAAAAAAATGTATGTAAATGCAAAAAGTGCCATACAAGTGTAAAAAGTTAGGTTCATGCCAACTCACCAACCATTGAGACACTGGGATGTGATGATCGCTTCCTTGCCAACAAATTTTTCTGGTGTCCTCCTGTTTCCCTGCACAATTCAGCATTGGCTTAAAATTTCAAGTCAAGGAGAACCTGTCATGGGCAATAGATAGTTAGCAGAAAACTCACCTTAATCACCACCTTCTCATTTACTGAAAAAGGATATTGCACCCCGCGATGTAGCCCATCATCAGCAGTAACATCTCCGTTTTCCTAAAGATATAATGTGGATAATGTCCTCAAATTTATTCATTAGAAAGTAAAATCTGATTATATTGAGCAGTGGGGTTCGTCTTGAAAGACACTGCATGTTGTTAGACATTGCTTGTATGGAAACTTTCATTATATACTTCCCATGTACTTGGTTTGCAAGTTTGCACCTTTCTTGAATTTCAATAAAATCTTATAAAAAGACGCCATATAGTTAAGAGTTTGTAAAAAATACACTTCCCAACATCATTTAATTAAATTATAACATGGGCCAAAGCCATAATCATCTATTTGAGATATACAACGGAGATGTTTTACCTTATCAACAAGCAGTTTAGCAATGATATGAAAAACATTTTGCCCTTTAGACCCCACAAAACAAATTAGGTAGGAAAAAAAAAATCAGAAGAGAAGTTACTATTGTCATTCCATGATATTGAAGGAAACCAACCCAAACCAGAAATAGATATTGAAAGGAAAACAAATCATAGAAACTGTACTATTCATCATACAAATAATTTATCAAAGTAACATGGAACTCTATTTCCCGGTACAAATCAGCATTCTGAGAAACCTCATTGCCAAATTTTCAGAGAAACCACTTAAAACTTCAGATAAATCAATTTGCAATGAAACATTGTCAAAATCCTTCCTAGGAAAGATGCACATAAACAATTATTTAATGTTCCAATATGCTTCCAGAATAGCTTATTTGAATTGGTGAGTTATGTTTTGAACCCACAATGTTGCTTTTCAACCCCCTCATCCCTCATTCTTATGAGGGAAGTGCCATTAGAACTAGCGCTGATTTGCTTAAGCATCGAAAATGTTTGTGGAGAATTACACGAACATTTAAGCTTTTTCACAACTGTTACACCTATCCATGTTGCTCCCTATACAACATTTGATCAAGTAACAGAAATATCAAGCACTTATTTGAAGCATACCCTGTTTGGTCTTCTCACTGAATCCGTTTGGTCACCCATTTCTTTCCGACGCTTCCGTAGAGCAGCATTATGGAATAGTCTTCGCTCATCCTCATTCTTCACTGCTGCAGCTGCTGCTCTAAGAGCTGGGAAGGAAATGATTCCACCATGATTAAAAAAAAATGCTCAGAAGGGTGATTAGAATGTATCATGACTACCATTATAGGTCGGACAAAAACAAATTAGAGTAGAGCGCAGGAGAGATCAAATAAAATATATTCATTTTGAAAAGGAAAGGGAAAGTGGAATATACCAAGATTAGGGACTAAAGACCCAGAATCAATTTCTGCACTGCAAAGGGTACATCTTGACTGCAAAGGGAACAATAAGTGTAGTTAAGTCTAGTTTTTCCCCTCTGAAGTAATAAAGGCATAATTATTCATAGGAACATGAGTAGAATTTAGATGTCTTAATGATACGTCATCAAGCAGATCTTAGTTTTGGTTTTCCTTAATAATAGAAGACATAACAATATATATATATGGCTGTTAATTTTTATATGCAAATGCATAAGCAATAGTTCATTAAAAGCTGGAAAGGGGGAACAAAGAGTCACAGGAACAAGGGAAAGACCATGACAAAAGGAAAAGTAGGAACAAGGAAAGAAAACCAATACTAAATTTTGGCATAGACATGTACGTGTGTGTGTGTGAGTAAGTGCCTACACTAGAAACTTATTGGAGTAAGGCACCACCCGATTGAACCAATCAGTGGCTACAGAATCAGATAAACAATGAGTTATTATATTTTCCAACAAATTAATGTCAGTCCCTTTTAGCACCTTCCATTATTACTCATATTCATTCACCTCAGACGTAATTCATGGTAAATGTAAGTGAATGGAAAGCAGCATGTATTCACTGATGCAAAACCAGCATTCCGCACTGTTTCCACCATCTAGTGTGAAGAAGAATAGCAAATGTATCAAATAAGTAAAATGCTGGTCGTCTTGCAGGCATGAATTCTAGTTCAGTAATGCACATGATACAAGATATGTCTGCAGCGGATGCTACAGTTGAATACCACTATTGGAACGAGCTTTGTGCTATTCTTGAATTTAGGTTCAAGAGTAGGAGCCTCAAGGCATTGTTGTTATTGTTTAGGCTTTAAGTGATGCACAGCTGGAACTAACTTGTTCCTAGATCTGATACATCAGCCGATTAGGATAAAAAATAACTGCCTAGCGGTGACATTCCAGGAAAAATCAGACCACAAGGTGAATCTACAGAAGTGAACTAACTAGCTTAGAGCAATTTCCTTAAGATAAAGTACGATCACAGCAGAAAAAATGACTCTTTGCTCAAGCATTTTGATTTTTACTCCACTAGGTCAGATTAGACCTAAAATGCTCTTAAGGGGAGTGTGAATTGTCAGCAAAATAATGGACCACACCACCAGTATAGGGTGATAAGATGGAACACAACACACCAAAGTTAAAGGGTTCCATAAGGAAGCAAGCCATCAACAGCGTGGAGACGTATCTAGACCAAATGGATGAAACCAAGGGCAACTGATCTATTACATGAAAAAGAACCTTGGTCTCATCCTAGAAAGATTTGTTGATGCTATGACCAAGAAGGAAGACCTACCAAACAAAGTTGAAGAGATACAGGAACTCAGTAAAGACTCAGTTGTACAAGCTTTGAAAAAAAAATTCAAGCAAACGAATGACATCATTAATTAATCCATAACATGGCTTATGAAGACCTGTAAACCATGGTAACAAATATTTGCATATTTCTGTTCCCTTTCAAGTTCACAAGTTTTCCCACATTCCTGCACCAACGTAGATATTAATAGATGATTTCCTTTTATCTCATAATTTGTCATATTAAGTCCAACTCAAGGGTGATATTGGATACTGAGTGAAGGGTGGGGCCTATTCTTCTTGTTTCAACTGTTATTTGTAAGGGAAGGGATGGAGGATAGGAGAGGAGCCAGAGAACACTAAACTTTCTTGAAACCCCTTCTAACAAGTCTATCATATTAGGGAAATTTGAGTGCAGACGACACCAGGCTTAGTGATTCACTTGAACTTTCATTTTTACCCACAACAGTTTATCATAATCATCAATAATTGAAGTAAACCCTTTGCATTTCTCTCCATCCTTGTAAATGGACATGATCACTTATCCATTTCTCTCCTTTCCACTCTACAGCCAAATAAAAGAAAAAGATTGTGCTGCCCTCCCTCTCCTACAGTTTATAACCAAATAAGGGAGGGTTATACTTATTCCCTCTTGTCTCCCTTTCCCATTATCTTCTTTCCTCTTACTCCAAACTTTTAGAGAGAGCTTAAAAGGTATTCCCACCCTCTTTTACTAAACCAGCACTACAAGTTGAGTTTCAAGACTGTTTACCATGCAGTGTATGCTATACAACTAGGTAGAAAAAGAAGTTCAAAGACAATATCCTATACATAAAAATCAGAACCATGTTTTGAACCCAAAAGATCTATGATTATAATTGCATATATATAACTCCAAAGGCCACTTCAACAAATCAATTATTAGTCATGGTTTTGGAAAAGAACAAGAGATAGTTCTACTTACTGTTTCAATTACTCTTCTCAGCGTCAAACCACCGAATGAATGTCCACAGGAAACGACCATGGCATCTTCAAGAAATGTACCGCTAAAGCATAGAAAATTAAAGAACGAAAAGCAAAGCTTTAGTGACACAAATATTTTCATGCCAATTTTCTTACAAGATTAACAAGGAAGAAAGTAAAGTCCATCTACTGTTAGAAAGTGAAATTCCATGCAAACCAATTGAAAGGAAAAAAAAAAAAAAACATCCAGTATTAAATCTAGATTTTAGAGGTGTATTCATAACGAAAATTAAGAATTCATAGTAGACGACAGCAAATGATCTGGAATAAGTAATTCAGCCTACAATGTTTCCTAACATCTAAATCATATGCTGGTGATTGGTAACCCAAAACTTTATTTGAGAGCTCCACCATCACACCACACAAATAAATTTATGATAAAATATAAACTGACACTTTGTAAGTATAGACATGTAAGATTTATCACAAATCCTATGGGAAACTCCTTGTCGAGGGGCCTGTGCACCCCCGGGATTAGTTGGGATGCTGTTCCAGGACACCCGGTGCCAATCATAAAAGATTTATCACAAAATCAAAGGTTACTGAAAGTTAATTAAGGGGGAAAACACTCAGATACAATGTAGATTTTTTTTTTTATAAGCAAGAAGTAATTTATTAGAAACGAATGTATAGGCGAAGCCCATGTACATAGGAAGTAAACATATACAACGTAGATGCTCAAAAGTCAGCATGATTTCACTTGTTTATAGTGTGACAGTAACAAACCACACCCAGGGAAAAACTCACGATATGGGATCTGAAAGAACGCTTCTCAATGACAGTTCCTTATTCAAATTGGTCTGAGCTACCTGTCAATCAGAAACTCAAGTAAGATTTCTTCACAGATGATTATTGACAACAAACATACAAATATTAGAGTCAGCAACTAAGCATAGGGCTCCCCTATATTGATTGAAAAAAGCACATTTAGATTTGGGGATGGAAACAGTCTTCTCCCTTCTGTCTTATTTGATAAACTCAAAAATGCAAAAAACTCAGAGATGCAATGGAAATGAGTAAAATAATTGAGAAAAATATGAAAGCAGAGAATCAGAAGATAAAGTTCCATTTATATGAAAAGATGGCCATGATAGATGCAAACATTTAAATGTTGCTGATGGAATGGGACCACTAACCGTTTTAGGCCCACCTACAATATTTTGACAAAGTCCACTTCAGTTTTTCTTTTTTAGCTTTTGATAAGAGAAGCTTTGTTTATTAGCAAAACGGCATCCAATTACACATGGAGTATACAACAAAGACCCCAGCACGGTATCATGATTAGTTTTTTGTTTTGACAATTAATAGAAGGTATTATTTACAAACGCAAAGCATGCAGCCTGAGTGCACAAGAAGTATACAAGTAGAACAGAACACCAAACTAGAAATAGAAAAAAGACGAGAAGATGGTGAAAACTTAGTCCATTTAAATATAACAACTAACAACTTAAGCATGGACACATGCATGCATGCACATCTTACCATTATCATAATTAACAAAGATTTTGTAGACCAAACATCAATAATTGTCGTTGGGGTAAATAACAGTAGCTACCGGGAATTAGAAAGATATAGCAATTCAAATGTTGATGGCTTCAACCTGGGATGCTATTAATCGCATACTAGTAGTTTTAATCATGCTCAACAGGGCACATATGACATATCAACAAGAAAAGGTATTTCTTTTTTGCTTTCCCCTTTCTTGTTAATACTGTGAAATGAAGAACTTATATATCAGACGCTCATTGCATGAGAGAGCACAAAAAATGTGGAAGGGAAATGTTTTTTCGTAAACTAGCTAAACCCAAACAAGATGCCTTTCTGATCATAACTGCTCAAAACATCTTATACAGGTATCTACTTACTGGGCCCACTATGTACTAGTCCACTCTTTTTTTCTTTTTGAGATCAAAGCCCCGTCCTTTATAATAGCCCAAAAAAGGAAGGGACCCAATGGAAAATGAAGAGCAAGACAAAGAAAGCCCTTTTATAACTGAAATGGATCAAAGCCCACCCGGAACAAGAGAGAATCAAGTAAACATCCTTCGGGTTTGCAAAGGAAGCAAACCCAAAGAACATAATGTTTTCCCAACTACTAACTCTCTTCCTATTAATTATCTTAATCCCTTCTCCTCTCCTCTATATGATACTCACTAAGCTCCAGTAGGGAAAATGTTCGAGAAACTGGTTATTTTTCAGCCAAAACAAACCAACCATAAATGTCCTTTCAAGGCATTGGGTTAGAGGGTTCCCAATTCACACGGGTTTGCCACAAAGTTGAAAGGTTTCCTCAAAGGATATACTGCACTTGAGAAAAAGGAATATAGCACTCTATCACCATCTCTCTAATGGTTACCTCAGGTGATCCTCGCCAAAGATAACCTCTTCTTATTACTTCTTTTCACCCTTAGCATTTTCCCAGCATTTTCCTAGTTATTGGGTAAATTCTAGAAGGGGTTTGTTTGCTCATCTTCCATCTGAGAAAATGGTCCTCTTGAAACCCTTGTTGGCAGAATAGGTTTCCAAATACTTGGTGGCTGACAGTGCCTCTGTGCATAAAGCTTGAAGGAAGGCTAGCTTATCTCGCAGAAAGATGTCACAATTTTTATGGTTGCTATATGGTTGTGATGGTGGGTGCTGTATCAAAGAGGGGAAGGAGGGAATAAAAAACAATCGGTAATGAGTTAAGCAAGGTATCGATTTTTATCTAAGCTCATTGGTGGTTAGTGGGCAACAACTGTCTAAACAAGATAACTCAAACCTATCGGGTCTGGGTTGACAACAAGCGGTACTCTCGAGGTCTATACAACTTGTGAACAGAAAATCCAAGTCTTTCACAAAGGTGGTTGCTGAAACAGGTAGAGATTTGAGGATACAAAACATAATCCAGAACTTGGAGGAGGTGTGCAATATCATAGTTCTATGGTAGGTGTGGGGAGAGTTTGCAAGAAACAAAAGAATATCTACGTTGTTAAATGAACATATATTCAAAGGAGCTTGCTAGGTAGGTTGATCTCAAGGGGCAAAAAGGGAAAACGGATGCAGGGATATTTGAAAAAACAACTCTTGATGGCATGCATGGGGAAAAAATTTAAGAAATATCTTGTATCTAGTCAGTCGGTTGGATGTAACCATGAAAATGCTTTTGTTGTTAGCAATAGCAGCACAAATAACGGAAGATGTACAATATTCTACATATGTTGAGAACGTAGTTGGTAGAATTTCAGGTGTAGGTTGGGTCAAGGACCGGCCCAAGTGTATAAAGGCTGGTTTAAAACAATGGGAACCTAAAAAAAATTGACCCAGTCTTGGAACAGGCCAAAGGAAAAGGAATTTGTTTTTTTTTTAAGAGGCCCAAACCACATCTGGACCTATATTCTAAAAGGACTAGTCAATGGTACAATTCAATTGGAAACATTGTAAAAAGCATAAACTTCTCCCTCCCAAGTAATGTGTGATACACTCATCACTCAATATGGGAATCACTATCTCCCTCCTTAAATTCCAAATTTCCTCGTCAGGTCATTCCATCATAGTTGGCACTACTCAAGCCTCACATTTCTGGTTGGGATTGACTTTGATACAATTGGAAACGCCCCAAGGGAGGCCCAAGCCATATTAGACCTATACTTCAAAAGGACTACAATTGTACAATTGGAGCTTCATTGGAATTATTATAAAAAGCAAGAACTTCTCTCTCCCAAGCAATGTTGGATCCCATACACCACCTTCACGACACTCATCACTCAGTATTGAGCATCACAAAATTATCAATGGGCCATGCACTCATAAATCCTATAAAGGTGATTTTCAAATAGCTATCCAAGTAATATTTGAAACTTAGTAGGTTCAAATCCCTGCAAACAATCTCGGTCATCGAATTGGGGAATATTCTCCTTGAATTACTCGAGATTGCGGGAACCTCCTTGCCGAGCACATGTGCACCCCCGAGATTAGTCGAGACGCTGTTCCTGGACAGCCAGTGCCAATAAAAAAAATATTTGGAACTCGGCCCAGTAGCTTTAAAAGGCAGGTTAAACGAAATGGCAGTTTAGTTTCTTGTGGGTTGAGCTTTTAGTATAGGTTTTCTCATAGAGTCACTGGATACTTTGGCTGCACACCAACAGGCAATAATCAGTGGTGCCGGGGACTTCAATGGGCCTTACAAGCTCAAAAACAGGCAATTGTTCACGTTTTCCATGAACATTGGGAATGGATTCTATTACTTGAATAATTTTTGACTAATAGTCTGTAAGAAAAAATGAGCTCTATTGTGGCAATAGTCTTGTTATTCAAGCAATAACACTAGTGACTCTTGATATGTGTAAAGGTGCAAAATAAAAGGGAGTAATGGCAATAGAAAACTATCTTGGAGGGGGTGATGTGGCAGGTAGGTGGGCTTTGACGCTAAAAGGGGAAGAAGGTGATGTTGGAACATGTTCCACTTCCTTTGAAAAGGAGGGAATTTTGTGAGTCAGGTTGACAATGTGGAGAGCTTGATAGGAACTTTGGAATTAAGGTGGATTCCTTACCTATGAAGTATCTTGGCCTCCCTTTAGGAGCCACTTTTAAGGAAAAGACAATTGGGTTAAAGAAGATCAAGGGTGGTCAGTTGGCCAATTGGAAGCTAATGTATTTTTCCAAAGATGTTCGTATTACATTGATTAAAAGCACTTTTTTGAACTTGTCTACATATTTCATGTCTCTTTTTCCCCTCACTTCTAGTGTAGCTAATCACAATGAGAAGCTGCAACGAGATTCCTTTTGAGACAAAGGAAATATCATTTGGTGAATTGGGGATTTGGAATATGATCAGGGCTAAACGCGCATTACTGGAGAAGTGGCTTTGGCGGTACCAGAATGAGAAAGAGGTGTTGTGGAGAGTATGCATGCTTGTGAGGGTGGGATTTTAAAGGGGTCCATTGTCCCACAGAGTGGGACTATGGAAGAATATAAGAAAAATTGGGCATATTTCTAACCATATTATATTTGATGAGGGGAATGGATCCAAGAGAAGATTTTGGCACGATATGTGATGTGGTACTAAAGGAAGTTCTCCTTGATGTCTACAGCATTGCACATACCAAGGATACTTCAGCAGCAGACAATAATCTGGTGACTTATAGTGATTCTTTTATGTGGAACATAAGCTTCATCAAAACAGCTCAAGATTGAGAGGTGGATGCTTTTTGTCATTTGTTAATCCTTTTTTTTATTATTATTATTGGCACTAGGTAGAGTGTAAATGAGTCAAGTTCAAGCGAGTAGTGGGTGGTCAAGCCTTATTCATTTAAATTTTATTCAAACACATGTCAAGCTCAAGCTTTTAACTAAGTAGCATGTTATGTTCACGAGCAGCCAGTAGGAACATGACTTTCTCTAAATCTCTAAAATATTCTTTTAAAAAATCATTATAAATATAGACATAATACTATAAGAAAATAACAAATACGAAGTTATTCAAACTTAAGCGTGTCAAGTTGAACTTATATGAATTGTATCATTTAATAATCAATTATAATTTTGGATTTACAAACAACTCATTTAACAAATGAATCAAGGCGAATTCAAGTTTGATCGAGCCGATCTCGAGCGGCTTGTTGAGTAGTCTTGTTTATTTACAGCCCTGGCACCGAGTGTCCAGGAACAAAGTCCGACTAATACTAGAAGTGCACAGGCCCTTAGTAAGGAGTCTCCCACAAGTGCACTTCAGATAATTCAAAGGGAAATTCTCTCAATCCGCTGGCTAGAAATTATATGCACACAAGGATTCAAACTTTTAAACCTGTAGGGAGCATACTACCAAGACCAAAATCCACAATAGATTATGAAGAGTAAGTCAATACAAGATTCTTTGAACCCCATCCTAAAGAGGGATGTTCAACATTAGTTCTTTCAATAGTATGCTTACCACTCATAATAATCATCCATTTCCTAGGAAGAATACCTAGCAGACAAATGTTGCCTTGAGAGCTGCATTATTTCCCTATGCAACCTATCTAAGAAATTTTATCACCATGGATAATGTGGATAATGTATGGAAGAGACAATATTATCATCGATTAGTGTTGTATGTCTAAGAGTGGGAAGTTTGGTCACCATATTTTACTTCATTGTGAGACTATAAGTGCAATGTAGAATGGCTTCTTCAGTCGGATTTGAATGGCTTGGGTCATCCCCAGAAGAGTTGACTCTATTTTTGTTCCTGGAGAGGGTTGGGTGGCAGCCCACACATTATAGCAATCTAGAAGATGATTCCCATTTGCCTTATTTGGTGCATTTGGAAGGAAATGAAAAATATAATCTTTGAGGATCACAAAAGGACCTTGGGGGAGCTCAAAACCTTTCTTTCATCTAGACCCTATTTACTTGGACTATTTTCATAGACTTTAATGGGTTAAATTTACATCATTTCTTGCATATTTTCTCCTAGATAGATGTCCCTTATATACTTACATGTACTTGAGTTGCACCTTTTGTGCATTTTTTTTTTTATTATTGGAACCAGGTGTCCAAGAACATCGTTCCAACTAATCCCGAGGGTACACGGGCCCTCTGCAAGGAATTTCCCGCAAGTGCACCTCGGGTAATTCAAAGGAAAAGCCCCCCAGTCCGATGGCCTCTAGAGAGCACCTTTTGTGCATTGTAATAAAAAGATTGTTACTTATAAAAAAATAAAAATAAATAAATAAAGAGCATAAACAATGACTAAGGATGGATGAAAAGCTATTCAAACTGGATCTTGGAATCAAGTATTTGATGGATTTGGCTGTCTATTACTTCAGAATTCTCAAATACAAAGACAAAAATGAAAAAGAAAGAGAAAAAAAAACTGCATAGTAAAGAAACTAAAGGCATTTTGAGTTTTGTACTTAATAAAGTTTTCCTTGAGATTACAGATTAAAAAAAAAGTTTTCCTTGAGATCTTGCATATTTTATTTTAAGATGAGATGCTTGAAGATAGAACTTACATAAGTATTATCAGAACTGCACAATACATCTTCCTCAGCAGAGAGGTCATCCATAAACTGGCTTACAGATATCGGTACATAACTTTGGGGAATGACGTGACCAGCTGCTGCGATTGGAGAACAATCTAATATAGCATTACCCTGCGGCATAAGCCTGAACGCAAGTGATGTCCTACAATCACAGAGCTAAATTCAAAACGGAAGTTCTTGGGAAGTAGATTGCAAATTTGAAAAGTATGTTTCACCACACTCATCACAATAAACACACTGTTATAAAGTAACTTGTACCTCCCACTACCACTAGTGCCGGACAAATAATCTGGAGCAGCTCTATATGATGCAGCAGGACGAAGGCCTGCAGTAGCATGGCTAAGGGCCTTGCCTGTGAGCAGTAAAAGATCCCCTGGAGCTGACCCACCATCTGCTAGGTACCACCTACCATTGGGATCACAAACCTGTTGAAGAAAAGAGTGTATAAATAATATGAGGTGGGCATCAATCAAAAACACCACAAACTTTGTCTAATTGTTCATACAGGTTGACCAAGTATGTGAATTATAACCAGTATAATAAAACACTTTTTTAATAGGTAATCAAACCCAGAAACTAAAATATAACAGCAGAATAACAAGATAACACTAGAAAACTATAACAGGTGTTAGGAGTGGGGGACACCTGAAGTCCAGGACTGTCTGAGGAAATCAATGTCACCAATCCCTTCTCAAATTCACCACTCGTTCCCGGCTTCCCACCTCCAATAGCACCCTTTCCATTTTGCAAAGAAGCATTTAAGTAGGTCACAACAAGCACCGATGAGGACACCTCATTCGCTGGCAATGGGGTATCATCAAGCAAATGATTGAAAACACTGAACAATATATGCTGTTGTAAGTAGAAATATAGAGAAAAAATGGAAATCAGAAAACCACAAGAATAGTAATTTCAAAATGAAAGTAAATCATCCAATACTTACTCGCTTCGCAAACGAAGATGTCTTGCTATTGCACATATAGCAGCACGAGCTGCCTTTCCCATGCACCTAAAAACATCAGCCATGCAAGGGGGAGATGAGTCCCAATCTTCCAAAGCCCTGCAACATGGCAAGCTCATAACTATTTAATTTCTAAAGAGTTATGGTAAGTAAAAACAATACGAACAAAAGCTATATGAATTATAATTAACTCAGGGCAGAACTCCTGCAACCAAGACTAACATGTACGGCCATATGGGGACAGCTCCATAAAGCAATCACCATATGAATTATAATTAACTTGGGGCAGAACTCCTACAACCAAGACTACATGTACGGCCTTATGGGGACAGCTCCATAAAGCAATCACCATATGACATTCACTCAAACCATACTATGCTATCAGGCCAGGCAATTTCAGATGTACAAACTGCCATACTGGGCACCAAGAATCGACTATTTTGGGGCTCCAACATTGTTATTAATTGATTCACATACCAGGACACCATGCCTTTCACCGCCTCTAGAAACAGTAACATCCACATCTATAGACTGATTTCCAATAATGCAGGAAAATGTTTAAGGCTGCATTTCATCAATGGTTTGAAAACTATTTTCAGAAATAAAAGAAAAAGAAAACGGCATCGGAAAAAATAATCATCAAGGAATTTTCCAAGACATCTATGGGTGGGAAGAAAAATCCTGAAAACACCATAAGTTTGTTTACCGCATTATCAGAATTTGGCCCTTTCAGCAATTGAAAACATCCAGAAATGAGTCCGTTTCCAGAATCTTATATTCACCATAATGCAGTTTTCAGAGAACCTATTCTTGACTCACAAACCAATGGATCCCAAATATTTTAGACAAATGTCCACACCTTTTTTCTCGGTTGGTAAGAACCCAAGTCTTACCAGAACATATAAAATCTTTGAATCGTAATGTATGACATCTTCATCTTCCATATAAACAACAACACGTTATAAAGCGTGCAATACAAAGGAGCTACACCAAGACATGAGAAGTGACCCTAGCTTGGACGTGTTTCACGAGAAACATGCAATTTGACTATGAGGAAAATCCCACTTCTTTAGACATCCAAAGCTTCCCAAACTGATGCAAAGTGGAAAAGACATGAAGCTGACTAATGAAAAAAAAAAAAAAAGTACCTTCCAGCTCTGTACATGTAAACCCCACGGCTCCCCTTGCCAACAACACTCTGCTGAGCCCTACTCCTAAAGTACAACCGGCCCGCTTCCAAGCCACACCGCATGAGCGCCGCATCTCCGCTCCCCAATTCGATCACCGCTGCATTGTGCCTCATCAATGACCCGGCCAGCGCCTCCACCGCCCTTCCATAGGGCCCGCTGGGTGCCCCCTCGTACGGGACTATATCCGAGAGCCGGACCCTCGCCAGTGGGCACGCCATCAAGGCCATCGGCTCCCCCGACCGGAGCGCCGCCGCAATTGGAACCAAAGCATGATCTACCAGCTGCTCGCGTTGGGGAGTGGGACCCGGTGCGAGAGAGAGGGGGGGCTGCTTGGGGTTCGCAGTGGCTGCGGATGGGGGTGATCTAAGGGAGGATTGGGAATTTATTGGCTGCGATGCCACTGCAGAAGTCTGCTGCTGCTGCTGCATCACCGTCGCAACCATCAATCATTCTGGAAACACTGAACTGTTTTGGTTTGTATGAATATGTGGAGCAAAACCCAAGCAAGATTTAGAAAAGAAAGGGGTTGGATTAGGGTTTTGAAGGAATCATTTTCAGGATAATTTTTGCAATGCTTCATTGGCTGACCAAAAAACATCGCTGTCGCATAGCTTCACAGTGTGTGTAAGAACAAAAGACACAAGTTTTGAGGTCCTTTAAATTGATCTTGCAGTGTTGTTTTAAGTGTGTATGTGTGTGTAAGTATGAAAAAGCATTTGATTTAGGATAATTTTGTTTAGGGTTTTGAGAGGTTCTGTTTTGTATTAGCTGGGTAACAACATCGGAACGGAAGAAGAGAGTGAGTAAGAGCGTGCTGCTGCTGCTGCTTTTCTGTCTGCTCCTTTTCTCGACCTCTGTTTTTCTTTTCTATTTGTGGGTTTTTGGGTTTTATATATATTTTTTCCAATTTGTAATATAAAATTATTAAAAATTATGCATCGTCTAATAAAAATAGCTTCATCATGTACATTTAAAAAAAAAAACTGCTCGAGTTTTATGTACAGTAATACTGTAAATATTATATAGTTATTTTAAAAAATATATAATTTATTATTAAAAAATTAATTTTTTTTTTAATATTCTTCATATTTATTTATCAAACCATTTATTTTTTTATGTAATTTCCACTACTTGCCATAAAAGAAATAAGGGGTCCACTGCCGAATGGACCACCCAAGGCAGCCTAAGAAGTTGTTGAGCCCACAAAAATAAAAGCCCATGCCTCGATCGTGTCAATTAGGAGGAAAATAAAATATGACCTCGGGGCTCGAGCCATGGGCTGTAACTAGCAAAACGTTAGAAACCATTTCAACCTCAAAAGTACACGGTGCGTTGTTGTTTGCATTTAAGTAAGAATCTTAAAAATAATGTGTCAATATTCTCATATTATTGATATGTTGTTGTACATTGATAATTTTACTAGACCTAATATTTCATTTGCTGTGAGTAGAATGATTCTCATTGGAAGACAATGTACATAATTCTTAAATATTTGAAGGAATCATGACATATAGTTTCTATCATTTAAGGTATCACACTATATTATAAGTGTACAGTGGTGCTAGTTGAATAACTAACACAGTAGACTATGAATAGATATATTTTCACTCTTGGTGGAGCAACTGTGGCTTGGAGATCTTCCAAGCAAACCATGATTTTACAGTCTACTATGGAGGTTGAATTAATAGCCTTGGATACTATTGAACATAAGGTAGAGTGGCTTAAAAACTTCTTGTAAGAAATTCCACTAATTAAAATGACAATGACAACTAATTCTGTTCTTTGTGACAATAAGGCTGTGATAAGCGTTTGAAATAATAAATACTTTTAATCATAAGATGAGACATCTGACTATCAGATATTCTATAATAAAATACTTGATAAAGAATGAGTACTTGACTTTAGAATATATAGAATTAGAAGATAACCTTGCAGATTCTATGACGAAGCGATTGGCAAAGTTGAAGATTATACCTATGTCAAGGGGATGTGAATGAATCTCATTAATTAGATCACCAGTAGCAACAACCCAACATTCCTAACCGTAGATCCCAAGAAGAAGATTCAATGGAAAGAACAAGCTACTTGAGTGACTGGAGAGCACTATTAAAATATTACTATTGGTCCATCCCTAGGGTGTGAGTGCTATAAATCCAATGACAAAGGAAAAGTTAATTGCTTTGAATGAGTATAAGACTAAGGTGAGGTATTGAATTTCATGTACCCTTGGAGGACTCACCTATGCGAGTGTGACTGTGGATCGCAACTTATGGTAATTGGGTTATTTCCTGGAGCGTTCATGAATCCAAGATACAATGCATGACCTTTATGCACTACCTTGATAGGAGCCTGATATATGTTGTGTGGTCAATGGCGGAATTAGTAATTTTCTTGAGAGGGACCAAATTTTCTAATGTGAGATACATTAAAATTCAAAACTCATAAAAACATATATATAAAATTAGACCTCGATAATTTGCAATTTACAAGTAGAAATAAAATTCTAAAAAGATAATATCTTAATATATGTTTTAGATTTTTGACGATAATGTTTCATGAAATAATATTCATCCATTATTATTTTTATAATAAAATATTTAGAATTTATTTGCTCCATATAAACTATCAAGTGATTTTTGAGAATGTCATGTTTCATTTTAGTATGGAATCTAGTTTATTAAGTTTCACGTAGACTAGATATTTTCGTGTCATATTAAGCATATAATGCTATAATACAAATCTTAAATAAGTTTTTTTTTGCTCAATGAAGTTTAGAGGATAAAACCTCTCAACTATTTTTCATATAGATCACCAACCTTAAAAACGTTTTGTTGTATTTTTACTTTAGATTCTATATTTATTGTATTTTTACTTTGGATTCTATATTAAGAAACCTAATATTGAATAACAAAAAATTTTGAGATCCATAGTAATAAGTATATTATTTCTCCTAAACTTAATTTTGATTTAATTTTGGTGAGATCACACTCTTGAAAATAAATAATATATATAAATTATACAAAATTATGAGATTATCGAAAAATATTTGGAGAGACATTTCTAAGTATATTGAAATTTTATAAAATTTTGTAGAGTATATGAAGACTATAAATTTTTTGAATGTGCCATTTTCTATATTTATAAAATTATGATTAAAAATTATGGTATATTTTGATTTTTTTTTTAAAATTTGGGGGGCCACATGTAGGTCCGCCACTATGTGTGGTATGGAGAAACCTGAATCAAAAGATTCTGATTCAAGACATAGTTCACCACGGATCTTTCAGATAGAAACACGCTAACACTAGATAAACATTCAAAGTTGCAAGCTACCTCTATTGATGTATAGTACTTAGCTCAAAAAACTTATATTAATTTGTTCTTAAAATGTTTTAATCGTGTGGGAGATTGTTAGTTTTAGAGTTAGAATGATTAAAATATTTTACTATTAAGTAAAAAATAATGTAAACCATTTTCATGGTTCATTGGTCAGCCTACCCAAACGAAACCACGTCTTTGGTTCAAGTCCCCATTTCACCATTTGTTTTAAATGCTGAAAGGAAGGAAAATTTCAAAGTAGCACCATTTTGATTGCACACCACTTGGGAAATGGAGCTTTAATTGCTAGGCCATTGCACCAAGTGTTGCAACCTATTGAATTAAAAATGTTTGAAATGTGTTTATTGCAAACGGAGAAGTTGTGACTTTTTATAAGTGTCATTTTATTTTTATAAATAGGAAAATTCACTCATGAATTTAAGGAAAAATTTAATTACAAGTATAATTGTGCACTAATTTATACAATAATCTAATATGATTTATTAAAAAGTAGATTTTATTTAAAAAAGTGCTAATTTAAATTTTAAATATGAAAGAATCAGTATTGATATGCAGATTAGTACACGACTTTGTTTGTATGTAGCAAAACTCTGAATTTAATACTCAAACTTCTCTAGAAATTTAGAGAAGCACTTCCGCATTCATTTTATATCTTTCTTTTTTTGGGCTTTCGCTATTTTAAATAAGATTTGAGGATTTTTTTTTTTTTTTTGGTATGTAGCAAAAAGGAGATTAATGAGAACTGACATTGTTGTATCTTGGAGGTAGACTGTCAAGAAGCCTATTGCATGTTAAGGTTTGGAAGCAATGGAATCTACTCTAAAGAAAACATCCATCATAACGTGCCTCAATACCAGGTTCTCTTTTTCTAAATTATTTTTGTTATTATATTTATATCTTCCATATATGTCCCAATAGAACCAAGGTAAAACAAAATCAAGACAAACTCGAGGAGCTTCCCCGGGCAATTCACATGTTCTAACTAAATGCCTAGAACAGATATGCATATGCAGTCTTGAGTCTTGACACATACAAAAGAAATCATGACTTACTTTCCATACATATTTCTTGTCTTCCTCCGCTGAGAGGGGGCTGCACAAAGCGGCGGTTTTTATAATCCGACTAATATATTGGAAAATTTTCCAGGACTAGAGGCCATACTAGTTATTGTGGCTGCATTTCGTTTTGTAATGAATGTTGGGGAGATCCACTTCATTTCTCCTATTGTTAGCATAGTAATCAATGCATTTATGGCAGCCCACACCACATTGATGAAAAAATAGTTGGTCATGTCCTTGTGCAGGGATTATGATCATCTCCACTTTACTCGAAACATTCATGCTTACCTTAAAATGATCAAACACTTCATGCTTAGCTTAAAATAAATATAATTCGTTTCAAATGAAATAAGAGGATCAGTATATGTAGGTGCCTTCCCCGGACGAGCTGTGTACATCTACCACAACACTTGATGCTTTCATGTGACTGATGTCAAAGGAACCACAACACCACATTCCTTTCAAAAAGAGTACTAACTATGATGAACAAGATATTGGTGTTGCACATCCATCTTGGTGTTGCAAGGCTTTGAACTCTCTGCTAGCTATTGCATGCCCATTTGTGACCTCAAGAGATTGGAGTCTAAGAGAACCCCAAACGCATCAATTAAACGATATATGACATATGAAGTGCATCATACAAAGACCTTTACACGTTCTAAATCACAAAATGATAGATAAATTAATCAAAACTTGTTACAACTGAAACACATGCATCTTCATGCATATATATTCAAGGACCATGTAAGAGTGAAAGGAAGAGGCATTCAACAGAGTCTTGGAAAATTCCTATTATGCCTAACCATCTTGGACATCTGACCATTCATCACCATACATGCTTTCTCCAACTCCACCACCCTCCGTTGCATCCTTTGTAGGCTTAGTTTCATATGATCTTTATCTTCTTTTGAAAAGCTGTGTAGGTTAATGTCTTTTTTCAAAACCATCTGATGCGAACTGTTTGTGCTTGGATTCTTATATACCAACTGATGATCTTTTGTTGGGATTTTGGATTTTTGAGATATAAGCGCTTGTACAGCGACCTTGGGAGGGATTTTAGGATTCTTTGCGAGCTCTTTGCACACTTCGAAGCTGAGCTTCTCATAGTTGAGGCATCTACATAAACGTGATCGTTCCTCAAATGAAAGGCCGCGGTGAGACTGAGCAATCACAAGATATATATTTAAGTTAAGAAATTATTTCCCCAAATATACCAAAATTCTTATGGTTTTCATGGATATCCACTTCAATCAGAAAACAAAATATGGAAGATAAAAGATAATATGACTTGGCCTGTGAGAGAGAGAGAGAGAGAGAGAGAGAGAGAGAGAGTAACGTCCAGATGAGGGAATCTCCATCATTAAAGTACCGACCATAGGCATTTCATGCGAGCATTTAATAGGCCTAACAACTAGTTGCTGACCTCAAGAAATCACAAGGGCTGGGCTGATTGGATAATATCTTTTTGAGCCCCTAATTTTTTTTATATTCTAAACAGACTGATTGTCAGATTCCCTTTGTTTTAGTCCGTGCATACTGCCATTATTCTTTCTCGCTCTTGATTTTCATCTCTCATCCAAACCAAGGCAATACTGTATTGCCAATCACAAAGGTTGATTTGCTGAGAAAAGAAAATTCAGTATTTTATTGCCGAGTTTGGACTCTTATGAACCACACGGGAGTTTTGGTAGATAGAACCAAAAGAAGGCTTAATTATTAAATAAGAATATGACAAAACATGTGGCGATAGATCATTGCCCTTGCTTTTTACAGAGGAAACTTCCTTAATCTTCTCCTTTTCCCATTTGGTGGAATGGACAGAGGTATTCATTTACCAAAACAGCAGTTGTTTTTTTTTTTTTTTATCTTTTGACAGGAAACATTCACAAAAACAGCATGCAGCCTCAAGTGTTTTCCATTGGATGTAGGTACCACTTCCATCATGGCACTAATTTTCAGAAAAAGGTGGGAAAAAATTAACAGGATTAAAGTTGCATGTTTCGTTGATGAATGGAACGACTCTAAGAGTACCAACAGTGTGATAAAGTGCACATTAGAAACCTTTTCTGGGCTCTGAATGAGTTGCAAAGAGTCGATAAAAGAAAAAGACAAACAATATCAGAAGTAGAATCTTGATAAAAGCTGCTGTTTTTGCCCACAGAGAAGTTTTTGTTTTTTATGAACAACTCTTGTGCATCCAAAAGATTTTTGTCTTGCAAATTACATTTTATACTCTGCATTTTCCCTTTCTACCTACTGTGTTCAATTATAGGGTAATCATGGATATGAAAGGACCAGAGAAAGGATATGAAACATTCACCTCAATATAGATATCAATGGCTCTGTAGACTCCATCAAAGCAGTCCCTGGCACAATCGGGCAAACTCTCTGCTACTCCAAGAAACTTAGAGATCTTAAGGTTCTGATCTGGGGATATCTCACCCAAATACTTATCGATCAATCTTCCAACTTTCTTCATTCTTCGTAGAGACATTTCATCGCTATTAACAAATACCTTAATCAATCTTAACACTAGATTAACATCATAAACACCCCTTTCATTGCCAGAGATCAGCAAGTCATCTAATGTTGCTTGGTCAAGCATATTCCCAATCATTTTCTCCAACCCAACTCTGTAATCTTTCTGCAGACCAAAACCAGAGACAACCCTTAATACCCAAAGCAACCCTCTGCAGGAAAAAGCAATTTTTCCCCCCATAATAACTCCATGAATAACTGTGTCTGCAAGTCCACCATAGTCTAACCTTGAATATGTATTGTAGTTAGCGTTTTTTTGAGTTGCAGTCTTCAGGTAATGGAGAAGAAATTTTGTGAGCAATAAACTGTTGTTATCAGTCCCATAAAACCCCATACTTTGAATGACTCTTTGAATGATCTTTGGGGGAAAATTGGCTAAATCATCAAACCACCACGCTTTGCTTGGTGAAGATTGCTTGACTGAATCAGGGGTGGCTTTGGAGGAGTAAGAAAATCTAAACCCAGATGCAGTTTCAGGAGAAGATGAAGAACAAGAAGGAGAGGAAGCTATGATGTTTATATCTGAATTTTGAGCAATCTTTGCTAACAGTGCATGTACGAGCCTTTGCAGAAGACCAGATGAATCTGCATGTGAAAAGAATGAATCACAGTTCTTCAAGCATACAAGTATATCAGTCCATGACCAGTACAAAATTCGCTCCAGAAAGTTCTCTGTTTGTTGGAAGAGATTCTTGGTTGAAACCTTCTCGGTCATGCCAAGAAAGACTGCACAACAGTGGAGAAGAGACACATTTGAAACTGTGATTGAGATTCCGCCATTGTTATAACAGAATCTAGAAACCAGCTCAAACCCGTATGCACCTCCCGGGAAGTCATCGATTTCAATACCCAATTTTTTTATCTCATCTCTTCTCTTGTCTTGCTTGATAATTCTCTGTAATCTTCCCGAGTATTTCGAGATAATCTTCTGCAGAAGTGAGGCATCCACTTAACAAAAGATTGCACAAATTATCAATAAAACATATATCAAAAAGAGCTTTAAGATTACCCCATCCAGAAAGAATGTTTGTTCACCGTTGATGTGGATTTGCAAATTACAGAGCCCTTGCATAGCTGCTTTGCATCGAGTAAAACCAGGCAAGTTGTTCTATCACGGGCAGCAAGAAATGTTCAAAAGTCCATGTGATGGAGAAGGAGAAGAAGGAACAGAACATGTTTATATATGCCCTTTGCAATACAACTATTGAAACATGTTGACGTGTGATGTTCCCGAAGCCGATCAGGACATCATTATTTTCCTTTTTCCGAATAATAATACAGGCACAATCTTTTTTATAATATTTTTTACAACTATATTTTAAAATAGAAGTATTTAAGTAGATTGATGTTATTTTTGTAAGTTATTTTATAAAAATATTCCTCATTTAGTACTAGCTTAAGACAAATGAAGTACTCGAAAAGGCATGTAATCTATACGTCATGTTTGTTTTCACAATTCTTTTCAATTTATCACATCTGATCATTATAATTTTCTTAAATTTTTAGATAAAATAAAATAAGCAATTCACATTTTCTAAATTCAAAACAAAAATAATATTAAAAAAATATATTTTAATAATATTTTATTCAATTTTTAACTTTAATCTCAATTCATCTCATATTATTTGTGAAAACAAACTAAGCTTAATGTAATTAATCAACTAGATGGACCTTTTTCTACACTCAAAACCATGTATGGATGGTGGCTCACAGTCAGAGAGTAGCATTTACATTGCCAATTGCGAATGCTTCTTTCAAGCAGCATATTTTCTTTCTTTTTTATTTTTCACCATTGTACCCTTGATTCGCTGCCTTGGTATGAATAACAGTTTTGGGTTTTGGGTTTTGGTCAGCCTAATGTTGCAATAAAAAAATAAAAAATAAAAAAGAGAAAGACAAAATTTAATACTTAAGAGAATGACAAGTTGATAAGACAAACAAAAAAAAATAAGAAAAAGAAGAGAATGACAAGTTGGTACAACAAACGGAAAATTAAAGATAATGGGGAGGTTTGTCCCTTGTGGGAGACAGCCTCTGCAAGTCCAGAAGCATTGCTTTCATTATATCGGCAAATATTGGTATTCCATGTGATGTGGCGCACGCGCGCGCATATATATATATATATAAATAATGTTACACTGTATTTTTATTTTTATATTTTATATTTTATTAATATAATTGATTGTATTAATTTTTTTAATATATAATTAATTATATTAATAAAATAAAAGAATATGTAAAATTTTTTTATGTATATATTAATAGAGAAATGATATTTGTAATCGTGGTTGTGTAAACGGCATGCAGTCTTTTTAAAAAAAATGAATTAATACAGGACCTATATGAAAAAAAAACTAACTTTTTAATCATTAACCTCACTCTTTTTCAAAACTATTACGCAACGTTTACACTGTACGTAACATTACTCATATTAATAATATATATTCAACTTAAGTTCCCGATTGGCTTTGGACGTTCATGGAGTTGGACTATCAGGACATGTGAAGAAGGGGGCCCACGGAGAGAGAGAGGGAGATGGAGCAAAACTCTCGGATGTGAACAAAAGCAAATTGTCGTTTATATAGATATTAAATAAGAAGGGTTTGGCAAGTGAGGGGGACAAAGAAAAATGAGCAAAAATCTCTAAATTTTTCAATATACTCACAAAATTATCAAAATTGTCATATTTATCGTATAAATAATAACTTAGTTTTCAAAGTGATAGATAAAAATTAATACAAAAATTCTATATATAGTCATGTGATTAATTATGTTATTTTTTAATATAAAATAATTATTTTAACTAATTAAATTAATAAAATACATAAAGATACGCAAAAATAATAGAGTTACCTCCTTCGTAAACCAACCTAAAGGGGGATTAGAAGATTTGCAATCTTCGTCACATAGTAACATCGCAGGGAATTAGGACAACCGTACTATTTTTGTAAGCTTTTTTACACATTAACAAGTACACCCATAGATACTAAAATATACCATTATGGATAGAAATCTCCTAAGATTCCTAATGGAGTTCTAGGACCCATAGAGAAAGATGGCACTCGAACCAGAAAATTTATGGCTACTTGATAAATTCATTCAGGTCATTGCCACACAATCATCAATTTTGTGAGATTCACTTTATATATCTATCTCTTCACTACCTTGTTTGGTTGTTAAATTCAACTAAATTCAGTCTCATTTTAAGTTAATTCTAATATTCAAATACCAAACTTTCAAATTACTAAACTCATCTCAACTCAAAACTTTCTTATACATAAGACTTACAACATTTTTTCAACTCAACACATATTTATAGGTGGAGCCCGCAACCTTTTTCAATTTTTCATAAAATAATACTAAACTCATCTTAACATCCAAACACATTTAAACTCATTTTAAATAGATCCCACATAACTACTCTACCAACTCAATTCACCACTATTTATAAAGAATTCAGCTCAACTCAACACAGTTTAACATTCAAACACAGAAGGAACAAGATCTAGTATTACTAATAAAAATGAAGAACAAAATAATCAATACCCTTTTTGCGAACCTTACATAGCCTGCTGGGCCAGGAGCATAGCAACAGAGATGAAAAGCAAATGAGCGTGATGATTCCAAACATAACTAATCTGAATTCATTTTGAAGTGCTGTTTATGGGGAAAAAAGATGGATCTGAAGCTGAACAAGTTAACTTGGCATATGATATTTATAATTCAACGTCAGTTTTACATCCAAGTATACCCTGAAGGAAAATGGACAAGTTTACACGACAGCACGGATCACAATTTTGAAATTAGTTTCAAAAACTGGAAAAGGGGCAGTCTTAGATTTCTAGCATACCAGCTAAACATGCTACGTAAAAAGAAGTTCAAAACAAATGCCACTCGTCCCAAGGCAGCAACAGATCACTTCTGTCTCAAGCCAAATACCACAAAAACAATGCTAAGAGTCAGGAACATTCCTACAATTCTCAATAACGGAGCCTATTCCGGTCGCGATCACGATCCCTGTCTCGTCCGTATTCTCTACCTCTGTCATGATCATAATCCCGGTCCCGATCTTTTCCTCTCTCTCTCTCTCTACTTCGACTCCTACGCCTGCCCCTGCCTTCTCGTTCTCGGTTCTTGTTGCTCTCCCTATCATCTCGATCCCTTCCTCTGTCTCTACTTCTCTCTCTCCCGTCTCGGTCAATCACGCCTGCAAACATTTTGGTACAAAAGAGTATAGAGTTAAACAACACAAAAATGACGACCACTAGGAATGTTTAATAGTAACACTAGCTATCTGAGCAACCATTTGAGCCCAAACTAACCATGATCAGCTGGTTTAAAAATAATGTGGAATGCAGCAATCTACATTTAACAGCATATGAAAAACATGTCAAATACACATGCAAACTGTTCTTACAAAAAGGCTGCCTAAAGCAAATGATCACACGGATAGTATGTGGTACAACAATAAAAGGGAAGCTTTATGGCAGATAGCAACGGACAGTGAGCCTTTTGAAACTGTGGTGTGGAAAAACATCAGGAGAGATAGGGAGGTGTTTTCTCCCGTTTTATTAGTTGTGTTGATGGGGATGGGCCAAAAATCAGGTTTTGGAATGATACGTGGTTTTAACTCAATACACCATATTAGACATAGGAACCATCTACCATATTGGCGACTTGTAAGGCCATGTTGTGTCACATGCATGGTCTTTAGACACAATACGACCCAAAATGACGAACAATCAACAACCTTTCTTCCTCCAAATTATAAACTTCACGAACAGGATAAGTTTTAGCTAACAATAAAGATCTGCCAATGGATGAAGTTAGAACTTTCTTTTTTAATACTTCGTTCCATTGGTCGATTGTAATTAATTTTAAAGGCATGAACATTCACTTACGGATACTTTGTTCCATGAAGATATGCCACTTACAAATGCTGGTGGCTGTGAATGAGGACCAAGATTGGGAGTGTAGGTCTCTCTCTTCCGAGGGAGAGATGGGGGAGCCAATGGAGTCGCATTGAGCAATGGGGGGAAGGTATTGAGATGCCTCGTGAACCCATTCTTTAAATTCTTTGCCACCATATCAGCCTAGCTCAGTCTCCTCTGACTGGGTGCTACAGAAACTGAAGGAGATCCAAAATTATGTGGGGATTGAGTGTGAGGGTTATGAGGATCAATTTATGGCATTGCTCACTGCCATTGAAGCAGGACACACTCAGCTTAAGAAGTGCGGTTCCAAAAAAACAGCGGGACTTAAAGAGATTGACTTGGTCTATTAATTATGAGGGCAGCTCAAGCAGAAAAAAGTCCAATGGGAGGGTGCCAGCAGTTTCTTTATGAAGCCCAAGATTGTATCTTGGAATGTCTGAGGGCTTAATGAGGCTAACAAGCGTCTTGGGATAAAAATTTGCTCAAGGCGGACATTATTTGCTTGCAGGAAACTAAGATGGAAATTATCTGAAGAAGTATTATTCGAAGCTTGTGGAGCTGTCCATATGTTGACTGGGTTTACCTTGCTTCTCTTGGGGTCTAAGGTGGAGTACTAGTTATGTGGGATCGAAAGGTAGTGGATAAAATGAAGGAGTACACTGGGGAATACATAATGGCATGCTCCTTCAAGAATGTGGAATATAATTTTATGTGGGTTTCTGCTGGATTTATGGGCCGAATTTATACAGCAGAAGAAATAATACAATTAAGATTTTGAACATAGATGGGGCTGTTTCCATGAAGTTCACTGAGATTAAAGAGCATGTTGCTGGTTTCTTTGAACAGTTGCTTACCGAGCAGGTGGTGTGGGGGCCAAAACTCAGCGGGTTAGCCTTTGAGACCATTGAGCAACAAAGTGTTTTTTGGCTGAGGAGGCCCTTCGAGGAGACAGGTTCATGAAGTTAATTTAGTGAAGGTATTCCAGGAGTTCTTCCAATCATGCTGGGGAAGTGGTAAGGATAATTTACGAAGGTATTCCAGGAGTTCTTCTCGGTTGGGAAGTTTGAGAAAAGCCTCAATGCCAATTTTATTGCACTTATTCCCAAGAAGGTTGAGGCTTTGAATGTTAAGGATTATCAGCCTATTAGTCTTGTGAATGGGGGCGTATAAAATTATCTCCAAGGTTCTAGCAAACCACCTAAGGGACATTTTGGGGAGGATTATTTTTCGAGACCCCATAACGCATTTGTGCGGGGAAGACAAATACTGAATTCAGTACTAATAGCCAATGAATGTCTAAATAGTAGATTAAAATCAAGAAGTACTAATATCCAGGGGAACAACATTATCTCCAGACACAGTTCGCAACTGCTCTCCTGACCCTAGACATTCCTCCTCACAAGGCACCAACAATAAACCTGTAATTTCCTCCCTACAGTATGTATGCTGCATTAAAATCTCAAACCTCCTCAACAACTATATTGTTGCTGTCACCATTAAAGTTCCTTCACCTCTGGCATAGGTGTCGTCATTCCATCAACAAGAACATTGCTTGTAAGTGCTCCACCCCCCAATGACTCTTTATGTGCCACTTGTTAGACCCTACTGCTCCCTTAGGAGGCATAGAACAGGTAGGGGGAGCACTACCTTCTGTTACACCATTTTCATCTTCTAAAAGAAGCTCATCTACTTCTTCCAAAGTATTCAAAACCCTGGAAGAACCCCCCCATCTTCAATTGAAAGTGAACCTTGGAAAAAGTTACCAACCCCAATCGCAACTAGTGACTGAGGGCAGTCAGACGGAAAACCGGCGTGAACAGTGATGCAGGCATAGGATCTACCCCCCACCCCCCCTCATCCGTTTTCAACCCACCACCCAAACCATGACCAGGTCCAACCCCTTATCCACACTAATCATGAGATCTCTCACATACTCCATCACTCCCGTCAATTGAGTTGTAACAGCCCACAAGACCCCCTCCACTTCTCCCACACTCAAAACACTTGACCAAGGTAGCCATTCCACCCTGCACCACATGGTGCTTACCCTCTCCACTTCTCCCAATTTCACTCAACAACCTTTGTCTCCTACACTGTGGAGCTATTCTCGACCAAACTACTCACCAATGACCTCAACATCAAGGTGTACAAGGCACCTTTGACCGAAGAAGGCCTTCCCACTATCTTTCCATCAAGGAACTCCCCTCTGTTTCCATGCTTCAGAACAGCGGCTCCCAGTGACGCTTTGAATGGAATTCAGAAAACCTTTCCATCTAATGCCATTTGCACCTTCAAGGATCACCAACAAACATTTCCTCCTTCCATTCCGGAATCCTGAAAGTTGCAGAAAACTACCCCTTGCGTTAATATGATGCTAAATGACGAAAACCCCATTACCCATCCTTAACTCCCTGAAGAATCCATCATGACAGATGAGTTCTAATCAATCCTCTATCCCCTTACCAACCCATGAAGCTGTTGTCCCACATAGACACATGAACTTAGCTATCCTTTTACTACATTCAGAGATGCAAAAGCTATTTCCTCCCTCTTTTGTAAAAATTTATTTCCACCTACCACCTCACACCTTCCTTCTGAAACGAATCCACATCACGCGCCATCATCATCTGGTCCCAAATCACAACATCATCTCCCAAAACATCAAGCTTCCTCTCACTTGTCATCTCCGGCATCATCTCCCAAAACATGCAGATATGATGTAGGTTTGCGCCGATGAAATCAAAGGAGTGGTTTCCTGAAAAATCCAATCGCCGGAGGGAGAACCGATGCTAGAGTGCTCTCAGAGGAGTCGCTTGAGCTCGACGGTATTGTCTATGGTGGTGGAGGCACAGATCCAAAGGAAGATGGACCGAGAGATCTCCTTGAAAATTCTAAATCTCGTCGCCAGAGTGCCCTCAGAGGAGTTGTTGGAGCCCATCGGTCTTGTCTGTGTTGGGGAGGCATAGGTACGACGGTCGATGACACCTCCAAGAAATCTCCTCAACGTCTTCGAGAAATTTGAAAAATTCCAGGTCACCGGAGGGAGGACCGACACAGGAAGTGCCCTCAGCAAAGATGCCGAAGTCTATCGGCCTTATTTGTGGCAGTGGTGGGGTGTCTTAGGTGAAGGGTGATGCCAGCCAGTGCCTTAGGTGAAGGTTGACTGCAGGGTTAAAATACTACACACATTATGATTGAAAAGTCAAGGATCTAGCCAATATAACTTTTTTAATTTTTTAACTTTTTGTTCTTGTTATGGAGGCACTTAGTAGAATGGTCTCTGCTATGGTTGGCAATGGCTTTATGGCTGGATTATCAGTTGGTGACACCAATCGGGGTACTCTTAACATTTCTCATTTGTTGTTTGCAAATGATACTTTTGATATTTTGTGAGGCAAAACAAAACCAGATGCATGCTTTAAGGGCACTCCTACTTTGCTTTGAAGTTGTGTCCGGTTTGCAAGTGAACTTATCTAAGTCAGAGTTGGTTCCAGTTGGAAACATTCACAATATCCGATTGTCGGCTAACACTCTTGGATGTAAGGTCTCCTCCTTTCCCAAGAAATACCTTGGCCTTCTTTTCGAGGCCACTTTCAAGACTAAATCTATATGGGATGAAGTAATTGAAAAGATTGAAAATAGATTGGTAGGTTGGAAAAGCCTGTATTTGTCAAAAGGTGGTAGGACCACGCTAATCAAGAGCACTTTGTCCAATTTACCAACTTATTCTTATCTTAGTTCCCAATTCCAGCGAGTGTGGCGATCCGAATTGAGAAACTCCATCGTGTTTTCCTTTGGAGCAAGTTGGGGGATGAATTCAAGTTCCAGCTGATCAAATGGGATAAGGTATGCTCTCCAATCTCTATAGGTGGGCTAAGAATTAGGAATTTGAGGGTAATTGGGCTCTCCTCAGGAAATGGTTGTGGAGGTATAATACTGAAAGGGAAGCTTTATGGAAGTTGACGATAGACTCCAAGTATGGGCGTTTTTGTGTGTGGGCAGTGGTGTGGTTTTTTTTTTTTTTTTTTTTTTTGGGTAGGGGGGGGGGGGGGGGTCACTAGGGGGTACAAGGGGTTTATGGAGTGGGAGTCTGTAAGCACATTGACGACATTGGGGGGGTTTTTGCTCGGCACACTAAGATTGTGATGGGAGACAAATCTAGAATAAAATTTTGACATGACTAATGGTGTGGAGATAGAGCCCTCAAGGACACATTCCCTATAGTTTTCAGGATTGCGCGTGAATAAGAAGCATTAGTGGCTGACCACATAGATATGTCTAGTGGCTTAATGTCAGCTTTATTAGAACGGCTCATGATTGGGAAGTTGGCAACTTTTCAAAAAATTTCAAACTTTTAATCATAAGATCAAGTACTCAAGGAACAAACAGTTTGTGGTGGGTACCTACTAGAAAAGGTTCATTTTCTGTTCATTCTTTCTACAAGTCCCCCACACATCAACAATCACTTTCCTTGGATAAGGATTTGGAGAAATAAGGCGCCTCCCAAGGTGGTATTTTTCGCTTGGACAGCTTTTCTAGGCAAGATCTTGACTATGAATAATTTATAGAAACGTTGGGCAATTGTTGTGGACTAGTGTTGTATGTGTAGAATAGTGGTGAGCTTGTGGATCATCTTCTACCACATTATGAGGTTGCTAGGCTTTCAGCGTGAGGTTGCTAGGCATTGGGCTATACGGTGTTATATAACCCCCTTGTGAACTTATCAAAAAAATATAACCCCCTTGTGTAGTACTTGGGCTATGCCTATTCTTATTAATAAAAATCTTCTACTTATCAAAAAAAGAAAAAAACATTCATGAATTTCTTGTATCACTAGAACAACACTCGTAGGCATTGCTCTTGTATATGACCCGTGTACTTGGGCTTTTGCGTATCCTTACAATCAATAAAATCTTATTTACCAATCAGAAAATAAAAACTTTCACTGGTTGCCAACAAAACAAGGAAAACCTAAAGTAATCAGTCTTGGTCTCGACTAGACCGCTTCCTGATTTCACTAGAGTGGGAAAGCCACTTCCCAGAGGTGTGGCAAAAGCATATGCCCCGTATTGTTCGGATCATTGGCCAATTATGCTCGACTGTGGAGGAGTTCATAAGGGTCATCGGCTGTTCAAATTTGAGAATATGTGGTTGAAAGCGGATGGGTTTGTGGATAGGATAAAACAGTGGTGGTCCTCTTACCAGTTCCAAGGTGCCCCCAGTTTCATTTTCGCGGCAAAATTGAAAGCTCTCAAAAGAGATCTAAAAGTATGGAACTTGGAGTCATTCGTCAATGTAGGGGAAAACAAAAAAAATAGAGTTGTTAGAAATTCAGAAGATCGAGAGACTCCAAGAGGTACAACAACTCACTCAGGCAGAACAAGAGAGGAATGTAGAGCTGGTGGCAGAAGTTGAGAGGTTGATTTTACTAGAAGAGATGTCCTAGCGTCAAAAATCCAGAGCATTGTGGTTGAGGGAAGGGGATAGGAGCACAAGTTTCTTTCACAGAATTGCAAACTCACATAGGAGAAACAATAATATTGAGACTTTGAAAGTGAATCGTGCGGAATGCAGAGATGAGCAAGTAATTCACAATCATGTGATGGAATTCTATGAGAACTTTATTAATACTACCGTTTACTTATCAAAAAAAAAATTCTCTGAGAACTTACTAAAGGAGCAGGTGGGATGGCAGCCTCCGCTGAATGGGTTGGATTTCGATACCATTGGTTCGAATGACATGTCTCGCTTGAAAAGGGAGTTCGAAGAGAGAGAGGTTCACGAAGTTGTGAGGAAAATGGCTAGAGACAAGGCACCAGGACCGGATGTCTTCTCAATGGGTTTCTTTCAAGACTATTGGGAAGTTATCAAGGATGACCTTATGAAGGTTTTCCAAGAGTTTTTCAGGGCTGGAAAGTTTGAAAAAGTTTTAATACCACGTTCCTCGCGTTGATTCCTAAGAAGGTGGGGGCGACGGAGATTAAGGACTTTCGGCCTATTAGCCTAGTGAATGGGGTGTATAAGATAATCTCCAAGGTGCTTGCGAATAGATTGAGCGAGGTGATGGGGAAGATTGTTACGCAACCTCAAAATGCCTTCGTTAAAGGAAGACAGATTTTGGATGCAGTGTTAATCGCCAATGAATGCCTGGACAGTCGTTTGAAAGCTGGGAAAACAGAAATCATGTGCAAACTCGACATGGAAAAGGCATATGATCATGTCAACTGGGATTTCCTCCTCCATTTACTTAGGAGATGTGGTTTTGGGGAGCGATGGAGGGCCTGGATCCAATGGTGCATATCATCAGCAAAGTTCTTTGTGTTGTTAAACGGAGCCTCAATGGGTTTCTTCCAGAGCTCACGTGGACTGAGACAAGGGGACCTGTTATCACCCTTGTGGTTCGTCATAGTTATGGAGGCTTTAAGCAGGATGTTGTCGGCGCTGGTTTCAAATGGTTTTATAGAAAGTTTCCCGATTGGAACCCCGGATAGGGGGATTATTAATATTTCTCATTTACTATTTGCAGATGATACACTGATTATGTGCGAAGCTGACCAAAGGCAGGTGCGAGTCCTAAAGGCCTTACTCTTTTGCTTTGAGGCAGTCTCTGGTTTGAAGGTAAATCTGGACAAATCAGAATTGGTGCCAATTGGGCTAGTTCCTAATATTCATTACTTGGCAAGAACTTTGGGCTGTAAGACAACCTCTTTCCCTATGACTTACTTGGGACTTCCATTACTGAATGCCTCGAGGGCTCCCTTGCTCTAGGATTTAGTGATTGAGAAAATAAAGCAGCGATTGGCGGGATGGAAGAGAATGTACTTATCAAAAGGTGGAAGGATTACCTTGATAAAGAGTACACTTTCCAACTTACCCACTTATTTTTTATCCCTTTTCCCGATACCAGCAAGTGTGGCAGCCCGTATTGAGAACCTCCAACGAGACTTTTTGTGGGGGGGTTTGGGGGACGAGTTCAAATTCCACCTAGTAAAGTGGGAGCAAGTGTGCCGGTCTATTTTGGGGGGAGGTCTGGGGGTTGAAACCTAAGGGTATTCAATCGGGCTTTATTGGGCAAATAGTTATGAAGATTTGCCAGGGAACCAGACTCTTTATGGAGACTAGTAATTGAGAAGAAATATGGTGGCTTATGGGGGGGTTGGTGCACTAGAGAAGATAGAGGGGCCTATGGAGTAGGGTTGTGGAAACACATTAGAAGAGGTTGGGGGGTATTTAACCGCTTTGTTAAGCTTTAGGTGGGCGAAGGATCCAGGATAAAATTTTGGAGCGACGTGTGGTGTGGTAACAGGGCATTACAAGATTTATATCCTACTCTCTTCCAGTTGGCGAGTGAGAAGGAAGCCTCAGTGGCAATGTTATGGAGCTATTGGGGGGACAGATTACTTGGATCATTAATTTCAGTAGGGCAGTACAGGATTAGGAGATAAGTAGCATTGCAGACTTCTACAGTGTCATATACTCCATAAGACTAAACAGCCAGCAAGTAAAGGTATTTTTTCCATTCGATCCTTCTATAAAGCCCTCACTCCAGAGCCTAATACCGAGTTCCCTTGGAGAAAGATATGGAGTCACAAGGCACCTCCCAAAGCCTCGTTCTTTGTTTGGACAGCCTCCTTGGTTAAGATCCTTACCATTGACAATTTGAGGAAAAGAGGGATCATTATCGCAGACTGATGTTGTATATGTAAAGGAGGGGGAGAGTCGGTTGATCATCTACTACTGCATTGTGAATCAACAAGGGTTCTATGGAATGAGGTTTTCGCTCGATTGACGATGGCCTGGGTGATGCCTAAAACCGTGGAGATAACGTTGGCTAGCTGGCCAAGCATAAGAGGTCGACAATAAATTAAAGCTATGTCGAAGATGATCCCTATATGCATTATGTGGTGTTTGTGGCGGAAGCGTAATGAGCAGACTTTTGAAGACCAGGAAAGATCATTGGAGGAGGTTAAACTTTTATTTTTTAGAACTCTTTGTAGATGGGCCATAGCTATAGATATTAATGGCATGGCCTTTCAAGATTTTCTTACCTCTAATGTGCCTCTACTTAGGTGGGGCATCAGAGTAGTAATTCAGGCTTTGTCTTTCTTTGATCAATAAAATTGTTTATTTATAAAAAAAAATAAGTTGAAAATTTGCAATGCAAAGCTTCTTTCAAATAAATTTTCTTACTCATCCAAAAAAAAAAAAAGTTTCGTTCAGATAAAAATATTTCATTCCTTTTTGCCAAAACTTTTAAGAGCATCTAATATATAAAGGATTCTCAGTTAACACTTTTGTGAATCAAATCGCACAATTGGAAATATTATGCTGGAACAGATGGATTTTCCATCTTGCCTATATGTTCATATAGCCAATTCATAAGTGTGTGCCTATGTCTAAATTTTATCTGCCTTTGTCGAATAGTACTGCAACAGAAACCTTTTTTTTTTTTTTGTTCAGCATGCTTTCCTGCATCATTATGCTATAGGAGACAAAAATTTTATTTCATCCAAATCAACTTTGGGGCTAGTTTGCTATGAAAAATTCTCAAGTTGCTTACTCAAGAAAGATAATGAGATCTTGCCAACAGATGAAAACATAAAAGTACTCTTGTGACACATTGAAAACCCATTACCGTTAGTTGATGAACCTAGGTCACCTATTGTGATACCCCATATTGAGTTCGTAAAGGTGGTTAATGGAATTCCAATATAGCTAGGAAAGAGAATTTCTTGCCTTCATAATGAATTTCAAGGGCCTCGAATTGTACCATTGACCAGTCCTTTTGAATAATAGACTAGATGTGGCTTGGGCCTTTTCTGGGGGAGTTACACTTATGCTAGAGGACAAGTCTATTTGGTTTAATCTCAACTCAAATTGACTAGAGAAGGCCATCACATTAAACAAACAAGTCTTCCAAAAGGGATGCTAGTTACTCTCAAAAGATGTACTAAATATAATCTGTTACACATAAAAATGCAAAACATACCTAGTTCCTCAACCTCCCATCCAGCACGCCCAGAACCTGGAAGCGCCCGTCCAGCTTCAGCTTGCTGCGTTTTAGCACGGAACTTTTTCTTCAGATTGCCAAACTCATCATATAGCTCACCATCATCCTGAGATTAAGAAATAAATAATGTCGAAATGCGAAATAAAATAGGCAACTTAACACAATATGACAATTGATCTTACTTCTTCAGCTTCCCGACGTCGCCGCTTAATTTCCTCTAATTCTTCTTCATCAAGTTCTTTGTAACCTCCCCCACGTCCTCCTCTGTTTAGCAGATAAATCAGTTGAATAACAGGATTACATTTAAAATGTTTCAGGCTTACACATTGAAGCAAAAACGAAAATTCGTATAGATACAAGCCAAAAAATAAAAGGCTTACACATTTGATTCCCGGGTTTTGCAGTTTTGAAGAAAATCTGATCATTGGGTTTTTCATTTTGAATCAAAATAATCTTTCGTTCATCTGCATTTGTGACCTAAATGGTGTGCTATGCCAGCACCAAGGAAATTTTGCCATGTGCTTTAACTTGCCTTGTCATTATCAATTTTTTAAGAAAATCACAACAATGAAAAAAACCAAAAAACTAAAATTTTAAAAACTAGTACTAAAGTATTTAAAAACTAAAACTAAAAAGCTATAAAAATCAATTAAATAGCAAAATTATAAAAAAGTAAATGGAAGATCAGAGGGCAGAGCCCCTCTGCCCATAGCAAGGTGGTGCACCCACCAATGGCAGCACCACACAAGGCAGAGCTCGATTTCAGCCGTCCCCTATTGGAGGGCCCTCGGCATTTATCCCCATGCAGTAGGTCTCCACCTATGTGGGAGTGGAGGTCACCCATCGGCAAAAGTGGGAGTGTAGGCCATCCTTGCATGGGGTGGATCCAAATCCAAACCAGAAATGGGTGGACTGCCTCTGGCAGAGGGTAACCAAAATTAGGCCTCAGCCCGCCCCCAACACAGTCATGGGCAGCCGCACAGCCTTGCCTTGGGCAGAGGGGGTCTAGCCCTCCCATCTTTATTATTATTATTATTATTAAAAATCTTATTTTCAGGTATCTTCTCATTTTTTTATATTTTAAAAAAAAAGAATTTTATTATGATGTGACAATTTAATACACAAAGCAATTTCTCTATTGTTGATATAGAACATTTAAGATCATTAACAGAAAAATGATGAAAGGATCATTTTAATTCAAAATTAAAAAAAAATAATAATAACGAAAGAACAAATTGATTTCTTCTAGAAATTTAAGGAATTTTTTTGCCATAATAGCACAACCTAGACACTAAATGAGTATGGCTCCCCTCATCCACCCCCCCCCCCCCCCTCCCCTCCCCTCTTTCCAAAAAAAATAGTAAAAACAAATGAGTAGAAGTATATGATCGATTAGAAAATCCAAATCTTGGAAAAATAGACAAAATTGACCAGCATTGCCATTTGCCAAAATGAACAACAAGAAATGCCATGTCATACCCTAGAAAAATGCACAAGAAGATATAAATCTATAGATCAAATGATCAAACGTAACAGAAAAAATTTTCTGAGCACCATCATAATAGATAATTACACTCAATGCATAGGATTTTTAAAGGAAAAGGTTATTTTTTAGTTCATCACTTGTTCATTTTTTTTGTTTTTCGTTTTTATCTTTTTCCCCTTAATAAGTTCCATCACGTTTATGGTAGAAATCATGAGAGCACACCACCACTTCCACTACTGTTCTCTTGATGCATTACAAGTGTTGCCCTAACAGATCAAAATGTGTTTGATTTTTCAATTGACACAATTAACAAATACACAAATCCAAGTAACTATTATACAATACCTCACACCACCCTCGTTGTGACCAGGCTTGTTTGTGTTGCAAATATTGCATTTAGTGCGCTTTGCCCAGTTGATATTACCACACCTGACCAACAAAAGCACAAGGCATAAGGCATAAGAAACAAGAGTAATGATACACTCATCCCAACACAAGACACGAGCATGGATATAAATGAAAACATGCTCAAGTAACTGATACATTTCACTAGGGACCTGACTTGGGAAAAACTAAGAAATAGAGAACAAGTGAAGAAACGGAAAAGCAAAAAAGCCATCAAACCAGGCTGCTTCATTCAATCCTAGGACTTTGCGCGTTAAATCAAGCAGTTAGGCAGCATTTTAATCACATGATTCACATTTCCTGTCTTATGATAAGTTTGGATCAATTTTCATGCTGACGTAGGAGTACATAACAATGGATTGCCATGGTGGAAATGCCTACCTATTAACATACTGTAACTTTAGTACATTATAATAGCATTAACCTTAAGGCTTGCCAAGAGGACATCAAAACTTGCCCTGGAACGGCAATCTGCAAATTTTACATTATTGGGAAATAATCATTGTGTCTCCAATATTTTCAGCAGAAATAAGTATATACACATCAGTTGCTATGGTACCAAGGGACGGCCTTACTAGGTTTAACCAAAATAATCAAGTTCATGTGAGCCATGCTTGATGAACTGTTGGTATGACAAAAAGTTCAGCCAAGGTTCTATCTCATGTTAGCCCAATAGTAACGTAGATACATAGACCTACCAACGCCAAAGTCTACCAACACTAAAGCCTCTTAAAAGGCCCAAAGTTTAATAATTTTTCACAACTTAGAGAACACAATGAGCTTGGACCAATCAATCTGATAGATATTCCCTTCTGCCTCCTGCTCATTCAATATGTAGGGTAACTTGATCACCAAGCTTTCTACCCAACAGTGTGTTTTGATTCCGAGCTACTCTCTTTCCCCAAAATGGAAAATCATTTACTCAAAAGTTCTATGCTGTTTGGCCAAATAGGGTTACCCTATAAGATATGAACACTAAGCTTTCACCATATATAGAGACTAAAATTTACATGATAAAAGTTGGATCATAAAACGATCATTAAGAAATTGGGGTGGGAGAGAGAATTTTAAGAAGTGCAGGAAAACTTTTTTTTATGTAAGTAAGATAAAATTTTATAAAAGACTCTAAACTAACTAAAGAGGATGAAACCCCAATACAGGAAGTATAAAAGAGATTCACCCAACCGACAAAGGGAAAAAGTGCTAACAAGTCATGGAAAGTAGAAATAGAAGACTACACAATTTTTTTTTATAAGTTAGAAGACTCTACACCATTGTGGACCACTATCCAATAAATATAGTATTAAGCAAAAAGTACTTGAGCTCCAATACCGTTTTCTTGCAATCTTCAAAATAAGCATTATGAATATTGCAGCAAAACGTAAAATCCATAAACACCGACAGTTTAATAAAACAGTCTTACATAGGACAAGGCCAATCATTTGGACCAAATAGTCCTCCAGTAGTAGCACCAACTCCACGACCAGGGCCCCCAGAGTCATTGCCACCACGACCCCTGCCACTACCACCAGCCCCCGCACCACCACCAAAGGCACCAGCAGGTCGAGCACTTCCACAGCGGTTGCATACACCACGAAATGCAAAATTTACATTTGTACAACTGCTTGGATAAAGTAACATCAGAAGCCATTTGCACAAATCATAGCTTAGAAGATGAAAACAGTGAAAAGAAAAGCAAGAAGGAGCTGCTCACCAATCTCACATCACAGACCTTGTATTCGGACACAACCAATCCCCCTCCTGTTGCCATGCCTTTCCTGAAGCATCACCCCGACCTCTTCCTCTTCCACCACCCCCATTCATATCTCCGGCATTTTCCTCTAATCCACCAAAATCACCACCATCATTCGGATCTCCACCCGAGTTATATGTCTGGTCATCTTTGTTTTTTGACTCTGCTATAAAAACTCCAATAATGTTACCATGAAAATCCTTGTTGTTAAACCATTCAACAGCAGCTAGGGCAGCATGTGGATCCTCATATGTTACAGTAGCATCTCCCTTCGGTTCATCGGTCACTTTGTCTCGGTAAAACCATATCTTAGGACGACCTGTTCGCTTGTCTTTCTGTGAAGTATGAATCAAGAATGAAAACAACGGCACAAAACTCCTGTGCTTCTTATAAATAAATAATAAAAATAAATAAATAAATAAATAAAAGAAAAAGATTTCATAGTCCACTTGATAAACAGGGACCGAGTGCAACTATTTACAGCAATAGATTAGGTTCCCAACCTTTAGTACCCCTATGGTGCCAAAATATTCAGCCAACATATTTTCATCAGTCCCATCAGGCAAGTTGCTAATATAGACAGATCCATTTGACGGGGCTCCCTTTCCCGAATAGCTTGCCATTTCTCTCCAATTTCATGAAATCAAGGACCAAACTCTACAAAAAGATGCAATGGGTGTGACTGAATTCAGTTGGGCAAGGAAAATATAGCAGAAATATGTGAGCTGAAAAAGAAATTCTTTATATTTGGAACTCAAAATTCATTCAGGTGAAGCAATTTATGGTCATGATTAAAAGCCCAAGACTCATTTTTAGACTCATAAGATGACAGATAAATCTATAACTTCGTTTTGACGGAATTTATCAAGTCAGCTCCAATTTATAATGTCTGTGCATCATATTTAATTTTATTTAGCCATCCTAATGTCGATGCTGTATCAACAGGTGCCCTTTTTTTCTTCATTGGTAGGTTACGTGTGCACTTAATGGGACTTGTGAACAAATTATCTACTGCATTCTAAAGGAGGAAGGAAGGTCCATATGAGATAAGGCCCCATTGACAGCATTTAATAAGTTATGCTTACACTTATCTGGTTTAACATATACTAATATGAAGTCAATCTCTTGAAATTACAAGAAATTATCATAAAATTTCATTCTTACTGCTAAAAAAGGAGCACACTAGATGATAAATACACTAAGAATTGAGACTTTTTGAGGAGAAAAGCAGTTCTACACATGTTCCTAGCCCCCAACAATGTGGGTGTGTTTCAGTGGCCTCCAAGAAGAATACATAAAAGAATTATTTGACACCACATATTATTCATGACATGAATTCTGATTCTAAGGAAGCAATATTCCAAAAATCTGCAATCCAAATGTATCAACCGCGTCTTTCCACATGACCTTGTTTCATAAGATGGTTTTATTAAACCCATGCACCAAGCTAACTCAACGGAATTGTGCACGGCACAATTAGTTAAGAAAGATCCATAATAAAATAGTAATCCATTTACACTTCTTTCTTTCTGAAAACATATCTTCAATATCACAATATTGGTTTTAGCAATCTACTACTTAGTTTTATTTCTCTTTAGTATGATTTCACATAAATAAGAAGAGATACTATTGCAGAACATAAATTAGCTTGAAAACAGCATTCACGAACTAAACTAAATTCCAACCAAACAGGTAAATACAACAACAATAATACTTGGTAAATTCCATCAGATTTGCTGGAAAACATGCCAAAGACAAAATTAAGGTAGAACGTATAATCTATTAACATGTTTGGTATGATAAGTGATGCAAATTAATAAAATTTAATGTTTAAATCCCACCATAAACAAATATTGAATAATCAACGCCCGTTACTCAAGACTTGGATAATATTCCATTCCTTCACTCATAGACTAAAAATGGGAATTCAAGACATTTTACCTTACCCTGTAAAACTTATTTGGGAATGATAACCATGACGTGGGTTACTTATATCAGCTTGGATTATGAGACGACACGTAGGCAAAATACAACTTCATTCAAACCCTAAAAGCTAATCTTAACTACGAAAACTAATCTCGCTGGCAGTGCTTTCTATAAAATTTCAAAGGACGAAGGTAATTGTAAAATCTGAGATCCCCAAATAACTTAACAGTATAGGAAAAAAAGGATTCCCCTGAAAGTGGAAGAATTCGAATGTATCGTGCTTTGCAACTATGTTGCTGGGAATGTCTTCGCAAAACCCGATAAATGTTATGAGATCTGTAAAGAAGAATGAAGAAGAAAGAGACCTTGAGACTCAATAAAGGCCGCTAAGTTCGCAATCCTTGAGAAGCGCAGTCTTCATCCGTCGCGATTCGGTTTCAGATCCACAGACAGAAAAGAGAGTCGGGGCATTCTGTTTAAAGATGTAAATGGAAATGGAGGACGCAGAAACACGGAAATTGAACTACGCACATGTAACGTCGTCGTTTAACATACAAAGTTCAGTACTCCGTCTTCCCTTTCTTTTTTGAGTCCGTCTACGAAGTCCCGGATGGGGACTCCCCTCGCAGTCCTTACGTGTCTCTTGTGTGAATGACCATAATGTCCTTAATTCCATCTTTTGTTAAAATAGTGAGAAATGGACCGTATCTGAAATCTGAAAATTTTCCATTCACTCTTCAATGTGTGTCCGACAGTCACAATGGTTGTGTCTTCCACTACCGTTGGCGTCCACCGCCATTGTAACAACCCACCTAAAGACAACTTAGGATTAGACCATAGTAACCCGTAACTTTAGTGTGAAAGTAATATACCCTTAAAGGTAGAGAACTTTTGCATCAAGATTTGGCAAAATAACTTTTACCATTTGTTAGTAATTTTTTTTTTATAACTTTAGAGTTATGTAGATTTGTGAGAAAATAAGATCCAAGAGGCCATTAACAGGATGACAAGTTGCATAAAGGAAACTGACTACCTTAATGGATTTAGAATTTTGTCCATAGCAAGCGGTATGGGATTTAGATGGATTTGAAGAAACCTAATAGTTATTTATAATAAGGGTCCAAGCTTAGAGTACTCACAAGTCACAATGGCTCATTCATCCTATCCTTTAAAATACAACACCAAAACCTACTTTTTATATTTTACATATTGACTTTTACAATATATCATACATCAGCTTATCTATTTTTTCTTCAAATCATTTAAATATTATACTTTTTAATCTTTTTTATTCATTTCAAATATTTACTCTAACTACCAATGATATCCTCATACTTTTTAATATTTGCAGTATCTTCTTATATACAATATCATATAATTATGTTCTATTTTAAATTAATCCATGTTGCCCAGATGACTAACACAAGAGGGGGGGTGAATTGAGTTGTATTTAAAAAAATAACAATTATAAATCAACTATACAATATCAAATATAAACAAAATATGAAATAGCAATAAATATAAAGAGTAAGGGTAAGAGAGAATCAAACTCAGTATGTTAACGAGGTTCGGCCCCACTGCCTACGTCCTCGCCTCAAGCTACCCCTTGAGGATCCCCGAATTCACTATTCAACCTCCTTCAGGTGGAGGTAAAAACCTATTACACATTTGAACAACACCGCTACAAAGGATCCGTGTAGAACACCCTCTACACTTGCAATCACCTTACACGTGGTGATTCAACGATTTCCTGTGTAGAACACTTTCTACACGCACAAGGGTTGTACACACCCTTTTACTGATAGAAGAATTTATAGTGGGTAGGATATCAGAAAACACTCCTCAATGAGTGAAATAAAAACAATACAGCACAACCTATATCTCTCAAAATGAAAAAGGATTAAGGCTCAATGCTTAGAGAAGAGAGAATGAAAGCTTTGAATGAGAGTTGTATGCTCTTGGTGTTGTGAATGTGAAGCTCTCAAATGATCTATTTATAGGCATATGAGACTTCATATTCAAATTTAAAAAGATTCACATGTCAAAGACATCATCATTCATTTTTCAAAAATTTCAAACCTAATCTTTTTACTTTTTGCATGTGACAAAATGAGCACACTTTACTTTTCAAAAAATTCAAACCTAATCTTTTACTTTTTGCATATGACAAAAGGAGCACACTTTACTTTTCAAAATTTTCAAACAAAGGCATCTTCCTTTTGCATAAGTCAAGAAAAGCATCAATCACTTTTGAAAATATTCAAATAAAACATGCACATGTGAAAGATGACAATCAATCATCTTTAATATTTTCAAAGTTCAACCCTTTAATCATGGCATGCACATGTGAAAGATGACAATCAATTATCTTTCAAAATTTTCAAATTTAATTTTCAAAATATTCATGCACATGTGGAAAATGTATTTTAATGCTTTATGATAAAATATTAATTTTTGAGCCTTAATCCTAATTTCGAATTTTAAAGAGATTTACAACATTATTCTATGACTTTAATGTGAACTTGCTCCCTTCTTGCTCATGCTTGGTTTCTTGATGTGCTTGACTCCATTGTGTAGATAACTTGAGCTTGAGACTCCTTTATTCTATGAATTCATTTGTTATCATCAAAATCCATGTGTAAATATATAATTACACAAAACTTGAAACCTTAGGTTCAACAATCCAAATTTATAAACTAAACCAAAATATAAATTAATTCCAATCTAACCCCAACCCAGATCTTAAATCTGGCGGAAACCACTAAAACAAGTTTCGAATCCAGAAAACTAAACTGTCAATAACATGAGGGAGGACCCATGAGCTTGAACACACATGGAAACCCACTAAATATAGAGAAGAAGTAAATACATAGGTGTTTAACTGTTACAAGAAAAGGGAATGGAAGTGGAAAATAATAGTGTAACTAGAGGGTTCCTGATAGAGTTATTATAATAGTTAAGAGATAATGGACTTAATTGAAGGGAAATGATACTGCCCGGGGAAAGAAAAACGAAGAGAAATAATAAAATGGGAATCGGGATCAAGCAAGTAAATAAACTGCCTAGTAAGTTCAGATTCTTACTCATTCATACACGATGTTAGGAAAATTGAAGCAGCTCTCTAGTGATCGATAGAAGACGAGCGGAGGAAACAAAATGAGTGAAATAAACTGAAGGGGCTGAAATGAAATAAAGTAAAATCATAGTAGGGGAGGAATGTAAAGCAGATGAAAGAGAAATGAGTAAAATATTATTTACAATCCACAACAGTTACCGCTAGATGTAGCGGCATCATTATAGCAAAATGGAAATTAAAGATGAAATAAAGCATCCGTTGGATGCCAATTTTACACAATTTTCTTTAAATTACACAGATAAAGAGATTTTACCGGATCCGATGGGAGTGCTCTTATTAAGATAGAAGGTCCAAGATTATAGGCCCAACTTCATTAGACCTAACTAAGGTTCAACTTAGTGAATTATTGAAGCATAAGAAAAGGTCAATAAGATTTAAATATGGAGGCCCAAGGAAAGGCCCCTTTCAATGCCCACTTAAAGGTTTAAATCTTTAAGAAATAAGTGGCCAATGAGATTTCACCATTTGGAGACAAAGCTTAGGACTCTCATTTCACTATTACAAAAGGGCATGCAAGACATCAAACCTTTGGTTTTCTCTTTCTTAAAACCATCCCACACACCCCTAGGGTTGTTTTCCAACCATGGTCAAATCCCTAACTTGAGTTTAGGTTTCTAATTCTAAACCCCTTATCATTTCCATAAATAGTAACTTGAACATCATGACTTGCCTAGTTTTGTTATAGGTCTCTTGTTTTTATTTTTTATTTTTAGTTTTTGTCTTTTCCTCTTGTTTTACATCCCTCTTAGACAACCCTAGAATAGCAAAACATATCCAACCCATGTCACTTGAAGAAAAGGTATATCAATGCCGCCAAAACCCACCAATCTGCACACCTAGTGCAAAGTTCAAACCGATGCATTCCATTGAAACCATGGCATTTCAACAACTTTTCAACTGATTTTCTACAACTTATTCAACCCTTATCATGTCACCTAAATAAATAAATAAATAATCCAGACCTAATGTGGAGCCAAGAATAGCTCCCACAATCACTCCAAGTACAAAACTATTCCACCTAGGAAATGAAGCATGCTAGCTGAAACCTCCATTGATTTTTTCAGATTTTTTTTGCAGTAAACTCAGCCCTCTTCACACACCATTAACATTCTCTCTAGCTCTAGAAACATGTCATAGAATCACCCTCATGATAGCTTTGAATTCTACCCACACAATGATAAAAAAATCAATGGGTACCTTGGTGATGAAACATGTGATCATTTCGATCAAACCATATCCATTCAAACCTCATTTCATTTTCTTCTCAAGCTTCACCAAATGGCAGCCATTCATACCTCAATACAAACCTTGGAGAAGCTACTCAAATAGTGTTTACTATTTGATCAAAACAGGCCACAAGGATCAAGAGAGTTGTTCAATTATTCAGCTAAAAATGCCAAGCTTGCACTCCACCGCATAGACTCACCTCACTTCAACAAACCATGCACTTCCTCATCTCTTGCCTTTTCCATTGAAGCTTTTAAATACCCCACTTCATCCCTCACTTCTCTCACACCTTTCTCAAGCATCTCTTTAGTGTTCTTGAGAGCAAAACACTCTTAGTGTGAGAAAATAGTGAAACCGTGGGGGTTGAGTGAACGGGGTTGATCTCTAAATGTCTCAAAGGCTTCGGTTTGGTGAGTAACCCTACCTTTTTTTTTTTTTTTGAGTGATAGGCTAACATGTTAGGCTTTGAATTATGACATGAAAATAAAGATTTGATTGAGTTAGAAGAGGTTGAACTTGAAGAAGTGCATTTCGGTTCAGATTTGGAGTCTTGCATGGATAAATTGTTATGAGATAAAATTTTAGCCATGACATATCTTGATATAATGTTATAAGTTTTACTATTATCTTTTTTGCTTAATTTAAGGTTTATATTTGAACAAAATAACATGTCATGATAGGTTTATAAATCAATATCTTGAGTTGATCATTTGGCATACTTTAGCTTCCACTTGTGGGAAGTTATCTTGTGATATCTTTTCATAGGATGAGTGATAAACATTGGAAATATGTTGTCATCAAGATAAGAGTTAGATTACATAATTTATTTAGGCTTTAAGAGTTCATATGCCAAAGAGAGAAGCTAGATTTATCATGCATATACTTAGTTTGAAGAATAATGATGTTTTGACTTTGATCAATGTATAAATGTTGATGGGATCTCATGTGACCTGAATCTAAGTTGTTAACATGTCCTAAGGAATTGATCCATTAATTGTTACATAATAAATTTCAGTCACACATGCATTCATGGAGTTATAGGCTTAAAATCATATAGGGTGTAAATCAAGTCATAATGCATGCCATGGGTTGGGTGAATTTAGCATAGTGGATCTTTGATTCTTGAAATTCTAAAATCATATATGGATTGGGAACATGGAAAATATGAAGGTTGTGCAATTTGGTGAGATTTGGGATCAATTTACAAATAGTGAAAGTTTTGGGTCAAAATGACAATTTTGGAAAATTAGGAGACAAATTTGCAAATACTAAAATTTTGATCAGAGAACTCTAACTATAGTTCGTATTTTATTTTAGCGAGCAACGATCCATAGAACTCAGAAAGTTTGTAAGTTAACTTCTAATTTACTCTTGGATAATTTATTTATGATTCTTATATAAATACTACATTCATGTTATAAACATTGTTTTGATCATAAATTGTCATATGATACATCATTGAGTATTGGCTACTTGCATAGATGGCATGTGTTATGTTACTCTTGCACAAATATGAAAGAATACTCTTTTTAGCATGATGCATAAAAATGTCATTTTTGCATAAAACTTGCTACATGTTACAAAATGAACATGTCATGAAATAGTTTATCATAAAGTATAGCATGAAAATGTTTTATCTTGACCTAATGCCAGGATGGAATGGAGACTTGAAGTATTAGGACATGCAACACATAGTGACATACCCTCATTCATAACAGATAGTATACAATGCATCCTAGTTGCTAGCAATATGCAATAATCACAACGAAAAATGGTAGCTATTGAAAATTTTGTGTCAGAACAGACTAAAATATTCCAACATGTAAATTAACTATAGAGAGTGCCTTACTTAATAGAGGTCCAAATAGTAAGGCATAAGTCAAACATAATTTAAGAGATAAAAAAATTCTCCTTATTATAGACAAGGTTCATAAAAAAAGATAGCTTAAAGCATCTCTCTGATACACTCCAAGGTGATCAGAACTATCTATATGAACAATAATATTAACTCCACCTTTTGTTTGGGATCAGGCTCGTTCTTAATCATCTAAAGCCAAGTGGAGTTCATCACCATCTTGTTTGTCAAAGGTTGGTCTTGACACAACTTCTATCATTTTGGAGAATAATAGTGAAACTACCACAATGAGATTCCTTGAAATCTTATTAAGTTAAACAACTAACTTACACAGAGATAAGATATATATGGTTAATGTAAGTATGAGATGCATGCATGATATGTAGAAAAAGTGCATTTGCCATTCAGTCCAAATTCCTTAACATCTTAAAAAAAAAAAAAGAACTTTGATGCACATTTTCTTAAAGGCATACTTTTTTTTATTAGAGTTATCATAACATAACATATAGTATCATCTAGTTCTCCATTTGCATTATGAGTACTTGTTGGTGACTGTAGTATAACTTATGTTGAAATTACGTTTTCTACAAACTCATCTCTCAATGCATTGATATCATAACCTATCATCATTATCATTGTAACATATTATCATAACATATACACCCACTAGCATTAGGTACCACATATGACTTCGCTTCGGTATTTTTTAAAAATAATCCATGTTAACTGTTCTTGAGCTTCGTCTGTTGGTATCGATTTGATCTTCTCCTTCATCACCATCGGTTGCCAACCATGTAAGAAATTGTTATTCTCACCTTCTAATTTCAGCTCTCAATCTCCGCATTTTGCAAACTCTTTTTTTTGTTTGCTTTGTGCTTTTTGGCTCGAGTTGGAGTAAGATTTTCCATGTTTGTGTGTACTTTAATCAGTCATTTAACGCTCATATATCTACAAACAAGATGGATGATGATTTTACTAACCATGACCATGTATGTGCCAAACTTGCACTAACTGCTATGCAAAACAAAAGTGCCAAACACATGCATACTTTGTGCATGCCGTTATATGCACGCTTTGTGCATCTCGTTATTGGCAAACTACATTATCATAAAGCCTTAACATTTTTTCTTTGAATAAAGCTAATCTCCTTTTTTAAGAAGTGGTAATAATTTTATTCCTTTTATTAGAGTGTAATTTTTTGAAAATCAAAGTTAGAAATGATTATAAAGGGCAGTTTGACTTCCAGGATGAACATTAATTATTGGGGTTATGTTCCATTGCAAACTTTCTTATCGTTCAACCAAAAAACAAGTCTTCTCCTCCATATAGAAGAAACACCTAACCTTCTAGCATTAACAATTTTTTGATTTGGAAAGTCTATCATTGGCCTTCCTTGTGCTCTAATAGCTCCTAAAGGTCTAGCAATTGCAATTTTTGTTGTTCCCTGTAAGATGAGTAGACATTAAAACATGCCAATAGCAACTAGTTATACGTTGGGACATTGTTGAAATCAAATGAAAATGACTCATATGTTAAGCTGATCATGTTACAAAGTAGATGGTTTATCGAACATTTGTATATTTCCGCTTGTGTTTTTTTTTTTAATTTTCTAATTTCCTCTTATGCTTAATAAGATGGTTCATTGGTCCATTCTTGATGCTGGTTTTGTACTCTGAATAGATATTTTTGGTGTACAACTCAATGGGAAGAGGGGAGGAAAATGCCTCCCCACACTACTGCAATGCCTACCCACACTATTGCAACGCCTACGAACATTGCTGCAATGCCTATCAACACTACTGCATTCACTTAAATATTCTTGTCTTATCTAAAAGACATGTTATTGGTTTGATTTAAATTTTGTTAGATATTATTTCAAGAAATATCAAGACCATTTTTTCTATGGAGAAACGAGGTGAAAAATTTCATTTTCATAAGAGATTTGTCTGGGTTACAATTTATGATTTGATATTGTAAATTACAGAAACTGACATTAGTGTTTGGGCCACAAATTCCATATCCTTTTGGACCACCAATTCTCTATTCATGATGTTCTGGTAATCTTAAGGAGGTGACAGAACCCACCTCATCTACTCAATCGTTATTTTCTTTTGAAAGCAATACTTATCTTAATATCCCAAATGTGAGAGATGAGTTAATTGAACAACAAATAGACCATAAATATTTATGTATTCATGTACATATTAAACAAGCATAATATGTAGTGAAGTTGGGTTTATACCTTCGCTAATATTCTATTTTATGGTATCATGCAAGAGGCCTAGTGTTTAAAAGAGAAATATGTAGATGAGGGTACTACAACTATTTCAGTTGTGCATTCGGGAAATATTGATAAGGAATTACCCGTATTAGATCCAACGCCGAGGAATGATGATGATAAAATTTTAGAGCCAACTTCGGGATGTTTTTTAAAATTGACCATGAACTCACCAACTTAAAATTTTTTAGTAAAAAGATCCAAACTTTTTAACTAAAAGCAAACGCTTGAATCATAAATTTTAACCTTATTCAAAACATCTCCAAAAATTCTAAAAAAACAAATCTTACTTTTAATATATTGATAACATTATCCTAAGAACAACCATACTTTGAATCCTTAACTAAAGTTACCAAAAATCACACAATATCATTTGGAGTACTCCGCTCCACGCTTAGTCCAAAAACAGAAACTTTTTTTTAACTAGTTTTGATCAATCACTTGATCTTAAAAAGATTAGATCTTCAAACCAAAACATCACATGGTTTAAAAATGTGTCTTAGAGAATATCCAATTATCAAACTTAAAATCACATGGCTAAAAATCAACAAAACAAGGATCTAACCTAAAAAAATCAAATCTATGGCCTAATGAAAATCCTCTTGCATAAAAAAATCTTATATTTGAAACTAATACTAAATATTTTCAAACTAATATCCTAACATGCAGATAAAACGCTTTGTATTTTTTTTTTAAGAAGAGCGAAAGGTCACATGTTCAAGAATGACCCATTCCCATATTTATTAAAATAAAACCCTCACTTTTGGTGGAGGATAAAACGCTTAGTATGATACATAAAAATATCAAAACCTTTGAAATAAGATTAAACAATGAAATATTTAAACATTCTTAAAGCAGAAATTGTTTTTCTACTTCTAGTTTTCAAGTTTTTAGATCTAAGAAAATCTATCATCAAAAACTTTAGTCATGCAATAAAACTTCAATGAATATTTATACGCACATGCTAACACTCCATAAAATTTTTGAACCAAAATATGTCTACTAGTTTGGTCAAAAACTCCAAAACATAACATACTCTCCAGTTTAACTCACAGAATAACCTTTTCATGGTTAATAATACTTTTAACTGATCAAATAACTATGAAATGAAACTAATAACATATTCACCGAAATGACACTCAAAGATGAACAACTTTTATGAAGGAGATATTGCAAGAAAATATTTAAAAAGGTCGTAACTTGCCACGCAAAATGACTTAGAAATTTGCTAGAGAGAGCATGAACAACTTCTCTCTACGAATGAAGTGAAGAAGTAATGAAATGAAGTGAAGTGTATCTTGAACGACTTTAGACCTTTGACAGGGATGAGGTATAAGCTTGAATGACTATTGATTGAAAGTGCCTATATTAAATAAAGTGAAGAATAGTAAAGGCCAAGGACTAGGGGTGTCAATATATGACACGACCTGTTAATCTAATACGAACACGATATAATAATAGAGGGTTTTGGTTTAACTTTATTGGGTTCAGGCCAATATATGACACGATCTGTTAATTCAATACAAACACAATATAATAATAGAGGGTTTAGGTTTAATTTTATCGGGTTCGGATTAAAACGAGTTGATCTATTAAGACACGATTGTTTAACGATTCACTAACAAATCAACTCATTATAATCCGTGATGAACCGTTAAGAAATTTAAAATTACATTTTTACCCTTGACCTAAAACTAAAAAACCCTAAGACTCTAGGCATAGTTTGTTCTCAACTTATCTTATTGTTATAATTTTTTTAAAATTTTCATACAAAATAAAATAAACAATCTAATTTTTTTAATTTTGAAAGAAAAATAATATTAAAATAATATATTTTAATAATATTTGATTTAAGTTTAATCTCCACCTATGTCGTCCGAAAACAAACTACGTAACTGACCACGCCTGCCGCACCTAGTTTCTCTGTTTCTGGTCTTCGTCTCTCACATTCTCACAAGTTCACGAATCACACTTCCAGCACTCCCAGGCCAAGGCCCATCTCTGAGCCTTCTCAGAATCTCACGGCGTCCCACTCCCAGGCCATCTCTGAGTCTTCTCCTCGCTGCTCAGCCGCCTCGGTCTCACTGCAGTCTGCATTACTGCCCTCTCTCTTTATCCTTCACTCTCTCTCTTTCTTGCCCTCTCTCTTCAGTCGGGTTCTGCTTCCCTTCCTGTTGTGCCGTCGCCTCCCAGCTCTGTCGCCGCCATTCTCCTTGCCGTCCGACCCTGAGGCCAGACCGGCAAGCCTTCCTCTCGCACTAACTGAGAACCGCTCTCCTCTGTTTTCCCTCTCATTGCTTCGTTGTGCCGTAGCACATCCCTTGGCTTCTCCCCCTCATCGTGAATGATGGGTACAATTGTCGTTGAATCATAATGATCGTGAATGATGGGTCCAATTGTCAATACACTCAAGGATATATATTCCCCTAGATTAAGATTAAGGCGGGCTATAATTTGCTATAATTTATTAATATTATTAATCACATGGAATCGTTGGTTGAATTGGAACAGCGGATGGAGTAGTAGTTTACTCACCTTGCTTCGTCTTTTGCGCGCGGCTTCCTTGCCCGTGAGGTTACTTCTTCGATTGGTACTTTCTACATCACTTTTATGGAAATCTGATACTAAAATAGTTGTATATATGTTGAATCAAATTGCTCTGCAGATAGTCATTCTCTTTGAAAGTTCGTCCGTGACTATCAAAACCCAATTTGCAGTTCTTCTTTCTTTGGAGGTTCGTGAATGTTCCTGATTCCGATTTGTCCTGGTCTTTTTTTCATATTGTTCAGAAATTTCTTTCAGTTGTTTGATACGTTTATATATCCTTTTGCATTTTTAGCGGTTGTCACGTTTTTTGCGGGTAAATGAGATAGTTGACCTTTCTTTTTCGATTTATAGGGGACATTATATTAGCACCCTCAAGGTGTTTGATAGACGTTGCCGGTGAATTTTAGCGTATAGTTGGGACTGCTTTGGTTGCCTTGCTGTGTTTGGAAGAGATTTGAGTTTGCTGTGAATTGAAGAAGCTCTGTGAGTTTTATTTGTGATGGGGGGCAAAAGTTCGAAGTTCTCGGGTCGGAGAGGAGTGGCGTCATATGGATCTGGTGGTTCTTCAACATGGAATCCGTATGGGTATACACAACCGTCGTACCCTCAGCAAAACCCTTATTACATGCGTTGGCATCCCCGTGCTCCACCACCCTCTACATCTTTTAATAATGGCTCGGAGGTACACCAGCCGCAGAGAACATTGGATAGAAGATACTTGAATATTGCAGATAACTACTGGTCCTTGGTCGAGGTTAGGCTGTTTACAGTGTGTTTGTGACATCGTATGTTTAAGACATTTCTTTTGTCTTTTATTGTATTATTGCTCTAAGGGTATTGGGGAGAAATGCAATTAGAAATTTTCAACTGTGTTGAATTAGACACTCTGGGTTTGATGTTTGGATTGTTGAATTAGAAATTTTCAACTATGGAAGTTACATGCAGGAGACACCTATGTTGGAAAATCTAATGAGGGGAATGGGGATGATGAGAATGTATTTCTTTTTTGGTGAAAAGAATCAAAAGCCTTGACTTTTATATCTTTGAGGGTTGTATCGCCTCCTAATTTGGCATCCATTTGAGATTTAGGGCTTGCTTGGGTGATGAGATGAGAATTCTGTAGATAGTAGTGAAATAGTTTGAATTAAGGTGTTTTATTGGGTTTTGGAAAAAGAGAGAAAAATTTGAATAAAGATATTATAAAGTTAAAAAGTTATTTGAATATAATTTTTTAATATTATTTTTGTTTTGAAATTTGAAAATGTTGAATTGTTTTTTGTATTTTGTTTGGAAGTTTGAGAAAGTTGTAATGATTAGATGAAAAAGTTGAAGATTTGAAATTGAAAAGTGTTTTGTTTTTGAGTGATGTTTGTGGAAGAAATTATGAGAAGTTTTGAGATGGGATGAGATGGTCTCAACTCATCTCACTTCCCAAAAATGGCCTTAGTAAAATCTATTCAAGTTCACAATTTTCTCTCTCAAAGATTGTTGATATTAATCAGAACCTTCTGCCTTGATTTATATTGTATTTCTGTCATGACTTTATATATTAAGAAAGTTGTAGTTGGCAATCTCTCTTTGTCTATGAGAAGTGCCTGAACTATTATGGAATGATAACAATGGTAAACCTCTCTGGCTGCACAAATGTTCTTTGCTACTGCTTTTGGAGTTACAGAGTTGTTGAAGCAGCATGACCCTTATAGATTTTTGAACTGATATCAAATTTGCAAGTGGGTTTTGAACAACGGGTTTGAAATCTATACATATATCTTATGTCAACTACTGAAAATTTCGACTCTAGTAGTACTCCACCAATAAGTTACTTGAGGGGTTCCTGTAAAGCCTCTTTTCCTGTAAATGTTGTGAAAAATAATTTTAGCACTACTTGCATTTGATATTCTATTTAGAGTTGCAAGATTTTTTTTATTATTATTTTTACTGTTATTATTCCTATTATTTTTGTTGTTATCATTTCTAGAGTTCCCATAACTGTGTCCTTCAGATCTTCCAAAAAGGATGTATTGGCCATAGTTTACTGCTGCTCTTGCGATGCTGGCCTATAATCTTCTAATCTAATTGTTGGTATTGATTTCACAAAGAGTTCAGTCTCATATTGATGCTTTGAATTTGTATCTACTTGGGATGCATTTTGCTTAGCTTTCTTCATGAATTAGGTGCTAGGTCATTCAACCGATGGAGCTTACCACCTCAATTCCATGAGGCTAATCACCACCACAGCAAAACCAGGTAGTCTACGTCCTCCTTCTCTTCCAAATTCTGTGCATGCCCATGCATCGAGTTCCTCGTCAGGTCCTCCCAACCCACTGCTATGCACTCACTCTGATATGTCTCGCAGTCTTGGTGCACGCCGCCTCATATACCGAGCTCGAATCTCATACTTTGTTAAAGCTGGTCTCATTGACCAAGCCATCCAGGTGTTCGATGACATGACCCAATCAGATTGCCGGATATTCAGCATTGACTACAACCGGTTTGTAGGCGTATTGGTCCGTGAATCACGCTTTGAGTTGGCTGAGCACTATTACCACAAAATGATCTCCTTGGGCTTTTCCCTCAACCCATTTACATACTCGAGGTTCATATCTCGATTGTGCAAAATCAAGAACTTTAGCCTCATCGAGCAGCTTCTAGAAGACATGGATAGGCTTGGTTTTGTACCCGACATTTGGGCTCTTAATATATATTTGTATCTTTTGTGTCAAGAGAGTAGAATAGAATTGGCTTTGGAAGTCTTTGGTAGAATGATTGAGAAAGGAAGAGAGGGTGATGTTGTAACATACACTATACTAATTCATGGATTGTGTAAAGCAAGGAAGTTTGATGCTGCAGCTGAAATGTGGCGTGATATGATAAACAAGGGTTTAAGTCCAGATAATAATGCTTGTACAGCACTTGTTATTGGGTTATGTGATGGCGGGAAGGTTAATTTAGCATATGAGCTTACGATTGGTGTGATGAAGGGTCGGGTCAACTTTAGTAATTTGATTTATAATGCATTGATTAATGGGTTTTGTAGAGCAGGTAGGATTGATAAGGCACAAGCAATCAAATCATTCATGAGGACGAATGGTTGCGAGCCAGATTTGGTTACATACAATGTGCTATTGAACTATTGTTGTGATGGGCTTATGTTGGAGGAAGCGGAGAAGTTGATGAGGAAGATGGAGAGGACTGGGATGAAACTGGATGTGTACAGTTACAACCAATTTATAAAGGGTCTTTGCAAGGCAGACCTGCCAGATAAGGCTTATTTGTTCATGGTGAATAAGATGGAGGCCAAAGGATTGTGTGATGTTGTGTCTTATAATACCATCATTAGAGCTTTTTGCAATGCATTTCGTACTAGAAGGGCCTACAAGCTTTTTGAGGAAATGGGGCGGAAAGGGATCACCCCAGATGTGGTGACATTCACGATTCTTATTAAAGGTTTTCTTAGAGAAGGTAGTTCTGATATAGCAAAAAAACTTCTTGATCAGATGACTAGCATGGGTCTATTGCCTGATCGTATATTTTATACTATGATTGTTGATCACTTATGTAAGAATGGGAAGATTGAGACAGCTCATAGTGTTTTTTCTGACATGCTGGAGAAGGGAATTGCCCCTGATGTGGTTTCATACAATGCCCTCATAAATGGGCTTTGCAAGGTTTCTAGAGTTAGTGAAGCCATGCATCTCTATGAAGAAATGCAGATGAGTGGATTCTATCCTGATGAGGTAACTTTCAAGTTAATAATTGGGGGGCTTATACGAGAAAAGAAGCTTTCATTGGCTTGTAGGATATGGGATCAGATGATGGAGAAGGGCTTTACTCTTGATGGAGCTGTGTCAGAGACTCTAATCAGTGCTATTAATTCAAGAGATCCCACATGGACATGACAAATGGTACATATTCTATATTCTCATATTTCACTTATCAATTTTGTATCTATGTTTGTGATGCTAAGTTTGTATGATGCCTCTGAAGTTTCACTTAAAACAATATGCAAAAACTTGTGTTATGCCTTGGAAGTTTTATTTAAAATAATCTGCAAAGACTTGCTTTAGGGGCAGTATCTGGAGGCACTGGTAGCAGTTGTGTTCCATTTCTATGTGCAGTAAACACATTACATGCAATAAAGAGTTGTCAAGACATCCATTGGCATACCACATATTTTGAAAGCTTTGCTCTGTCTTCTATGGGCAAAGTTCCTATCTTAATCGATGTTGTAGAAAAACAGTTTTTGAATTTCATTTCAGTGGTCATCTGGTTCACTCGAACATAATATTTCGATACCGGTGTGTATTGGTGTATTGTTTCGGGATATTCAGTATATAACAACTTACATGAAACAATAATTCAGTATGAAATATATATAATTAATTCGTACTTTACTTTATGCAATCTCATTTGTCAACCTGATTATGTTTTACTTAGTAGAATCAGGTTCCAACCTCATAATAGCATTCATAAACTCTCTTGAAACATCATTTCTTTTTTTTTTTTGGCAAAGGAAGTGCTGGAATATGAAAACAACCTGCTGCATGTAATGGATCGTGAATTTGCTTATACCGCCTAGCATCAATGATTCTTATTAATGGCTTGCATGCACTAACTTGTTTTTTAACTTACATGGGCATCATGTATCTTGTCTCTTCATTTTAGTAAGCAGTTTACTTTATGTTAAGCTGTAGTTGGGTTGAGTCTGTAAGTAAGCTAAAAATAATCAGTAATGCAGTATTGATTTCCCTTAGCAAAATTTGCAGTGTGTGTGTAGGTTCTTTGGCTCCTTGAATTGCCAAAAACAAGAGTTCTCAATTTTATTCTTTGAATTAAGGATAATAAATTGTTGGTTCCTTGCTTCACTATGATTTCATTACCATTATTGTTGTTGTTGTTGTTGTTATTATAAAACAATCACGGGTTGAGTCTATATGTAAGCTAAAAATGATCAGTAATGCAGTATAGATTTCATTTAGCAAAATTTTGCAGTGTGTATGTTGGTTCTTTGGCTCCTTGAATTGCCAAAAACAAGAGTTCTCAATTTTATTCTTTGAATTAAGGATAATAAATTGTCGGTTCCTTGCTTCACTATAATTTCCTTATTATTATTGTTGTTGTTGTTATTGTTATTATTATAAAACAATCACATGGAAGCATTGATTGAATTGGAACAGTGGATAGAGGAGGAGTAGTTGACCCACCCTGCCTCTTGTTGCGTGCCGCTTCCTTGCTCATGAGGTTACATTGCAGTGACATGGAATCATTTAAAAAAAAAAAACAGAAGTGCCCCACCACAAAAGCATCTCTATTCCATCAAAGATCTCTGGATTTCTTTTCAAGGGAAGCGTCTTATTTCTTTTCCGTCTCTTTTCTGTCGGAGGTCGTGAAGAAAATCTCTGGGTTTGAGTGCTGGGTGAAGAATTGTGGAGGCATCTCTATTCTGTCTGAATAGCAAACACATCTCTTTTCCACCAGCAGAGTTGAAGAAATCTCTCTCTCTCTGCATTTCATTTTTGCCTTGCGAAAATAGTTTCTTTCCTTTCCCATCAACAGCCGCGCGTACAAATATTCCCAATAATTTACCTGCTGTTTTTCATTTCTGGGTAATTTGTAAATTCAAGCAAAAATATGGGTCATCCCAATTTGGTGCTCTCATCTTCAAGCCAGGTTCATGCGGAAGATGCACCCATATTTGGCAGAAGGGGGCCTCAGGTTTAAACTCTTTACATCTTTATATGAACAAATTCTTTGCTGGTTTTATAAATTGCAATGTTTTTGCCTTGCACGTTATTGAATTTAAGGAGGTGGTACACTGGAGGAGAAGAGAAAAGATGTTGGTTTGCTGAGACAGAAGGAGGAAAGGAGCTGTTTGTAATTACGAGGACAAAAATAACAATTTATTATTTTCCAGCATGGATGGTGTGTGGGGTGTGGGGCTGCATTATTGTTATGGAAATGATATACTAAATAATTATATATTTGTTGAATCAAATTACTTAGTAGAGTCATTCTATTTGAAATTTTATCCGTAAGGACAATTGGAGGTTCTCAAATGTTTCAGAATAGGTCTGGACAATTCTTATATACTCAAACGTGTTTTGCAAAATGGTTGTCAATTGAAGGGCATTCTTTGATCGGTCGGCTGTCTCAAGCTGCCTAATTCCAATTTGTCTTGGTCTGTGTTTCATATTATTAAGAAATTTCTTTCAGTTGTTTGATACGTCTATATATCCTTTTGTATTTTTAGCGGGTGTCACGTATTTTGCAGGTAAATGAGATAGATGACCTTTATTTATTTATTTATTAGTGGATATATTGCAGGCGTCCTCAAGGTGTTTGATATGTGTTGCTGGCAGATTTTAGTGTATAGTAGGGATGCCCGAGCATTCCATGCAACACCATCGAACTGACATTCTTTGTGCTTTGGTTGCCTTGCTGTGTTTGGAAGAGATTTGAGTTTGCTGCAAATTGAAGGAGCTCTGGGAGTTTTATTGGTGATGGGAGTAAAAGTTCGAAGGGCTCAAGTCGGAGAGGAGTTGCATTATATGGGTCTGGTGGTTCTTCCATATGGAACCAGTATGGGTTTAGAGAACCTTCGTACTCTCAGAAAAACCCTTATTACACGCCACGACATCATCATGCTCCACCGCCCTCCTCTTCTTTTAAGTATGGGCCGCAACCATCTTTTAATTATGCCTCAGAGGCACCCCAGCCACAGAGAACATTGGATAGATGATACTCAAAGATTGCAAATAAAAATCGGTCCTCGGATGAGGTTAGACCATTTACAGTGTGTTTGTGACGTCGGATGAGGTTAGACCATTTACATTTCTTTTGTCTTTTATTGTATTATTGCTCTAACTGTCTTGGGGAGCACTACAATTATCTAAGCATTTGATATGATCTTAACACATAAAAGAAAAAGAATGAGAAAAAGATAAAAGGAGAAGAGGAAAAAATTGTGGAAGTATGTATGTGTATTTTGTGCATGCTTGACTTCATTTTGATGATCTTTAAGCATGTTTAAACACTTGCAAAGTTTTGGCTAAACTAGAGGCGACAAACAATAACTTATGACAACTTGACTTCTCAATATTAGTGTGTATCAATAGACTTCTAAAGATGTAAGATGTATTGGAGGGACTATAATAAGAGAGCATTTTTAGTTGGAAGTTACATGCTGGAGACACCTATGTTGGGAAATCCAATGAGGGGAACGGGGATGATGAGAAGTATTTCTTTTTTAGTGAAAAGAATTAACAGCCTTGACTTTTGTATCTTTGAGGGTTGTATTGCCTCCTATTTTGGCAAAAGTTTGAATGGCTCGGGTCGGAGAGGAGTGGCATTGTATGGGTATCGTAGTACTTCAACATGGAATTAGTATGGGTATACACAACTGTTGTGTCGGGTTTGTGGAGCTTGGTTTATAATTGTGTCGGCCTAATTTGATGACCCGACCCGACAGGGATGAGTTTTTTGGGCTGATTTTCAATGAGGCTTGGGCCATATTCCCTTTGGGTTGGGCCGATATTTTTGGCACTATTTATGACGTGGAAAGCGCTAGACAGAAAGTTCGCTCGACATTCGCTTGAGCAAAGCTTAGACAAAGAGGTCTCTTGAGGCTTGCTCGAGTGAACATTAGACAGAGAGTTCACTCGAGGCTCTTTCAACACCTCGCTTCAGTGAATAATGCAGAAAAATGAAAATTAGGGTTTTCGCTTTGTAATCCTATAAATATGTATTTAATGAATAGTATAGTTGTTTGAATAATGATTTTTCACCCCAAAGTTTATTTTGTCATTTCTCAGTATAATAAAATCTTCTGCAGCTCTATGGATGCAAGCATGTTGCCAAATCACGTTAATTTTGTGGCGTGAAATTTATTGTTCGCTTTACTTTTACTTTTCTCTCATCATTTTCACAACACGTCGTACCCTCAACAAAACCCTTATTACATGCCTCAGCGTCCATGTGCTCCATCGCCCTCTACTTCTTTTAATTATGGCTCGCAACCATCTTTTAATGGCTCGAAGGTACCCCAGCCGTGGAGAACATTGGATAGAAGATACTTGAAGATCGCAGATAACTACCAGTCCTTGCATGAGGTTAGACTATTTACAGTGTGTTTGTGATTTGATATGATGAGTGCCTTAAACTATCATGGAATGTTAACAATGGTAAAACTTTGGCTGCTCGATTTTATTTGCTACTGTTTTTGGAGTGACAGAGTTGTTGAAGCAACACATCTCTTTTAGAGTTTTGAACTGATATCAAGCTTGCAAGTGGGTTTTCACCAATGGGCTTTGAAATCTATCATTTATATCTAAATGTCAACTTCTGAAAACTTCAACCTCCAGCATTCTACCAATAAGTTACCTGAGAGGCTCCTGTAAAGCCTCTACTCCCTGGAATATTGTGACAATATAAATGCAAGTCGGTTGCCTTGGGGAAAAAAGTTTGGATTATGTCTCTTCAATAAGTTCCACTTCTAATTACGAGTAGCAAATTGTGGGATGATAGCCAAAATTTCTATCATCTTATGAACATGCCCAGCATTATTATTTCCTTTCTTGACATCTTGTAATTCTTTCACTGCTTATTTGTGTCTGTCTCAAGCACTCATTGTATCATTGATATTTTTCTATACCTGCTCTGAAACTTCTCCGATTGACAAGTCCTTTATCAAATTTAAATGTTCATGCTTTTGCTGAATAATGGAATAATTGATCACAGGTTACTGTTGCTCTTGCGCATGCTGGCCTAGAATCTTCTAATTTAATTGTTGGTATTGATTTCACAAAGAGCAATGAGTGGACAGGTTCAGTAACATCTTGATGTTTTCAATTGTATCTATTTGGGATGCATTATGCTTAGCTTTTTTTATAAATTAGGTGCTAGGTCATTCAACCGATGAAGCTTACATCACATCGTAAATGGTCAAAATCCCTATCAATGAGCAATATTTGTCCTATATGTGGTGAACTTGTACAGGTTTGCCCCCATTTGTCTTACTAGTCAAAAGGACACGGCCTTTGGTTGTGGGCATCAGGTAAATTACTCTGCATTTCTAGGTTCAAATCTCTTTAGGTGCAAACAATTTTTAAGGGCCATCAGATTGAGAGATTTTCTCCTTAATTACCCGAGGTGCACTTGTGGGGAACTCCTTGCTGAGGGCCTATGCACCCTTGAGATTATTTGGGACGCTATTCCTAGACACCTGGTGTCAATAAAAAACGATGTATGTTCTGTACACCCTCAACTTCTGTTTGCCAAAACGATGTATTATTTCCATGGTATCATAATATACCATATAATTAAGATTTTTATGTAAACATCAATCTTACCTTACCTGATATCTTATGATATAATAGAGTATTATGTGTCTGTATATTGAGAATATCTGATAATTATTTAGAATGAATAAAGGGGCCTAGGAGAAGTGTCACAATGGTACCGCATTAGCCAACCTAACTTTAATTGCTAATAAGTAAAAATAGTTTCCATTTGGTCCCGACCCATCACCCACTAGAAGGGTGCTATAAGAGTGGTTTTGATGCAATTCGACTTGTGGTCTGTAAAGCCACAAGGAGGAATTGTGGCTGCTTGATTTGTGTTATATTTTGTTTGTTTGGATTGGCTAAAGGAGAGATCTACTTCTTTGTTTTCTTGATCCTTGATTAGGAGATAATCAAGAAGTAGTATCAATAGGAAGATAGCAAGAGAAAGATGGTACGAGTCATCGACAAAAATGTATGACCATTAGTGTTTGTATCGGCATGTGGTCCTCACAGGACCACATGCCTGAGGGGGACAAATGAGGACGGTTAGATTTGAGAGATTTGAGCTATTGAGTCATTGGTTTGATGCTTGAAGGGAAAAGAAGCACGGAGTTGCGGTGGCTCGTGAATCTCACATGCATAAGGCCGTGCATGAGCTTCACGTGTTGACGATTTTTACAATCTTCTTCCATCGTGAAAATGATTGATATTTGAGGAGTTTTGTGAAGTGATGCGTGCCAGTTAGGTCACCAAAAAGCAATTGGCCAAACAATCCTTGTGCTATAGCTTGAAACCAATTAAAAAATCCCATACATGCATCTATAAAATGAAAAGGATCTTACTGCCTCTATTATTATTATTATTATTATTATTATTATTATTATTATTTTTTTAAATTTTAGTTTTTGTACAAGCTTACATGTACAAAAACGACGTCGTTTTGAAACAAAAACTCTATTTGAAAAAAAAAAAAACACATGGTTACGGATAATCAATTAAATACTTGGATTCTCACTGAGATTTATGGGTTTCCGACCAGACTGAAAAAATATCTAGTCAAGATACATACCCCTAATGATATGAACCATCATCGCCTACATAAACCCTCTTAGTTTGACATGATCTTTCTATTTTTTGGATGGCAGGGTCAAATGTAGCAGATTTGGGTGGTGTTGGCCCAAAGATGGATGAAACGGATCCATCCATACCTTCCACCTATTAGAAAATAAAAATCCAACGTGTTGGTGTTTTTGAAAAATGGTAACAATTCTGTAAGGTGTTGGTGTTTTATGGAGGAATTACAAACACACATTTGTGCAAAAAGAGTCTCTATTTATAAGACCATAAGGCACTGGTTGGCCAAAGTGCATAACTATTGATAGCCGTAACGTACCCGTTGTGTCTCTTGACACTCCCTCAACCAACACCTACATGGAAACCATCACCACGAAGAGGGTGTGAATCCAAGGGGCATACTCATTTGGTGTATAATCAAAACATCTCAGATTTACATCTCCCATTTAAACAAACAACTATGGTTATAATTCAGTTGAGTATTACCTTGGTACTAATACAAGCTTTCTACAACTCCTACATATTGGTATTAGAATATGACAAGCCTCTATGTGCGCATATTTTTGTCATTACCTCATTTGACCTCACCCTTTACCATATGTTCTTCCACTCTTAACTTACCCTCACCTAGTCCTCAGACTCATCCTCCCTCACCTGTCATTTTCTAACTTGAGCAATTTCTTTTCTATATATCTCACCTGCCGTTACATCACATTCAAATCTATCTCTTTACAACCTCACCTTTGTCCTACTTTGTACCAATCTGTGTTCCTCTATCTCTACCCCTCCAACTGGTCACCCTATCGCTCTACCACTGAGCTACTGAGGAACAACGAGAGATTAGATCTCATAAAGTTCAATTCTCATTCTCAACCCATGACCAATATGAGCTTGAAGTTTCCTTCGTAACTCTGGGAACTTCTTCGTAGTGGCTCTGTTCCATGCCTCATTTCATAGGGAGCCTCAAAGCGGCTCTATTTCATTGTATTCCATCCATGTCCCAATTCCATTCATTTAATATCCCTTTGGTGTCATTGAGATAAGAGATGTCATTTCTAGTCTATCTGTTTCTATTTCTATATATATGGAAAGTTGAAAAATCATCATATAAGAATCCAAAGATTGCAATTGAAAAGAAAAAGGGGTGTTTGTGATGATTTTTCGATATTTTATACTAGTTAATCTAGTATCCTTATGCATGAAGATAATCAATTCCGTCGTTGTGGTCGGACTCTATTATGGATTTCTGACCCCATTTTCCACGGATTACTAGATTTAATCTTTCAAACCTAAATCTTTCCCTGACTAGAACCTCTTCTACTCCTCTAAACATCATCTCTTGGCATTTACCTCCATGGTACTTACCAAGGAACCAACCTCATTTTCACAGGCAGCTAAACAAGTAGGAAGGATGGAATCACTACTATCCATCTTGTTTTCTTTGAATCGCCCGAATTGCCACTTTTTACATCTATTTGAACTTTCAAATTTAGATCATTGTGCATTGAGCATTAAAAATCCAAATTAAGGAGGAAAAAAACCCGGATTAAACCCGGATATCCGGGTTTTAAGACAATTTGCAAAAAACTAGATATCCGGATTGAATCTGGTTATCTGCCCGGATTGGAATCCAGATTAATCCGGGCGGATAATCACCCGATTTTTAGAATCTGGATTCGGTTATGGCCGGATATCCGAATCCGGTTGAACACCCCTACATATTACATACATAGCTGAATGTGAATAATCCGAACTTTTGGGAAAGCTCTTCCACTTCAAGAGCCCTTTACAATCTTCTCTTGGAGAGGCTTTTTACCACCAATGACTATCTCACGTCAGCCACTTGATCTATTTTGAGAGGGAGAGACTAATACAAAAAATAAAAAAATAAAAAATAGTAATAATAAAAAGAAATTCTTATGAATGAAGTTGGTGCTTACATTAAGAAGAGTACGTAAATCTTTTACATAATTATATTTAAAAATAAAGATATTTGTGTAAAATCATATTATTTTTATAAATTATTTTATAAAAAGGCTCATTATTTAGAATATGATTATATAAAAGATTGTGAATATCAATTTTCCTTTCAATTCATAGGTTTTGTTTAGATTCAGAAAGCACCTCAATTCATCTTATTTTATTTAATCATGACAATTTTTTCAAATTCTTACATAAAATATAATAAACAAATCAACTTTTATTAAATTTCAAAATAAAAATAATATTAAAAAAATATTTTAACAATAGTTTATTCAATTTTTAATTTTTATCTCATATCATCTCATCTTAACTATATGATCCTCTCCTAAATAATACCTTGGAAACTTACATAGAATGACACTCTTTAGTGGCTTCTCATCTTCTGTGTGCATCGCTACCAAATTCTTGAACTAAAACAATTTTGTGAAGAGTAAATGTACCACATTTTATTAAAAAGCACAATTCCTAACCCAAAACATTAGAACACGAATGGCAAGAAAAGCATATAACACTTTTAAAAAGGCATCAAACTCATGAAAGTAATGATTAAAAAATGTTAAAGGAATGGATTAAGTGTTAAACTTGCTGTACTAAACTACTGTAAGACCAAAGGACCAATCTTGATGAAGAGGCAAACTCTTCACAATTCTTGACAACACAAAACTACTTCACCCCACTCAGTTACCATTACAAACTCATAATATCCAAGCATCCTGGCAACACTTTTTCTGACAGACAAATTATACTTACCATCCTTTATATCACATATTAATAAATGATTTGTTATTTTTGTCATTTTATTTAAATACACACGTATTGATGCGCATATATGTGTATTTAATTAGAAGGATAAAAATAATAAATTATATATTAATGAGTGGTGTGGAGATGATAAGTAACATTTCTCCGATACGTAAGATTTTTAGTTTGTTTTTTTATCAGGGAGAGAGAAAAATAATAGGAAAATGCTGTGGAACCGATGAATTAGACCCCCCCAATTTGATTGATACTTGTTTTTTTTTAAAAAAAAAACTTAATGGTTAAATAAGTATTTATTAATGAATTGGTATTTTTTAAAAAAAAATATATATTTAAAATTATTAAAAAAATATGTAAAGAAAATGGAAAAAAACACTTTACCTTTATCGATCTAGCTATCAATACCATTTATCAGGTTTGGTGGCAAGAACCAAAATACAATCATCCAAAACAAATTCTGACAACTATTAGATACCCGTAAAAATCACTGCCCTCCCAAACTTTTTAACTGCATGGCATTTTTGTACATAATTGTTCCATATAGATAAAAACATAAAACTCCAAATACTCTTTAAAAAATGTATAAAAAGATGGGTAAAAAGTATAGCAAGATAAGTCTGAATGTCTGATTATGCTTGTAGATTGCTTGTAATAAATGGGCACTTTGCTATGCCCTTTTTCCAAACTTAGATTCATCAACTTTCTGGATGATAGCAACTATTTCATAATAGCTAATTAGTACTATACATAACACGGCTAATCCAAGATGAGTTTTCTGTTCTAGAATTTTCAAAAATCTCACACCTGTCAAGCTTTCCATTGATATCAGTTGCAAACGTTTTGGATATGGGAGTCATATGGCATCACTGGCTATTTTTTTGGTAAGCTCAAGTGCTCTGACAATAATTGTAGTCTCATCATGCGTCAGCTCTCCACCTTTTTCAGCCTAATACCAGCCAAACATAGGATTAAAAATTAGTATAGATGGATTAGAGTAAGAAGATTAGACAAAGGAGTTCAAGAAAGAAGATAAGAATCACTCAAGATAAGTTTGAGGGACATCTTAACAGAGGAGAAAACTAGCAAGTGCAGAATATTTATGGCGTGACAAATAGATTAACATATTAAATAGCTAGAGAAAGTTGTTTGTAAGAATGAATATGTTGGGGGTAAAATATAGCAAGACCATTCTGGTGTTCTAGACTCAGTCCATTGGGTGACCCTAAGCAAAAGTAGAAAGGAAGGGAGGAGGAGGGGGGGGGGGGACAGAAAAAAACTAAGGAAAACAAGTTAGACACACAAGGCCACTAACAAGGCTACAATAAAAGGGGATTTGGGGTGACTACTACATGAAGACAGAGAGATCATCTTCAACCTCATGACGAGCTCTAGAGATATTATCTTCTCTAGGCCAAAATCACGGACTTCCATTGTATAGTGTGGTACTATAGACCATGAGAGACTGTAAAAATACTTCTATTATAGTGGATTTGCCCTCCAAAAGACTTGTGGATGTAGGCCCTGTGCCGAACCACGTTAATCCGTGTATCTCTCTCTATTTATATTCCCTGTAATCTCTTTATATTTACTGTGCTGTGAACGTATGAAAGATAGAGGTGAGAACTTAGTACCTGGGCATGCCCTTAAAGTGCACTGTACACATAAGGCATGTCCCAACTGTGCATGGCATGCATTGTGCCACGCATAGTGTGTCACCATTGCAAGTCTCCTGGGTGCATGTCACCATGCACCCAGGAGACTTGCAATGTCTAGCTGAAGCCTAGTAAGCATGTCGGTGGCCACAAAGTGGCCTGCTGCAGATTTTTGTCCCTGACCAGGGGGGTTGTGCACAGTACATGTAGTGGGTGCACTTCACCATGTAGCTAGGAGGCTCGCTGGACTGCAGGCGATTTCTGTCCCCATCATTCTGGTGTTCGACCACAGAGGTCGTGCATGGTATCTGTAGTGGGTGCACATCACTGTGCACCCGAGAGGCTCGCGATAGTCAGTTATGAGCCCAGTGAGATTGTTGGTGGTTACCATGTGAACCATCAACATTTTTTTGTTTCCGCCATAGTGGTCCCAGACCATGGAGGCTGTGTACACCTTGCACACTGAGTGTAAAGGATATGCATGCCGCCAATGACCACTTCGCCAGCTCCCCACGGGCTGTAAAGGCCACCAACAGCCACTATAGGACCCATCGGCATGGTGGTCCTAAGCCGCAACAAGTTTCCTCAGCCATAGCATGCTCGTTGCCAACGTTAACTGGCCTCGAGTTGCCCATTCTCAAAGTCCTCACCTCACCTAGCCACTTACGGTGGGCAAGCTTCCTTGCGTACTCAGAGTATTTCTTCGCCACAATAGTGGGAAATCTTTCTTGTTCGCCCTTTGTTTTTCACCACCGTGGTGGCCAAGTTTCCTTACCTGCCTAGATTATTTTATCACAATGGTTGGCAAGTCTCCTTGTGCTCATCCAAAGGTTTCTTTATCACCTACGTACATGGTGATAAAAAATCAACGTCCATACTGGAACCACAACTCTTGGTGGGGAAGCTTGTAACACCTCCGCCATGCAAGCAGAGCTAGCCAAGCGGACTAATCACGTTGTCCGACCACCACTTACTCGACCACCTGGAGTTACACGGCCACAACATCCCACCACATCCTGTGGTGGGCAATAACCTTTACTTGACCCGACACAATTGCTCACACCATGGAGGTTTAGGGCCACAGAGTTACGTGGCACATTGCATGGGCCATGCAAGGTGCACTACTAACCACATTTCCTCACCATTGCCACGCTCGTTAGAACGAAAACAGAAGAAGCATTGCTTAGCCTGCTACGGCCAAAGCAGCATGTTTGTGCATGGGCCCTTAAACATGGATATAGAAATAGAGCATAAACAAAGCGAAAAGAATATGTAGACCACAAAAACAATCAACAATTGACGATCCGAGTTGAGCAAAAATTGGAAACAATGGCTAAATTATTCTAGTTTGTCTCTCTCAAACTTGTTAATTGAAATTTATTTTTACTAATATATTTGATTTTTGGAGGTTTTCCCACAAAAAAATAAAAAATAAAAACTCCTTGAGATTCCATGAGAATACCAGTGTCAGCACACCCCAGATCTTCATCATCGCCCATGTAAGGCTGATCGCAAGCCTTGCCTGTGCACCTCAAGCCTTCACTATGCTTTAGAATAATGGTTCAAGTTTGCAAATCTCAAATTTGTAATTTGGGTTATCTACATTGGCCTATTTTTATATGATTTGATATTTTTGTCATTTTATTTAAATATATACATATTGATGCGTATATATGTGTATTTAAATAGAATGATAAATGATAAATTACATATTAATGTGTGATGTGGAGATGATAAGTAACATTTCTCCGATACGTAAGATTTTTAGTCTGTTTTTCATTGGGGAGAGAGAAAAATACTAGGAAAATGCTGGGGGACCAATGAATTAGACACCCCAATTTGACCGATACTTGTTTAAAAACAAAAAAAACTTAATGGTTAAATAAGTATTTATTAATGAATTGGTATTTTTTTAAAATATATTTAAAAATATTTAAAAAATATGTAAAGAAAAGGAAAAAAACTTTACCTTTATTGATCCAGCTATCAGTACCATTTATTGGGTTCAGTAGCAAGACCCAAAATACTATCATCCAAAACAATTTCTGACAACTATTAGATACCCATAAAAATCACCGCCCTCCCAAACTTTTTACTGCGTGGCATTTGTGTACATAATTGTTCCATATAACTACCAAAAAAAAAAAAAATTGTTCCATATAGATAAAAACATAAAACTCAAAATACTCTTTAAAAAATGCATAGAAAGATGGGTAAAGAGTATATCAAGATAAGTCTAAATATCTGATTATGTTTGTAGATTGCTTGTAATAAACTAGCACTCTGTTATGCCCTTTCTCCAAAATTAGATTCATCAACTTCCTAGATGATAGCAAGTATTTCATAATCGCTAATTAGTACTACACGTAACACGGCTAGGCTAATCCAAGATGAGTTTTCTGTTCTAGAATTTTCAAAAATATCACACTTGTCAAGCTTTCCAGTGATATCAGCTGCAAAAGTTTTGGATATAGGAGTCATATGGCATCACTAGCTGTTTTGGTAAGCTCAAGTGCTCTAGCAACAATTGTAGTCTCATCATGCATCAACTCTCCACCTTTTCGAGCCTAATACCAGCTAGACATAGGATTGAAAATCAGTATAGATGGAATGGAGCAAGAAGATTAGACAAAGGAATTCAAGAAAGAAGAAAAGAATTACTCAAGATAAGTTTGAGGGACATCTTAACAGAGGAGAAAACTAGCAAGTGTAGAATATTTATAGCGAGACAAATAGATTAACGTATTAAATAGCCAGAGAAAGTTGTTTGTAAGAATGAAAATGTTGGGGATAAAATATACCAAGATCATTCTAACGTTCCAGGCTCAGTCCATTGGGTGACCCTTAACAAAAGTAGAAAGGAAGGGAGGGTGGAAAGACAAAGAAAAAACTAAGAAAAGCAAGTTAGACGCACAACGCCACTAACAAGGCCACAATAAAAGGGATGAAGACAGAGAGATCATTTTCAACCTCATGACAAGCTCTAGAGATATTATCTTCTCTAGGCCAAAATGAGTCACGAATCCCCATTGTATAGTGTGGTACTATAGATCTTGAGAGACTGTAAAATACTCTTATTATAGTGAATTTTCCCTCCAAACAACTCGTGGACGTGGGTTCTATGCCGAATCACATAAATTTGTGTGTCTCATTTTCTATTTATATTCCCTGTAATTTTTTATATCTACTGTGTTATGAATGTATGAAAGATAAAGGTGAGAACCTAGTACCTAGGTGTGCCAAGTGCACAATACACGTAAGGCACGCCCCAACTGTGCATGGCATGCATTGTGCCATGCATAGTGCGTAATGGGTGCACATCACCATGCACCTAGGAGGCTCGCAACGGCTAGCTGAAGCCTAGTAAGCATGTTGGTGGCCACAACGTGGACTGTAAGAGATTTTTGTCCCTAACCATGGGGGCCGTGCACAGTACGTGTAGTGGGTGCACTTCACCGTGCAGCTAGGAGGCTCGCGGCCACCATGTGGACCGCAAATGATTTCTATCCCCATCGTTTTGGTGTCTGACCATGGAGGCGGTGCATAGTATGTGTAGCGGGTGCACATTGAGAGGCTTGTGATGGTTAGCCATTAGCCCAGTGAGATTTTCAGTGGCCCCCAAGTGAACCATAGGCATTTTTTTGTTGTCGCCATAGTGGTCCCAGACCATGGAGGCTGTGTACACCTTGTACAATGAGTGTAAAGGATATGCATGCAGCTAATGACCACTTTGCTAGCTCCTCACGGGCTGCAAAGGCCACCAGTGGTCACTACAGGACCCATCGGCATGGTGGTCCTTAGTTGCGATGAGTTTCCTCAGCCACATCATGCTCCTCGCCAACATTGCCTGGCCTTGAGTTGCCCATCCTCAAAGTCCTAACCTCACCTAGCCACCCATAGTGGGCAAGCTTCCTTGCCTACCTAGAGTATTTCATCGCCACAATGGCGGGAAATCTTTCTTACCCGCCCCTTGTATTTCACCACCATGAAGACCAAGTTTCCTTGCCCGCCTAGATTATTTAATCATTGTAGTGGGCAAGTCTCCTTGCCTGCCCAAAGGTTTCTTTATCACCTACATACACAGTGATAAAAAACCAATGTCCATACTGGAACCACACCTCTTGGCAGGGAAGCTTGTAACGCCTCCACCATGCAAGTAAAGCCAGCCAAGTGGCACTAATCATGTTGTCCGACCACCATTTACTTGGCCACCTAAGCACCGTATATTTCTTGCTAGTTATCGCATCAACCATCGATCCACTTAATCGAGGTGACTACGTCTTATTATAAACATTTTCTTTTATGGAAGTTCACTTACTTCGCCTTCACCGTATGGCACCCACTAGTTTTAGGTTTAACCTCGCTCCGGTATTCTTTCATAGGAACCTTTCGAGGTCTATCAACTATACTTCATTGACCTAGGGGTCTCCACTCAATTTTAGTCACTCTAAAGTGGACAGGGAGTTCCACTGGGGCATTTTCCTGTCCTAACGTTTAGGGTCGTGATAAAAATACTTTGACTCTTCATTTTGTAAAACATAGACTCCAATGCATGAAACATGAAATAATACTTCATCATACTCATGCAAATATGTGCAACCCGAAACATATATGAACCAAATCACAATGTACATCTCACAATACGGCTTGAAAATATTAGAACTTATAATCATAGGATGAATACATGTCAACACACTTGAATCACACTCATTCCAATCCAAAACAGATTCGGGTTCCCTCAATATGGCCTTAGACAAAACATCCAAGTGCTCTAAACATGGATTTTCATCATCACATTTTATATTCATATGCCTTCACACGTTCATAAGTCAAAAAAAGCATACATAGCATATATACATGTCAAAACCAGAACCTAATCATGGCATATTCAAGATATACATCAACAAATCATCCTCCAAGCATAGCATTTCATCTTTATATCAAAATCGAATATACACTCCACAATATAGCAAGATTCAACCAATGAAATATCAAACAAGAGTTCACAAGATATATACAAGAGTTATCCATATTTTTTTTGGAAGTTTACTTACAAAAGTATGACGATTAATAATAGCAAAAATTTGGAAATATAATTTAGTCTATTAGAAATCAACACACAAAACTCTAGATTCTGAAAATATAAGTGAATGTGAGTGTAGGAATTTTTTCGAAATCCTTTTTCTCAAAACAAAACCCTAGGGCTGAAACTCCTTAAAACTCCAAACCCTAGTTTTTCTTCCAAGTAAAAATTGAAACATAGGTCATTTCAAAACTTGTTTCCTATGTTCAAAGTACCAAAAGTATTTCGGGTTCCTTCTTCCTTGAAGAGAAAACCCTAACTTCTAGAGTGAAAGTGTGTGTTTGTGAGCAAAACCCTAGAACCGAAATGAAGATGGTGGGTTTCTCTATTTTGGCCGTGCATGAACAATAACAAAAAGAGAAAAGATCCTTACCTTCAAGATGTGAACTTCTACTTCGAAAGATAGTGAGTGGCTTCTTGGTGATGAACGAAAATGGTGATGTTTGGCTTGTGAGAAAGTGAAGGAAAATGTAAGGACTTGGAGAGACACTGGTGATTGCCAAAAACCCTTAGAAGAAGAATGAAATTTTGAGAAAAAGACTTTCCCCTAATTTGGTCATGCCCATATATAGAACCTCCAACCTCTCTTAAACTGACAAAGGCCCTTGCATGGATGCCACTTGGCATTAAAGACAAAAGGTTCTTATCTCTTCCCAAGGTTAACATTGGAAAGCCAAAAGCCTTCTTCCATGGGTGGTGTATGGCCTTCCTCCAACCGACCCTCTCTCTTCTCACTTTCTCCTTATACCCTTCCTTACATGTTTAGGTTTAATGCACTTGGTGGTTCAAAAGTAAAAACACAAACTCAAATCCTTCTTGGGACTTCTCTTCCGTGTGCATGGTTGCCATCTGGCAAGATGTGTGTGTTTCTTACCTTGGCCGAAAACCCTAGATTTCCCTAAGTGATCCTTGACCTTCCCAAGACAAACCCTTGGCCTTCCCCACGCATTGCCGTTGGCCCCTCTCTCCTCTCTTGCTCTTCCAACATTATTCTAGAACATGGTTTTTTTCCTTGCCAACTAAGGAAAAAAGAGCCTAGCAAGGCCCATGTAGAATTCGGTCAGCTAGGAATATTTTTTGCTAGGAGGCCCAAAATGTTTTCTAAGATTAGAGGTAGGTGCCACTTGGCAAGGAGGGACTATTTGGTCTTTTCCAAAAAGAAACCTAGGGAAAATGCAAGGTAAGACACTTGTCTAGCATGCATGAGGTTCTAGAAGATTTGAGTGGAGGATGATGTCACTCAAGCTAGGGCTTACACGCCCACATGCAAAGGCCATTTCAGATGATGACACTTGTTAAGCATGTGTAGATAAAGAGAATGAAACCTTTGGGATTTCCTACATGCATGAATGATCTCACTTGAGTTCACTTTCTTCTCCATTTGTTAGCAAATGACAAGCTTAGGATCTCATTTCAGGCAAAGTTTTTGGACTGCAAGAGGGGAAGGCAAAGCTACTTTGGAGAGACCATTGTGTTATTATGGCATGCAATCCAAGCTACGGATTTCTGGAAAAACTAATAGTTTTGATAGAAGATTTTACAACTATCCAAACTACAAGATCAATAAATAATGTGGTTTTTTTGAATGGATTGATTTTCAAAGTGAATAAAACAACTGCTGTAAGATGACGTTGGAGTAATCTCAATGAAGGAACAAGAGAGTACTTCATGAACGTCTAGACATCTGAACAATTGAAATTTAAAACAATGGAGAAAAATTAAAAGAGAATCTTGAATTATTCATTCTTTATCTTTGCAACTTTCACATCTAAATCATTCCCTTGTGCAAATATAGTCTACTGTAATTAGTTTTTTGTCATCTTTGGACAATCGAGTATGGTTGGTTCAAATAGCATAACCTTTTCGTCTTGCATATGCCTTGTAAAATGCTTGAGTGTCTTTGACGTCATCAAATAGCATACCAATGAATAGCTCCAAAGGACCACTATTTGATGAGGAAATCAGATTGACTCCATCATCCACACTCACTCCATCTTTGACATCCACTTCATCTTCCACGTTCACTCATCTTCCGCATTCATAACACATTGTTCTTCTACACTTTTAGCCTCAACTCCCATATTCTCAACTTGTGGACAATTTCCATGCATCATTATCTTAACTTCATCACTATTAGAGTACGGAATCTTATCCTTCATTACAAAATAACGTTGGTTACAGATTCATTACAAAGTCTTTACCTCAATGTTTTAAAAAAATAAACATGTATAATGTTGTCTCTATATATTAATACAATGTTTAATGTTGTCTCTATATATTTCAAGTTGACTCAAAATCAACAAACAAAAGCAGATATAATTGCAAGCTAAACATGTCACTCACAAACCTCAAATCCACCCATTACATTGTAGTCTCCCACGATCTACTTTCTCCTTATCTCTTGAATCAACAAACTCTAAATGCAGAACATCTTTCCCAATTTTATATGAATATATTTATATTGATTTCTACTTATAAAAAAAAAATTTATATTGATTTCAGTAAACACAACTCCCTTGTTCAACTTCAATATTTTCTTCATTGTTATCATGTGTAGAACATCTTTCCCAATTTCCACGCATCATTCCCAAGTATTTTGGATCTCTAAAAAATCAAAACTTTTATGACTTTTTTCCTAAGAAATATGCAAAAACGAAAAATCTATGGGCTTGAACTCCGTAGAAAAATTCTTCATTTCAGGTGATATATATTCCCCAGATTATGCAAGCTTGTGCTTTCCTTTGACAAGCTATGTTTGAAAATAACAATTCAAGATTATGCATGCTTGTGCTTTCCATGCATAATAACAATGAAAATACCAATTGAAAATAACACTTCAATTTGAAAATAACAATTCCCTAGATTATTCACTTCGTATTCCCCAGATTATGCATACAAGCTTCAGTTTGAAAATAACAATTCAAGATAGGCGACGGAAGCAAATGATGGTACACATTCACAAATTCCATCTCACAAATTCCCATCAACAAACCCAGCAAACTAATGTGAATGGATTGAAGAGTTGGGCGACAGAGATGGGTGATGGCAATGGAGAAGAAGATGGGCGACGACGACAAGAGATGTTATGATCCAGCACAAGGTCATATGTGAGGGCTCTGGCTTACGAATGTGGTTATTGAGAACAATAATCTAGGGTGATGCACTTCTTTTAGTTTACAGTGGAATCTCTGATGTGTCAAATTTTCATTGGTGTCCATTAACCCCTCAAAATTAGCCAGACCACCCAAAATTGGAACTGTTTATTTATTTATCAAGCCATGGACGTGAATCATTCAATACTATCGTACACGGCTCCACCAGAATGGAAAAAAGCATTGACAATGTCCCAAGAGTAGGGCATTGAACATAACTATGAGAAGACATGCATAATTTAAGGACCATCAGGATTTTGAACCTCAAATACTAGTAGTCAAATGGCATAATTTTAAAGCAAGAAAACGTCATGCTTAAATATTCTTGCAATTAGTCCACGGACTTAAAACTATCCTAACTAGAACACTCGAAGTAGCATAAAAGAAGTGCAGGCTAGCTATATATGTACGGATAATTTGCCTACATTAATTAGTTACCCAGAAAGGCATCAACCTTTTTATTGACAGAGGCAGACAAGAACTTCATACAAAGAGGAGCTTCAACACCAGCAAGAGCAAGTAATAGCGGCTGGAATTCCCCACAAAGAATCCCCACATATGAGGCCAGATGCCACAGCAGGCCCAAAGTCTTTGGTCTTTTGCTTGTTCTTCTGCTCCCACAAGAAAAGAATCAAGCTCCCAAGACCCATGTCAATGGCGAAGTATCCACCAAGATAGAACGGGATGGCCATGCACATTGGGCTTGGAACAAACCTATAGATCTTATACTTCTTTTCACAATGCTTCAGCAGCTCACCAAGTATATTTAGTGCCATAGCAGCAAAGAAGAATGTGATAGCAAGTTTGACACAATTCTTGGGAAGGGAATCCAAACCCTCAACCCCAAGAAGGGCAATCCCTCGATACATTGCTGCGTATGGTGTGGGATACGGTCCATCTGGGTCTCCAATAGGATATGCTTTGTAGAAAAACCAGAAGACCAAAGGAGACATGACGCAACCCATGGCTGTACCAAAAACTTGGCTAAGGAACATGGAGCGAGGAGACGCCAATGTCAGATATCCAGTCTTAAAGTCCTGCATGAGATCAGAAGCTGTAGAAACAATACTCATCATCACTCCACAAGAGGCAAGACCAGCAACAACTCCTCCATTTTCAAGGCCAACCCAAGAACTGAAAATGATGATAGCAACTTTGCCATAGTTGGAGGCAAGAGACCAGTCAGTAAGACCGCAGCCATAAGCATTGCAGAAGGCCAAAATTGGGGCTATGGCATAAGCAACCAATATATGATACCACTTCAATTGATGGAAGATGAATGGGACTACAATAATGGATATGGCTGCAAGGATAACATAACCAAGCATGGCTACCGGATTGGGAATCTGATCTTCCAAGAAAAATTTAATTCGTCGTTGATCAATGTAGTTTGCAATCTCAGAATCTGGTGACTTTTCTGAAATTTCAGGGATAACGGAAGATGATTCTTTATTCTCAGCTTTATGAGTTGCAAGACTGCATATAGTTTTGATTAACATGTAGACAAAGTGGAAAAGACCGTCACCCAGCATTATGGAAATGGCAATAAAAACCTATGGAGACATGCACAAAAGAAAAGGTAAGTAAGTGTACATTATATTAACAGAAAAGTCATGATGACAGTGGAAAAAAGATCGTTGTATATAAATACAAACGTACATACATACATATATATGCCCGTTCTTATTTCTTTTCATTTGTTAAATCATGGAAACTAGTACAGTTTTGTACTAAAAATATAAATACCCTATATCCTTGAATTCCATGGAGACTGCTCTGGGACAGTTCAGCACTATACCAAACACCTTTCTTAAGCTCAATCAATGGCCACATGATTCCCCATGATACTACGGCTCCAAAAAGCAAAGATATATTCACCATGTAAGGACAAATCATTCCAACACCCACGTAAGTCGAGGAGAAATCAAAGTAGAACCTGCCCAGTTGATAATTTCAAATAATGATCATCTTCCTTTCTTCTATCGAAATTAAGTTGCTAAAGATTTATTTGAGAATGCATTGATCAATCACGGTCTTAATTTACCTTTGTTTATAGGCTTGGAGACCAAATGTAGGGAAGCTCGAAAACCCACATCCCTCGGCAGCAGTGTAAAACCATTGGAAAAAGGCAAACACAAAGCTAAAGCAGAAGCTTTTAAACAGCACAGCAACCTGTTTCCTGTATCCATGAAAATGAATGCATTAATTAGCAGATAATCATAGAGATAGTCAAATTAACTCACATGTAAGATTGCAAAGTTATGAATCCTTTAAATCCTCCTCATTCGTCTGAACTTGGGCATGCGAAGATGAATCAAAATGTTGTATAATTTGTAATGCTCACTTTGCCAGCTTGGCTCCTTTGGGTGTGTGGAAGCTGTTGATGAGGTATGCAGTGGCGGTCCCACTTGGGTAGGTTAACTTGTACTTTAGGATCATCATCTGTTAGACATCAATTTTCAAAGCTTAATATATAAGGTGGGAGATATATCTATATTGTTATGAAACTAATGAAAAGATAGAGAGCAAAAGAGAGAGAGATGTTTAGAGAACTTTGTTTTCTCTTATTTCTTGGGGTCTTACACAAATGAGGACTCCCTCTATTTATAGGGATTTCTTGGTACAAAGGATGGTTAGGATTGTTACACTTGTCATCAATCCAATGGTAAAGAGTACAAAGGAGGTTAGGTGTACCTAAAATCACTATTGGGGGTAGGTGTACCTAAGATTACCATTGATGGCTAAATGTGGTCATACAATACAATTTGAACTTGGTTTCTAACATATATATATATATAAGCTAGAAAATGTAGTGTATATATATATATATATATATAAGCTAGAAACTGTAGTTAAGCAATAATTATGATTGTTATATACTTGTAATATATTATATTTTACTATCAACTTCTTATCATCTCATGATGTTGTATTAAATGATTAAAGATTATTTATTATATTTAACTTGTATGCCTATCATCTAATGCCACATCAAGGGATATTGAGAGGATAATGATAAAAATGATAATAATAAGATTTTTCCTATTATATAATGGGCATTCAAATATTCAATTCTCTATTCTAATTGGTTGGCTCAATGTTTGAAAAGAGAGGCAACATTAAATGTGCATGTGAGATATATAATATATATATATATAATATGAGAACTACTACATATATATGTTAGACCTTTAGTTTTCCTAGAAAAATTTTGTCTTCCCTAAGGTGGTTCATTTCATCTAAGATGATACATTTCATCTATCAAGCATAGGTAATTGCCCTTCATAAATAAAGTGGTGACCCTTGCTATTTTTTGATAGATGAAATAATGAGGGAAGCTTAAAGGTTGTAGGAGTAATAAATGAGGGTCCCTAGTCTTACCTATATAAAGGGGCTTGTGTTTTCCATTAGAACCATCCCAAAAAGTTCTAAGGCAAAGGCTAGAAGTCCCTTCCCTACAAAGTCTCTACTTTCTTTTGAGTTCTCAAGCACAAATGGCTGGAGGTAAAAGATCCTATAACTTTTTAAAGTTATTTTCTATCAATATAAAGAAATTATATAAAAATAAATTCATAAACTGATGAAGTTTTATGAGATCTGTTAGATCTACTTTATAGTAAAAGTATGTAACTTTACAATATAATGTACCACATTAAGTTATGTTAGTTGCTAGGTTACTTTTGTGTAATCATTTTGTGGCTAAAGTATTCTCATAATTAATATATAATATATATTTATATATATTTCTAGTTGATCAACCACACAATATATCAAAAAATAAGAGAATTATTCAATTTCACAAGAGAATTGATCATTGGAATTAGAATATTATATTATTGTCTTGAGAACAACCAATTAATCTTATCATTATTAATTACCAAAATGTCTTAATTATTTCTTTTCTAACCTTTCTTAGAGGCACAATAGAGAACAAGCCAACAAAGCTCACAGAAAGGAGGAATCCAATCATCCAACCAACAGATAGATGCTTCACGTTTCTTGGTGTGTTCGCTCCATCGACATTGGCAGCTATAAATGGACTCATACCCAGCAAATAACTTGCAGTTCCACCTGATAATTATCATGTATATACAACCAAAAACTTATTAACTAATAAGCAAGCATATATTTGCACATCTTATTCTTTTAAAAAATAGTAAGATTAATTATTAAAAAATTAATTTTTTCATATGGATCTTAAATCAATTCACTTTTTTAAAATGAGTGCTCGACGCTTGCGCACTCTATAATTGTAAGTATAATTTATATATATATATATATATAGTTAGTTTCCAAATTATTAACAAGTAATTAATGAGCACAAAGAACAATAAATGCAAAAAGCTTAGAAAATTCAAATTGAACATTGAAAAGTCCATCACCTTTAATTCCAATATCTTTCGAGTTTTGCTATTCATCAATATCCCACGTACCTATACATACCACACTTATTTTTAGTCTATTTTTATTTTTTTAATTTTAATTTTAATTTTATTCTTCTTAAACTAATTGAGTTGATTTTCTATGTATCATGATCTATACATCACATATTTGGTAATAGGAAAAAAAATTAAAAATTATAAAATCATGTGTAGTATGGAGATGATGAATAGAATTTTCATAGCGCTCAAAGTATTATATTAAATTATAATTTAAACCCTAAAGCTCATATAAGAATTCTAATTTTGCTTATTGTAATATTGTTGGCATGCATTACATACAATACTATGGCTCACTTCAAAAATAAATATTCTATCTATGCAATATTACCATATTTTTAAAGGTCTCAAAAATCTCATTTTCATGTTCAAGAAATACTTCTTATAAATGATGTCACTTTCCTTATCCCTTGCCAAAAAAAAAAGTGTCACGAAATATATAATCTATATTACATTTCGAATACATGAAGTGTGCAACATGAAATGGAGAAAATAACAATCTGTGTTCTAATATTATTTAGGCAACATATATATATTTATATATATATATAGAGAGAGAGAGAGAGAAAGAGAGAGAGAGAGAGAGAGGATATATAGATTAGAAGAAATTTTTCTATAGATCAGAAAATCAAACTTTTTTTTATTTGTAAAGTAAAGAAATGATGATATTGTTATATGTTTGGAAGATCAAGAACATACTGCTGAACGCAATTCCAGAGGAAGCAACAACGCATGTTTGGATGACCGTATTTTCTTGCATAGTAAATGGGTGCTTCAAGAGGCCACATTTACTGATCAGGGATGTGTAGGCCTTCACAACGGCGAAACCCAACAATCCAGCCGCCACATTAAGCGAAGGTATCACACCTGTTGTTAGGTTAAGCTTACACACAATCACGTTAAAGACAACGCTCAATGCAAAGCTCGTTGCCATTGACCTTATTGTTATCTGCTTCGTCCATGGTGGCACTTTCGTGTCGTTGAATGCTTCCTCTGCGTCCATCACTCTTACATCATGATCATCATGTTCTGATCTCTTCCCCATATTCTCCTCTTCATCAAACTCATAATCTTTTCTTTCTGATCTCTCATTGCCTATAGGGTTCCTACTACTAGCCATTGCAGTTCTTGATTGATCTTAGCCTCTACTCTCTCTCTCTCTCTCTCTAAGTGTGTGTGTTTTGAGAGTCTTTGGCTTCCCTTTGCATCCTTGTTGCTGATCTTGAATTACTCTATAGACTGATTCTTATTGGAGTTCGATCCATATAAAAAGGAATAAACAGTCGGATCAAGATCCTATGAATCTACAAACTATCATGTAGGTACAACTCAATAGCGGAATGAATCAATGAGGCTCCCGAAAAATCTTAATTAGAGAATCATTTTATCAAACTTCAAAAGATTTTTTTTATCCATTAATTTTCTCTACACCTGATTCAATATATGGGCATGATAAGGTCTCTATCAGTCCATGTGATCTTGTTCTTTTTTTTTTCTTTCTTTCTTTTTATCTTTTTATTTAATGTGCAATGCCACATCTACATATAATACGGCCATCATAATATACTTTCATATTTATGTTCTATGAATCTATTGTGCATACTTTTGTCTAGTAGTCTAGCACGTATTTTTGATCTTCTGCACGTACGTCAAATATTTCTCCCTTTCTTTTCATTACAAGATTGGTGAGGATACATTTTACTTAGAGGTGATAATATGTTACATGACTCGTTAACCCAATACAAATACGACACGATAATAGTGAGTTAAGATTTAGTCTTAAATGGTTCAGGTCAAAATGGGTTGACCCGTTACAACACGATTGCTTAATGGGTCAACCCGTTTTGACCCGTTATAACTTGATATGACACGTTAAAAAAGTTAAAATTACAATTATACCCTTATACCTAAAAATAAAATTGTTAAAATTTTAATTTCGATATTTTTATTATTTGGATTGTAATTTTGGACTTGTAATTAGTTTTATAATTTTTATAGATATTGTGATTTGAACATTTATATAAAATTATATTAAATTTAATCAGGTCAAACAGGTTAAGTTCATGCCTATTTAACCCATTTACATAAACATTTTAAAACGGGTCATATTGTGTTGTGTTAACTTATTTCGTAATATTTACTAATGAGTTAAAACGAGTTGACACGACACGACCAGTTATGTTAATGGGTCGTGTTAGGGTTTGAGATTTTGATACAATAAGCTTAACGGGTCGGGTTAAGGTTGACCTATATTGTATAATATGTATGCTTTGACACGACACGAACACGATCCGTTAACACGATTTGACACTCCTAACCTTACTAAGGGTGTAAAAAAAAAAAAAATCGGTAAACCAATAAACCGAATTGGACTGGACCAAACCGGTGGGATCGGTCTGGTCCTAAGTTTGGTTCAGTTGATACCGATTTTATTTTTCTTAAAACCAGTCAAAATTGGTCCGGTTTCGATTTTTCTTTTTCTAAAACCAGACCGGACCGATTCATATATATATATTTTAATTTTTTTTATTGTATAGAAGTTTTAATATAAATATATATTAAAATAGTTTGTATTATAGGATAAATTACTAATTAATATAATATTAAAATTTAAAATCTTTTATCATTTTGTTTATTGTATTAATAGTTATACTAATATTATATAGTGCATATTAATAATTATACTAATACTATATCACTATATTTTGTAATATACTATAATATATCACTATATTATATATTATAATATATTATTATAGTCTATAATACAATTATAATATATAGTATAATATACTACAATATATTATTATTATAGTATTATATACTATAATATACTATATTATATATATTATTTAATATATAATATGGTACATTAAAATTGAAAAATCAGATTGAACCAGACTGGAAACAGGTAAAACCGGAATACCAGTTTAGGATGATAACCGGTACGTAATTGATTTTAAAAAATGTAAAATCGGTACATATCGGTTCGGTCATAAATTTTGTAAAAAACTAGACCGGACCAGACCGATTACACCCCTACACCGTACGAAAACATTACCATGCTTTACAATTCAAGTAGCTCATGGATCTTGTTTAGTAGATATTAAAGTTGTGTTTCATGTTTGATTTTTACCCCCAATAATATTATCATTAGATGCTTTTAGGAACTGGGGTTCTTGATTGTAGGTGTGTAATAGCTAGGAAAACTCACCATCCATAGGGGTGTAAGGAGTTCGGTCCGGACCGAAGTTGAGATCGGTCAGTTTCAGTCCCACAAATTGCGGACTGATGAAATTCGATTTGGTCTGGGGGTCTATAAATTTTAGACCAGATTCGGTTGGACTGAACCCATATATATTTTAAAAATATTTTTTATTGATTAAATATATTATTTTTATATAGTAATTATATAAGTTAATTATATAATTTTCATTTAGTTTATTATCATTGACCATATAATATATAAAATAATATATGCTATCAATTAAAAATAAATCATAAATCATGTGATAATTTATGTTATTATATGTAAATAGTTAATATATCATACATTATACATACTCTACTATTTACATTTAATTAAAGTAATTAGGTAATTTTTTTTAAATACCTAAGTTACAAGCAAGTATGAATAATCTATGTATAATGAAATTATTTGATATTTATTAATCATGCATATATAAAATGTATGACATTATTAATAATTATGCATACTGAAGTGTAAAGTCTAAGTTAGTAAGTAATAACTATCAACATCATAAATATAATTATAGTTAAATATTTTTTGAGTTAGTTACATAAGTCACTTAATTATAATTTTAGTAATTTAAATATGTGGCACCATCGACCCCCACATGTGATTTGGTAGGAGTCACGACATGGGGGTGATAGCCACTCGGGTCACACACCCCAACGCCAAGTGCAAGTATGTGCGGACATGCAATATGTGTACAGTTTATAAACACAGTGGAAAAATAATAAGACAATCTAAAACTAAGTACCAAAAAAATTAAAATACAATCCAACAAGAAGTCATCCATAAAGTTATTACAGTCATCCAGCTAATTAAAATAAAATAAAAGTCCATCAACTACAACGAAAATAAACCCTAGGTCATCACTCCTTAGGTGGGGTCGGTCCTTCGTGCTCAAATCCATCCTCTGTATCAAAGTCTATCGAGAACCGTAAGTGAGAACACCACAATGAGATCTCGCAATCTCATCAAGTAAATCCACAGATTAACAACTAGGAATTTCAAACATGGAAGCATACAAATAAACACGCACACCAATCATAAGAGTTAAGCGATCATCCAAAATACCATTTTTGTAACATTTACAAAAAATTGCTTCAATTATAGCCACTCATGCAAAAAATCATATTTATACACATGTGACATTCATTTATTACGATGTGCACCATGGTCTCTGTGATGACCCGTTTTTACGTTTATTTTCACTAAAAGAGTGTTTTTAATTTAATTAATATTATAGTGCTTTTATTTTAAATTATCGGATTTTAATTGAAATTTTATTGACTGTTGAATTTAAATTGCTGTTCAATTGATTTTAGCTCGTTTTTGGATTTAAAAATTTAATAGTTGGTTTTTGCTGTTTTATTTTATTTTAGCTTAGCGTTGTATTTAAAATATTTTCTTGGTGTTTATTTATTTATTTGATGTGGTGTTTAATTTATTTTAGTCGTTTTATGTTTTAATATCATTTTCGGCGGATAAGTTTCTGGATCCCGGAAGTGAAGTTTAGACTTCATTTCTTTTCCCTTCTTTTCTTTTTCTCTTTTTTCTTTTTCCTTCTTTTCCTTTTCTTTTCTTCTTTTCCTTCTTTCTTTCCTTTCTTTTTCTTTCCTTCCCGTTCTTCCCCGCGTCCGCTCGCACGAAACCCCCTCTCCCCTGCACTTTTTTCTTCCCGCGCAGCCACCTTTGGCCAGCCATATCTCCACCGTTCGGTGGAGGTGTCTTACACCACCCCCACCATTCTCTTCCTCTCACGGCAGACTACAACCCCTCCAATTTTTAGGACCATCGGAGCCACCGTTAGCCGCCACGAGCCGCTCAAAGTCGCGGCACCAACCCAGTTTTTTCCCTGTTACCGTTTTTCTTCCTCCGCCCAGAACCGCCACTTGCCGGCGGCGTGGCCTCCACCACCCACCCAGAAAACTTCCCCTCCCTCCGGTGCACCACCCCACCAAAGATCTCCCCCAACCGTGCCGCCGTTTGGCCGGAAAAGCACATCTAAGCATCACGGTTTGTCACCGTTTCCGGCGCCGTCGCACTACCTCCGGCCACCATCTTTTCACCACTTCCTCCCCTACCTCTTGCCGACCTAACCCACCCATTTCCGGCCTAAATCGGCCACCGGAGCAGCTCCCACGAGCTCAACTCCGATTTGCACGTTTTTCGTTTCTACCGGCGTTTTCGCCGCCACCCACGGTCAAAACTCACTTCCACTAGCTTCATAAACATCCCTAGACCATTCCTTATCAATTTGGTGTCGTGGTTTGTCCCCGTTCAAAAGTGGGTATTTTGCGACCCACGGCTACAGTGCATTTGCACTGTTACGTTGCTTTCCGCCCATCGTTTGCCGCGCGCCGAACCTTCTAAAAATCCTATATAGCTCTGTAAGTATTTTCCAAACTCTACTTTTAGATTTAATTATGTTTTACTCTTACAATAATTTATTTGGTTGGTTTGCTGATTCCGGACTGAGTCCGAGGAGTTCGGAGGTCGGATGGATGGAGGACGGAGTTGCTTGAATTGTTGTTTTATGGTTGGTTGTATTTGTCGAGCATTGATATTGCATTTACATGCTGCATGCACGTGTATTTTATTTTAATTGAGAAAATCCTGTTTTATTGGCGTAAATGGTTTTTTGGGAGTGTGCGTATCACGAGCCCAAGCCGGGATGGGTTATTATCTCGGTGGAGCTCCTCTGGTCACTCGGGAGTGGATAATACTGAGTGACATCCCTTGGGTTGTCGCTGGGCGACGACCGGATCGCACGATACGGTAACGCTGTCGTGTCGACTCCATGGTCCTTAGAGTGGTGGGGACTAGAGGATGGCCTGGCCAGGTACGCGCGAGACGCGAGTCTGGGCATCACTCGTGTAGGTGTCATACGCGTAGACGTTACCTGCGGTGTGGCACAGAGCCAGAGTGTGCAGATGATCCCTAGGGGAGATCATGGTGCATGCATAATCGGTTGGTTTTTATGGTTTTCGGATACGGGCCATTTTCTGGGAAAATGGCGAGGGACTTGTGATCCATTTTCTGGGAAAATGGTGGTTTGGGCCATTATCTGGGATAATGGCGAGGCTTGGTTTTAAACGGTATGTGTGGGCCGTTATCGGGGATAATGGCGAGGTTTGTTTAAAGGATATGTTTTTGAGCCAAATGGGTTTTTGGCGTGCGTGGAAAAAATATGGTTTATGAGTTTTGTGCATTGGCATTTATTCATGCATATTGTTTGAGTTTAATATGCTTTTATCTAGTGGTGTTTGGATTTTACTTACCTGCGGCACCATTTTTGGTACCTAGATTTTGGTGCAGAGTTGAGGATGAGGAGGAGGCTGAGCCCGAGGATGCGGCTCCGCCGGAGATCTGAGTTGGAGTTCATGCTTTGTAATTGGTTTTGAAACAATATTTATGACTTGTAATATTTTATTATGTATCTTTGAACCGCTTTGTATTTTATTTAAGAAAAAAAAATTCTGGTACTTAATTTTATGACTTTGCTATCCGCTGTGTTTTTCCTTGTGCACATGTGCCGCTTGCACACACTTGGCACTCGTCGATAGGATGGTGACCCGGGTTGTCACCATCCGGACGTCTCGAATTCCCCGTGTTGGTACGTGGGGATTTGGGGGCGTCACAGTCTCCCATAGGGACCATCCACACCACTGATAATGATCGTGGGAGTACTTTTGTCACAGCAGATATTCTCTAGCCCCTGTCAATAGAGGGGCCATAGAGTCGTACCAAAAACGTTATCACTTTGGCTGAGCTTGCTGTCGCCCAACGATAGGCTAGGGACATCACTCAGTTTTACGTGCTTCTGAGTGACTAGAGGAGCTTCACAAAGATAATACTTCATCTCGACTTGGCGTTGTGATACGCGCGCACCCATAAAATCATTTCATTTTTGTTATAACACCGAAAATCTCAATTTTTTCAGTTTTACAGCATAACCATAGGGCAGAGCACAATTAATAAAAATCATGACGAGCAATAACAATAAAAATGCAGATACATGATAGGCAGTTATTAGATGGCATGGCATAGTACAAACAAAACAACATACAGCTCATCACACAGACATCACCGTTGTCACAATTCCAACATTTTCACAAATTTTTAAACCACACGTGATTCCCAACTCTCCACCCGGTCCTAGGCCGACATTCATCACCAACTACAATAATATAACCCAAAGCTCCACACAGCCCCCTAGCCACTTCTCATTGACAACCAGACTCTAGCAACATTCAGATAATAATTTATTCCATACTTGTATTTCAAGGGTTAATCCGAGAAGTTACTTATAATAGCGGAAGGGAAATTTTTGAATGATTAAGCATAATAAATTTAAGTATCTTGTGAGTGTGTGTCTGTGTGCACCACTGTGTAGATGGAAAAATAGTTATTCAAATCTGACATTGCCTAAAGATTAATAGACAAGGTGATGAGTGGCATGTGGCTTACTGTGGTGTGTCTTGAGGGGTGGAGCACGACGGCGGCAATAGCAGCAAGATGGAGGTAGTGGCAGATTTGGACAGATTGAATGGGATCTACAACTACGAAAATCAAATGGAGGCAGATCAAAAATTTGTAGAGAAAGATTTTTTTCCCACGGAATGGAGGCTTTTTGCTACCACAAACCTTGCAGAAAAAGAGGTATTTGTTGTAGTGGTGTAACTCACCTGTACGATCTTCATGGAAGATGATGTTTTAGATATCCGAGAGATTTGTGGTAGCTTGGCAACAATTTTTGCTGAGACCTAAATCTAAACACCCCATATAGATATAATATGAATATCTTAGGATTGTGGCAATCCTGCATTTGGATGTAGAACTCCCAAACCATATCTTGATAACTCTTTCCTTTAAATGTGCATATATTCTTTCTTTGTCTATTAATGAAGACAAACCTTAAACTCTTATCATCCAATGTTAGAGAACCAAACTTTTCAATTTTGATGTTGTACTCTACCATAGTAGTTTGAACCTTGAACCTCATAGAGTTTAGAATTCCTTCTATGCTGCAATTCTTTGTCGTAAATTGACATATTTTAAATATCTTGTTTAAAAAGTATAAAAAACCCATCGGTGTTGTAATAGAAAAATATATGCTACATATACCCAATATAATTAGTTTAAATTTGTTAACGTTCGAACATTTGTTTGAATAATAACAATCAACATTCAAATTGTGTGACCTCAAGCTCGAACTATAAAACTAAAGATTAATTGCATGACTAGTACGTTCCTACTATAACAAATAGTGCTTGAGTAGGAAATATTAACATTCAAACTATGATTTATAACATTCAGATTGTCCCAAATAACATTCAAGCTAACAACAATAATGTTTAGACAATACCTTATGACGTTAAGATGTTATTTCATATTATTTGAATGTCACAATATAAAGTTCAGACAATGTGCATTATTGTGTGCATTCAATAGCATATTTACCATCGGATTCTTGTTGCTAACTGTTCAGACGCTAATAATTTGTTAGTTATATTTGAGCATTCGAACTCTAAAAAATTGCACATACCTGAGTCAACTCGATGGAGCTTCACAACCATCCTCTGAGTCCTTCTCTCTCTCTCTCTCTCTCTCTCTCTCTCTCTCTCTCTCTCTCTCTCTCTCTCTATTTATGTGTGTGTGTTTTGAGACTAGTCTTTGGCCTCCCTTTGAGTATTGTGGTTCTTGAGCTACTCTAAAGGCTGAAGCTTAAGGAAATTTCTTATAAGAGTTATTTTATTCTCAAGTTGGAGTGTATAACACACTATCCATATAATTTAAATGGAATGATTTGATTTGTAAAATTCAAATTATTTTTTTTTCCAAATCAAATTATACCATAATAAATTTTTTCTTGTAAATAGGAATAAATAGTCAGATCAATATATGGGATATACAGATTATAAAGCAAGTACAACAAAACACCAGCAACCTAGGTAGGTCAAAAGTATGGATGATATTTTAGATGCTGGACAAACTTGCAATACAATTATTCTGGTGGCTAGTCAATCTACAGAAATAAATGATTGAAATTGAGAAAGAGACATAATAACATAGAGATATTAACACTGGCACATATTGATTAATAAAAAAATTCAAAATCAAATTCTAAAGCCCACAATGAGGCTCAAATACTATATAAACCCAAAATATGAGAGTTTTTTTTTTTTTTTTATAAAAGGAAAAATCCTAATTATTGAATTAAAATAAATTATGTAATATAATAAGAGTCCTACAAGAAATCTTATGTAAGTCAGAATCAAAATAATCTTTAAAAGTGAAATTGGAATATTTTCAAAAATATGGACAGTCTTTTATGTTGGACAAACTTGCAATGCAATTATTCTGGTGGCTAGTCAATCTACAGAAACAAAGGATTGAACTTTAGAAAGAGACATAATAGCAGAAAGAAAACTTTGGCAAATATTGATTAATGACAATATTAGAAATCAAGTTCTACAACCCACAATCGGGCTCAAATAGCTATAAAAATCCTAAATTGTGAGAGTTTTTCTCAAAAAAGAAAAATCCTTATTATTGCATTAAAATAAATTATGAAATAAAATAAAAGTCCTACAAGAAAACTTACTTAAGTAAAAATCAAAATACTCTCTAAAAGTGAAATTGAAATATTTTCATAAAAGGCAAAAAGCAATGTGAATTGTCGATTTGAAGGGGAGAATGCCAATTTTGAAATTGAAACATGAACCACTTGGCATAGCATGACCACAACATGCATGCCAAAGGGGGCTTTCCAAATAGAGGTCTTATTCATGATTCTGATACCCATAGGCCATAGCCAAGTTTATGGCCAAAACACTGGCACGTGTGCACTATTGCTTTAATCCAAGAATTTTTCACAGTTTATTGCTATATTTGCGCTAATCTACCTTCTTAGGGTAGTCTATCCCCAACAACATAGAATATTTCAAATATACATCACAAAACCCGGATCTCCTTGCATCAATTTTCCTTCAAATCCATTTAAAGTTTGTCAAGTGTCCCTTAAGCATGTGACAAGCACGTACTTTTTTAATGAAATGACACATGAAACTTTTAACTTGGACTTTAAAAAAATATGTAATTGTCACATTTTAAAAAACACTTGTCGTCTTGTTAAAAAAATATATACTTAGGGCATTGAGTGTATGGATGAGAAAACTGTTGGTTTGGATTATAATGGTGATCACATACTTGTTATATGTAATGCACTTGATCCTGCTTGTGATTTGGCGGAAGCCTTAACTTTGGCTACTTGGTTCGTACACCCCTGGCATATTGTGATATCAAAGTGTATGCTCACGTGCTCAATAAAAAGTATTTAGTTAATTCGTAAGGAAAATAAAAGGGTAGTCATTAAATCTAAATAACTTTACCAGAGATAATTAATAACATCGTAACCACATTATCCATAAGTCACAAGTCTCTGAATCACTAGTTAAATAAATTTTTATTGTCATCCAGTTGACCAAGAAGTTTAACATAGCAACATAATAAAATGGGGAAATGCCCAATCCTCAGTCTTCTTATTGCACCAAATCTCCATGTCCATAATTACCACCAAGGTCTTCATAGGCATCAAAATCTATGAATCTCAAAAGTGGGACCATAGTGGGCTTATTAGGATAAGATTTTGAAAAGTCTTGACAAGTGAAGTAAAGACGGACAATCAAAGATGCATGCCAATTGGAAAAGAAAAATATGTAAGTAGTTATGCAATTCTTGTTGACATTTTATACTTAACTTAAATATGCATATTCGAGCAACAATCAACTTCACACAACAAATCACCACATAACAAAACTTGAGAACTTGACATAGTTTCCACACAAGTTGAAAACACCCCTAAAAATCCAGTTTATTAAAATATCCATTTTGTTAATGTGTGCATAATGGTCTTCCCTTAATGGACCATCCACATACCTTGACTCTCTTTGCCACACCACATGTAACGACCATGAATGTGACTTCATTCCGAGCAATGCTTGGCTTCACACCCCATCCTTGAGCACGACATCCTCTAGGCACTACCAGTAGAGAGGTAACAACTTCAACTCAAGAGTATTACTGTATCATTTGAACACATTGTTGCCCTATAACAACTTAAGGGGACATCACTCAATTTTATGCGCTTTCAAGTAACTAGAAGAGTTCCACTAATAATGCCTAAGCTCGGTTTGGGTTTGTGATACTCACACATCCATGTAAAACCCATTTTAACCCATAAATCCAACAATATTTCAAAATATATTTACATGCTAAATCAAGGTCCGATGGCAAGAAGTTTAGCAAGCAGTTACAAGTTATAAAATAGTCCAATGATAAAATCTCAACAAATAATTCACATGTTATAAACGGTGCAATGATAAGGTATTCAGCAACAATTACATGATGAAAAAGTGCACGTGGGGAAATTTTCAGCAAGTATTCACAAGCTGTAAATTGGAGCAAGGGTGGGAATTTCCAACAAACATTCACAAGTTGTAAACATTGCAAAGGTGGAAAATTCCAAGAACCATTTTATGGCCCAAATCATATAAATCCGCAGGATGGAAATCCCTTAAACCCACAATTAATTTGAAAACTCACCCAAAAAAGCTAAAATCAAGTCAACGGATGGAGAATCTAGACCTGTTGAGAACTCGTTTCAAGAACTTAGATTATATTAAAATCTAGACCCGTTGAAGAAGCTGTCTCAAGAACCAAATTACAAAGGAGGAATGCCACAAAGGTTGTGATTTACCTTTGATAAGTTCAAACGTTCAAGATGAGATAAACTCAACTCACAAAGAATAAAATTCATAAATTTTCATAAACTTTCATATATCCTTTAAAATGAGGCAACAAGATGTATTTAAACTAAACCCTCACAAAACCCTAGGCTAAAATAAAATTAGCCCTTTACAAAAATACCCTCGAGTGAACAATGCGATGTTACAGTTCGTCAATATGCCGCGCTACAGTAACTCCTTGAAATCCTAGTTTGACAAAAATAATAATTTTTTCAACATGCCCTTAAGTCATTCTCATAACAAACCAAATTATTTTAAGCTAATAAAATAAGCTCTTTTAATGAAATAAATAAATCCAAGGCTTTCAATAACAATAGGCCCAAGTTGTGTCTTCCATAATACATGGATGAAAACTGGATCTTCTTCTTTCAAGCTCATCTTGTATATTGGGCTCTTACTAGACTAGACCCAAGTGGATTGCACCAATCTTTGCATTGCTTCCTTGCTCTTCCTAGCTTTAGATCTTGTGATTGCCCCATCTGGAACTTGCAAATGATTTCTAAGGTTCGGTCCACCTAGGGGCCCATCATTCTCCCTTTCCTCAAAAGGATTCTGTAACGCCCCCAAATTCCGCTTGGGATTGAACGGACATTTGAAGCGTCGAGACATGCAACACAAGGTTACCTGCCCCCGTTCATGACATATAAGATGCAATGTTCCTAACATGCATCTAGCATTATGCAATATTCGCAGCGGATAATTTTTTTCTTTAGCAATACTATGCACCAAACTAAAAATATCCCAAATACTTGAAACATATTTCATACATAAAGGCATACTAAAAAGCCGTGATCACCACACTAGTCCAAAATGGTTGTGATCAAAAGAATACTTGAGATACAACTCCAAAAGTACAAGTATTAACCTGAGTTAAATACTATACCATCATCAACATCGCACCGTGGCCTAGTCGACCGTATTCAGTTGGTCAGATTCCAATTCTCCTTTGGGTCCTGTAACAAGATCTACCATTCGGGGGGAATGGTAGTTGGGACTACCACAGTGAGATTTGATTACAAATCTCAGTAAGTTAACATAAAACTCACACACAGGTTAAAGATGCATGCATGGCAGTAAAAGCATAAATGCATAAGTATAGTCGTACATAAGCATAGCATAACTTGACATATAGCATGACATAACCAGAACTTAAACGTGAACTGAACTTGACTTAACATGGCATGAACTTAAGCTTAAAACATAACATGAACAAACAACATAACATGAACGTGAAACATAACATGGACTTGAAATATAGCATGAACGTAAACATGCATAACATAAATAAGAACTTGAAAATAACATAAACTTGAACATAACATGACATGAACATAACATATACGTGAGCATAACATAACATGGACTTGATCTAAAACTTGACTTATCATGTATTTGATCTGAAACTGGACTTAACATAAACTTGGAATATTATTCAATTGTCTTGATTAATAACGTGCGTTAATACGTACTCCACAGTTGTTGTGGCCCCACGTATTCAAGTAACATAAAACATAATACGTACTCCACAGTTGTTGTGGCCCCACGTATTCTACTGTCACAATTGCTGTGTCTCACGTAGTGTATGCTCCACAGTTGTTGTGGCCCCATACTTCATGCTCCACAGTTGTTGTGGCCCCATGAATACACATAACATAAAATATAATACGTACTCCACAGTTGTTGTGGCCCCACGTATTCTACATGTCACAATTGCTGTGTCTCATGTAGTGTATGCTCCACAGTTGTTGTGGCCCATACTTCATGTAACATAAAATATAATACGTACTCCACAGTTGTTGTGGCCCCACGCATTATAAGTAACATAAATATAATACGTACTCCACAGTTGTTGTGGCCCCACGCATTATAAGTAACATAAAATATAATACGTACTCCACAGTTGTTGTGGCCCCACGATTATAAGTAACATAAAATATAATACGTACTCCACAGTTGTTGTGGCCCCACGCATTATAAATAACATAAATATAATACGTACTCCACAGTTGTTGTGGCCCCACGCATTATTATAACATAACATGTCTTATCTTTCTTAATGCATGTGATATTATTTAATATCATATACTTTTCTAACATGGCGTATACTTGTAAATGGCATAATATGATTTAATCATAAACATTTCATGGCATACATGTATCATATGGCATACTTAACATGGCATACTTATAACATACATCATTGTATGACAGAAAAGATTATGTAACAGATAATTATTCATGAGAGATTAAATCATACGTAACAGATAAACATGTAATGACATAGCATGACATGGCATATACGATAACATACATACATAAATTGTAGTTCTCTTACCCATCACACATACACAATAAACTGATAGTAAGTTAGAGGCTAACTTACCTCGATCGTCGCGTTCTATGAGAATAGAGCGCGAGACACGAGGAACTGCACAACAGCTGGAAGAGGAACACTCAAGTCCTTAAGATTTTCACTTCTGAACTCAATTGCCATATTGTAAGCACTTGCAACACCACGGCCAACTTGAGGTTTCACTATACTCGGAAGAGATAAATTGACTTCAGAAAGCCTTTGCACTAAAACAAGTTCATTAAAATTATCAATAACAACCAAACAAACAACTCATTTCTCAATCCATATACTCTTAGCCATAGTCAACCACAAGATGACACCAGTCATCCCGGACTATAATCCATATCATCACTGCTTCGGGACACTGTCATACAGTTTCCCAACATTACACCATACGCTCCACACTTCTCTGCTACGCCATCCAACCCTTCGTGACACGCCATCCGGTGTATCACGACTTAGTACAGAGTACACTCACGTGAACTCTCTTCCATTCACACTACAAAACCCATCACTGCGATACACGTCTCACGGTGCATCGCTACGCGACACGGAGTACGCGCTACGCGTACTTCCTTCGCTACAACACTCATCAACACGATGCACATCACACGATGCATCGCCATACCACACGGAGTACACTACATGCGTACTCCCTTCCTTCTACGACCCACATCACTACAGCGCACGTCGCGCGGCGCGTCGCTGCATTACACAGAATACGCTACACGCGTATTCTCTTCACACAACCCGCCGTATCACATCTACGGCATCCATCTCACGCCTATACTTCACAGCACAGTCCACAAAACTACAAAATCAAGCCTAACACTTCACAACCACACTTCGTTTCACAACTACGCAGCGAACTCCACAAACACTAACTACACAGTCTACAGCCAACCAAATCAACTATGTTAAACATAAATAACTAAAGATAGAGGGTTATACCATCGACGGGATAACCCGTGCGTCGCTCGCTGCTCGTCACGAACATGCGTCGGAGGAGCATACGTGGCGGTACGGTGTCTGTCCACCACATAAAGTGGTAGTTTGGGCTTGAGAAAGGCTAGGCGTGGTCTTGGAAGACTCACGGTCGCCTTGTGATGGTCAAAGGTGGCGGAGCACGGCGGCATCACGCCGTGAACAGTAACTCCGAACGGTGAGCGGAGGAGACGCGAGGTAGCGAAAAGCCATAGAACTTCATGGAAAGCTAGGGAAAGGTAGAGGAACATGTGGTGGAGCTGTGGTAGCGAGGTGGTGGTCGGACGGTGGCTAACGGCGGCGGATCGGCCGTTTGAAACCATTTTTGGCCTTGGAGAGTGCGGGAGAGTGTGAGCTCTACGAAGCTCCGTTGGCCATGAAATTTCTTGGAGAGGTTCATGAGGATGAGAGGAACAAGATGGTGGTGGTGAAACACCATGGGTGGCCGTGTACGGCGGCGCACGGTGGTGAAACCGAACATGTATTTTTGAGAAACCCATATGAGAAAAGTGAGAGTTTGGGAAAAAGAAAGACATGGGGAGGAAGCCCTTGATGAGGTGAGTCCAATGGTGGTGCTTGGTGGTTGATTTGGCCGTGTATGGTGGTCCAAAAATGTGAAAAACCCTTAGAGACCCATATCTTTGAAGAGAGAAAGAGAGAGAAGGAGAGGCCGGTTTAGTACACCACCGGCGTGGTTGTACTCGCCGGAGGGAGGGGGTGAGGCCGGTGAGGGAGGTGGGGTCCGGCGGCCGGAGGTGGCGCCGGCTGGGAGCTTCAAACGCACGGCCATGGAGGACACCTTCAAGCGTCCGTCGGCCATGAGGGAGAAGGAGAGAAAAAGAAAGAAAAAAAAAGAAAAAGAGAAAAAGTGAAGAAAAAAAGGTAGGGCCTGAGTATATTGCTTCAATTCTACATTTCGGGATCCTCAAATAAACCAACGGTGAGTTAAAACACTGATTAAAAACGCTTAAATGTTTTATTTTAAATAAAACACTTTAAATAAAACACTATGAAGAAATAAGGTAGAATATTATTTTATAAACTAAAATTTATAAAATAATATTTCCTCATCATTATATAAAATGATAAAGTACCGTTAATTAATCAAAGTGCATAAAACACTTAAATAAACACTAAGAGGAATTAAGATAGATTATTATTTTATAAACTAAGTTTATAAAATAATATTTCTTCATCATTATATAAAATGATAAAGTATCTTTAATCACTCAAAGAGGATAAAACCATTTAATTTAAATAAGAATTTTCAACGTAAAATTAAACCTCTTAATATCTTAAAACAATTAAAATATTTAATCTAAATAATTATCCACAATTATAATATTTTCAGAGCTCATTAAATTATTATAATTGTGCTACTTTAAAACAAGCTTATCTAATATTTTGAAATTCGATGTATAAAAACTGGAAAACGCCATCGAGGTACAACGCTTAAGATAAAACTGTTCATGATTTTACAGTTGTCGGGGAAGAACAAATTACGTGATTTACGGAAAAGATAAACTATACGCGTGATTCCAGATGAGGTAAAGACGAGAGAGATGTGATTGCTGTCGGAAGAGAAACCAAAACGGATTGCCTTGCCGTATACTATGCGTGAAAAGAAAAGAAAGAAAAGGGTGAAGGGATAAGAATTAGCGGGCTGTTACAGATTCGATCTCGAATCTCCACCTAGATCAAAGGGAAAAAGATCAGTAACATTGAAAATAGCAGAAACATGATACTTACCTGGAAGATCCACTTGATATGAATTATCATTAACTTTCTCATGCATTTGAAAAAGTCTATCCAAGTTACTCCTATTATCAATAAGCGAAAGAATCAAAGCAAAAGGAGTAAGTGGATTAAAACCATAAACAACTTCAAAAGGAGAATATGAAATAGTAGTATGCATGATCCTATTATATGCAAACTCTATAAATGAAAAATAATACTTCCACAAGCTTGTATGCAACAAGTCAATGAATGACAAATTATGCTCCCACAAATGTTCATAAAACACATCTAAAGTCTTCCTTGCACCAAAATGACCACTCTAATTATATATGACATCAATGAATGGAAAACCATACTCCCAAAAGTGTTTATGCAATATGCCTAAAATCTTCTTTGCCCCAAAGTGACCACTCCAACTATATGCAAACTCAATGAAGGAGAAACAATACTCCCACCAATGGTCATGCAATACGTCTAAAGTCCTCTTTACACCAAAATGACCCAACAAACCACATCCATGCACAAGCAACTCAAGTATAAGACTAGTAGACCCACAAAGTTTACTCTCTCTAAACAAATACCAATCTAGTTTATAACACTTACCAATCGATGTTTTCTCACGTCATCATACACACTAGCAAAGTTATCATCATTAGCATGCAATTTCTTATTATATTCAAATTTCAATAATTTTGCATCCAAAATAAAGATAAGGACATACCTTCTTGCTAAATCATTAACCACAAAATTTTCCTTACCTTGTATGTACTTGATTACATAAGGAAAAGTCTCAATACATTTCTCACACTTGGCATGCATTCTAGTCAATTTACATTGTCTCTTCAAGTGCGTCAATGATTCATGTTCTTCAAAGAAAGGTCGGGTAGGGATTTTCGCACTTGACACAAAATCAATGTAATGCTTTATTTCTCTAATAGAATCCACTAAACACACCGCTAGAAATCATGATCTTATATGCCTGCAACAAAGAAACAACAACACTAGGGAATGAGTCGTTAAATTTGTTAGTATAAAAGCTTACCTTAGCATGACAACTCACTTTTATTTTTCCTTTTCTCTCACTTTTTTCACTCTCACTTTTCTTTTCACTCTCATTTTTCTTTTTACTCTTTTTTTTCGTTCACTCTTTTTTTCCTTTCCTCTCTTAGCCTCACAATTATTTTTCCACTCATTCTCTCTTTTTCTTAAGGTTTCACTATTTCTTTCTTTCTCAATCTCACTCTCACTCTTTCTCTTTTGCTCTCACTTTTACTCTCTCTTTTTTGATTAATCTCAGTTTCATTCTTTCTTTTTTGATCAATTGTACTTTCACTCTTTCTTTTTTGGTCAATCTCACTTTCTCTCTTTCTTTTTTGATCAACCTCGCTTTTCAATTTCAGTTGGTCCTCATGGACTTGTGTTGGAGCCAAAGGAGCAAGTTTGATTATTTTTCCATCCTTTTCAAAACTGTACATGTTCCTGAACCCATCATGGATCTCTCTCCTATCACACTGCCACGACCTTCCCAACAAAATATGACCAGCATGCATAGGCACTACATCACACAACACCTCATCCTTGTACTTCCTAATTGAAAAAGAAACTAGCACTTGCTTATTTACCCTAACCTCCCCACAATCATTCAACCACTGCAACTTGTATGGTCTAGGGTGTTTCAAGGTAGGTATATTCAATTTCTCAACTAAAGTAGTACTAACTACATTAGTACAACTCCCTCCATCAATGATCATACTACATACCTTGTTGTTGATGTGGCATCTAGTATGAAAAATATTCTCTCTGCTGCTCTGTATCATCCATCTTAGTTTGTGTATTGAGAGCAGGCCTGACAATAAAAGACTCACCATACTCCTCATTCTTATACTCATATTCAATACTAGGCTCAACGTCTCCTCTTATCTCTCTCACTTTGCAAATTTCTAATCAATGCACCTCTTTGATCCATCCTATCCCTCGCTTCTCCCAATGCCAAATTTAATCTTTCAAATTTTTGTTGCATGAACTGCAACACAAAGAATGAATTGTCTACCACCCCATTCGGTATTGTGTGAGATATCATAATACGCTACATAAAAGAATGTTAGTGGTAAAACCTCACACATTCCCTTACGTGTTTACGCTCAAATAATGGCACTCCACTCGTGTATCACTTTTAATTGAATTTTTTTCCGATAATGATCTCACACTCTCTTGCCTTTTATCTCAAGAGGTTTCCCATTCAAGTTCTTTAAGAATTAATTGAACTCATCAAGACAATACAACATTGTTTTATTCCAACTAGTAATTGGGTCCAGGAAATAAGAACAAAGAAACACGGAAGGAAAAAAATGACACGAGACTCAAGTAATTGAAAGGAGGGAAAGAGTAATTACAAAACAAGATACCAACTATAATGATATATTCAACCCCCTTTGATAATAAGACTCAATAATAAAAAAAAAAAATTTTTCAAATTGTTTTTGAATTTTTCTTTTTCTTTCTTTTCTTTTCTTTTTCTCTCCCTTTTTTTTCCCACTAATTCAATCACAAACAATTGACTCAATTGTGAAAAATCAAACAATTGTATTCAAACACACGAAATTGATAAGAATAGAAGAGAATCAATGAAACGGCACTCCAAGCACTTGACAAACTTAGAGATACAAGAAACTTTAGAAATTTCAAGTCCTAGATGGTGCAAATTTTGGCACCCCTTAAACAAGAAATTTAGCCACCTTCTGATGATGAGCACGAAACCCAAATGATAGAGTAATTTGGCAGCCCTAAGAAGAATTAATTTCTGCACATTTTTTTTAACCCTAGAACAATGAAACCCTAGAATTAAATTTAAAGATGCAAGAATTAAAAGATAGAATCAAACCTGGTTGGAAACCTTGCTCTGAATACCAAATGATGTGAACCCATAGGATGAGAATCTCTTGAACCCACAATCAATTTGAAAACTCACTCAACAGAGCCAAAATCAAGTCAATGGATGTAGAATTTAGACCCATTGAGAACTCATTTCAAGAATCTAGATTATATTAAAATCTAGACATGTAGAAGAACCCGTCTTAAGAATAAACTTTCATATATCCTTTAAAATGAGACAACGAGATGTATTTAAACTAAACCCTCACAAAACCCTAAGCTAAAATAAAACCAGCCCTTTACAAAAATACCCCTTAGTGAACAACGATGAGTTACAGTAACTCCTAGAAACCCTAGTTCAACAAAAATAATAATTTTTCCAACATGCCCTTAAGTCATTCTCATAATAAATTCAATTATTTTAAATTAATAAAATAAGCTCTTTTAATGAAATAAATAAGTCCAAGGCCTTCAATAACAATAGGCTCAAGTCGTGTCCTCCATAGTAAATGGATGAAAACTGGATCTTCTTCTCTCAAACCCATCTTGAATATTGGGCTCTTGCTAGACTTGTCTAAAGTGGATTACACCAATTCTTGCATTACTTTCTTGCTTTTCTTAACTCTCTATTTTGTAATTGCCCCATTTGAAACTTGCAAAGGATCTCTAAGGCTCGGTCCACCTAGGAGCCCATCATCAAAAGTAGTGTGTGTGACGGCTCGAATTCCATTTAGGATTGGACGGACTCTAAAGCATTAGGACATGCAACACAAAGTTACTTACCCTCATTCATGACAATTAACGATGCAATAGACCTAGTATGCATATAGGAATATGCAATACTCGCAGTAGATAATTTTCTTCTTGAGCAATACTATGCACCAAATGAGATATATGTGACTTACTCAAAAATGAGTAGCACAAAGACTATCCCAAGTGCAGGAGGATGTCGCATAATAATTAGGAATAAATTCCTAGATCGTCTCCTCAGGGAAAGCTTACTTAAAGTCAACTCGTTGAAAATGGTGAAAAACTTCACAAAGAGAAAATAAATATGATGGTATGTGCAAAGGATGGAAAGGGTACTAGTCATAGACTAGATTCATATTTTTAGATTTTGATTGTCGGATTGAAATGTAAAAGACTAATAGATTAAACTCAGAAATTAATAAAACTAAGTTAAGAATTAAACTAGATTAGAAAGTAATTGACAAAACATGCACTGAAAATTGAAAAGCCCCAAAATAAATGTTCTAGGGTTCATCATTGTATTCGAATTATAAATTCTCAAAATTAAACCATAACAATTGTAATCACTATTAAAATGAAAGCTTAACGAAACGAGAAAAATAAATAACATGAACTAAATGAATAACAAATAAATTACTCAAACTTCTAAATCAAAAATCTCTAAAATAATTCAGAAACTTAAAACTGAAATGAAACAACAAGTAGGGAATGAAAGGATCAAGCCAATTGAATTGAGATGAAAAGTTGAAGCGGTGGAGGAGGCTGGGCTGCAGTAGCAATTGGACCCCTCAAGGAGCTCTTCAATCTGCTACAGTGTGAGTGAATGCTTCCGAAGAATTCGTGTTGCTGCGTGAATGATTGCTTGTGTGAATCCCCCTCCAAATTTGAGTGAAAATCAATGGAAAAGTAAATTCTAAGTGTTCCTCTAATCAAAACAGTGTTTTCCAGGCCAAGAGTCAGCCATGAGATGTAAAAAATCATATATATACCCTAACGGTGGAATAAACCCTAGATCTGTAAAATACAATGTCCGCTCGAGCGAAGTGTCAAGCGGACATCAAGCATTCAACTCTGCCTGACTTCGCTCGAGCGGCCAAGAGCCGCCGCTCGTGTGATCTCCTTTCCCACAACCCACTCGAGCTCACTGTTGAGCGGCAGTCGAGCGTTTGAATCTGCCTGAATTCTGGAACAAAATCCACAGTAATCAACAGTTGGTAAAATTTAAGCAAAAATTCATGCTTTTAATCAATTAAAATCACAACTTGGATTCATTCATTTTTCCATATAAAACCAATGATAAAGTAATGAAAGAATTAAGATTTATTGGTTTCAAAAGCATTAAAAATGCAATAATTTAGCTCAATCAATATGCCAAACTTTTTGAAACATAACACGAAAGTGATAGAAGTCACATATCAAAGCATAAGTCTAAAAGGTCTGTAATCACAAAAATACGTGAGCCAGAGCTCCCTAAGTACAAGCATAACTAAAGCATCTACGCTAATCCATCGAGTAGCTCACCCAGGTCGGTCAGGGATACCATCATACTATCTATAAATCAAAACATAAGAGGCTATGAGCTTCACATTGTGCCTTCGCTGCCTAGTCAACTGTCTCCAGTCAGCCAACGTCTGTTGCATCTCCTAGTCATGACAGATCATCTACCATTTTTGGAGGAATGGTAGTTGGGACTATCAGGATAAGATTTCTTTACAAATCTCATCAAGTTAATAAAAAACTTAACCAAAAGTTTAAAAATGCATGCACGATAGTAAAAGTATGAATGCATAACATGAGCATAAGTAAGCTTGATGTGACTTGACAAATAACATGACATGTACTGACAAGGCTTGAATTGACATAAGAAGAACTTGATCATGGACTAAATTTGAAACTGAACTGAAATTGAACTTGACATAACATGAACTTGAACGTGAATTGAAACTGAAATGGACATGACATGACTTGAACGTGAAATAACTTGAGCTTCAATTTGGAATTTTGTTCAATAATTAAACACAATTAATAAAAGTGACCATATGGGTGCTAAACTGTTCCCCTTAAGTCATGCATCCCTACTGATTATCACATCATAATACAAGTATCTGCACCAATTGTGAGTATATTAATATACGTACCAGTTCATAAGTATCTGCATCTGTTATGAAAAACATAATGTATTCATCTCGTGACAAGAATCTGCACCAGCACGAGTATGTATAACATGAAATTGAACGTGTAGGAGGCACCATCAGCATTAATGCTTGACCTCACTCTAGTGACCAGTTAATTAGGCCTAATTTGAAACTTGTTGCTCTTTATCTTATCAACCTAGGAGATTTTATACTAATATAGATATTCCAGCCTGAACAAATGGGTTTTACTAGGACATTAGCTCATCTTAGTACTTAGGCTCATGATAAATATAAACCGACTTGATTTGACGTGAAAAATCTATTTTCGATATACACTTTGTACTCGAGATGTGACGTAACATGAAATGAAATAATAGATGACCTGACGTAATGTAACGTAACATTTACGTGAGATAAATGACATGACATACCAGGAAACATACAACATTTTATGACATGACATAATATGAAATAGACAAAAGTTTCGTGACATGGCATAACATTAATCAGAAAATGTTTCATGACATGGCATAATGTGTAACATACAAAAATTTCATGACAGAATATAATGTATAATAGATAAACATTGCATGATAGAATATTATGTATAATAGATAAAAGTTTTGTGACAAAATAAAATGTATAATAGATAAACATTGAATGGTAGAATATAATGTGTAACAGACATATATGTAGTGACATGGCATGGCATGACATATATAATAATGTAAGAACATAGACAACTGTATCCTTACCAACACACATATACAATAATTTGATAGTAAGTTTGAATTTAACTTACGGTGATCATTGTGTGATGAATTAAGTAAAGACTTCTAAACATCAGGAACTCATCACTAACAGTTTAGAAATATAAAAATACTATCTTAGACTAAAACGACCATTTTACCCCTCTGCATATGAAACAATGATCATTTTACCCATAACTTAAGAATTTCACATCCTAATTTCAAAAATTATTAAATTTACATTCCTCATATAAATTTTTTCTTAAATCCCAATAACTAATTAGAAAATTTTAAAATATATCACAATTATGTCAAACATGCCTAGGACGAAACATACATAAGTCAAATCTCTTGATCTTTGTTGCAATTTGATCAAGCCTCAGTTTTCATGCTTCAACCGAAATATTGCAACATACAAAATCATATCCAATGTTCAAATAACATATAAGAAAAGTCAACAAACTTCACTTTAAAGAAGACAAATTTGTTCAATAAAACACTTCAAGTTTTTAACCTTAAACACAACTCTTGGTTCTCAAGGTTTTATCTCTTTTCAAAACAACTCCAAAAGTTCAATAGCATGCTTTTAATACATTCATACACACTGCTAAGAACTATCATGCTTTGAATCATTAAACCAAAACCACAAAAATCATAAAAATCCAACTTAAACCATTTGCCTTAACACTTTCACCAAAACCGAATACGTGTGTTTGTTTTTGATCAAACCATTGAATCTAAAATATTTCAAGAAATAAATCATAAATGATCAACATCATATCCATGGTTAAAAATCATATCCTAAAATATATCTAAGCATTAAACTCAAGATCATATGGAAAAAAATTGAGTCAAAACATCAATCTAGGTCCTAACACCGATGCTACTATTCACTCCCAAAAAGGGTAAAAATAACTTTACACCATAAAATTCTAAATATTCATACAAAACTAGGAGTGTACTTCCTTTTGTGAAATTAAACTCCTAAGTGTTTTGAACAATTCAAAATGGATTTTCAAACAAGTGTTATTCTAGAAATCAAAAGTAATTTTATTATGTCATAAAATCCTAAATATTCCTTTGAGACTAATAGTGTTGACCATTTTGCATTCTCATGCTTCTAAGTACCTCAAATAAATAAAATAGCATTTTTGACATCTTAGTAAGTAGCAAAACTGACTATGTTGACAGACTAAAACGTACAGGATTCGTGAAATTTTTTAAGTTTTTATGAGATTCCTAAAACCTAAAAAAATTCCTCCATTGAATTTATGGCAGGCTATTACATCCTCCTTAAAAAAATATTCCGTTCTCAAAATCTACGCATCTACTAAAAACAACCATACCAATCAAAGGAGAAGATGTTGCTCACCAAGCCTACTACTGGTCAATGCGTGCAGTAGTGAGTCGATATCCATAGGTACAATATGTTGCTATAAGTAATAGAATGCATCATCCTCAAAATCATATGTCAAGTTACCAAAATGTCCGGGGCCAAGGTGCTGGTTGACCTCCTTATCATCACTATCAGGCACATGACCTTCAACAAGTAGTTGTCCTCAATTAGTAGACAATATAGAAGATCCTGAAGTCTCAGGCTGAGGATCGATAGATGCAGCATGTTCCTTAATTGCCCTACTAGATTTAGCTATGTCACGCAACATCCTTGCTCTAAAGCTATCCCGAGCCATCCAAGTGGTTGGGTGAAGAGGTGGATAATGTTCTTCATAAGGTAAAGCCTTTCTCTTGTAACCTACCCCATTTCTATCTATATACATTAAGTGAGTGTAATGGTCGTCCCATCTTTTGCTAATAGTCAACTATTTGCAAGTCAACAAGTCACCTCCAATGGTGCTTTGCTCTCATTTCTCAATCTCATTGTGCGAAAAGGATCGATTTCCTAGCAGTCTTTCACTCATGTGCAATGAAACTGCAAAAGACTTAATCAAATATAGATAAAATTATTCACAAAACACACTAAAGGTGGTCCACCATAGATCTGAATCAAAACATATACTTTGTTTGATATCCAAGTAAATGAAGTACAACGATTGACTTATACAAAAAAACTTCGTACATAAGTGAATACAACAACATTGACTAAGCCAAGACCAAGACAAAACAATACTGGATTAGGTTTCAAACAACTAGGGGTACTTGGCTCGCATATCAACTTCTTTTTCCCAAGTCGATTATTGAACATTATGATTTTGTCAAAGTACTTTGACCACTGGAATCTTGCGGTTCCGTAATTCTTTTTCCATCCAATCAATGATTTGTACTAGCTTTTCCTCATAGGTCAGGTTAGATTACAGAGGTATGCTATCGGGTTCTCTCACTGCTGGTGTCCGATTCCCAAAACTCTTTTTCAATGAGGACACGCGGAATATATTGTGAATCCCATGGAACTCAGTTAGTAACTCTAAATGGTATACAACTGCTTCCACTTTTTTCCATTATCTCATAATGTCCTACATATCATAGGAGATACTTTCACAATCTCTGACTTCAAATCCTATATTCCTCATTTGATTGTCAGCACAGCTCTTCTGTCGAATTTGTGCCGTTCTCATCCTTCCTCTAATTGTGTGTACTTAGTCCTTTATCCCTTGTAGGATTTCTGATCCAATTACCTTGCTTTCTCCTACTTCATCCTAATACATCGGGGATCTGCATTTCCTGCCATAAAAAGCCTCATAGGGTGTCATCTGAATGGTGGCCTAGAAGCCACCATTCAAAATCTATAAGCAAAATCTATGAGAGGTAGTTGCTTCTTCCAATTTCCTTAATGTTTCAGTACACAAGCTCTTTGCATGTCTTTTAACATCTAAATCGTCCTCTTTATTTGCCTATCTATTTGCAGATAGTAAGCACTATTGAACTTTAAACTAGTGCCCATCGAATTTTGCAAACTTAGAATCGAGGTATAAAACAAGGATCTCTATCTAACATGATCGTCTTAGGCACTCCGTGCAATATGACAATCTCCGATACATAAATTCTTGTCAATCTCTCCAAAGAATCTATATTTTTGGTAGGTATGAAGTGAGTCTTTTTGGTCAAATGGTCAACTACCATCCAGATAATATTATTCCTAGCTAAGATCCTTGGAAGACCCATCACAAAATCCATCAAGATATCTTCCCATTTCCATTCTGGGATTGGCAGTGACTACAATTCACCTACTAGTTTATGATGTTCTACTTTGACTAGTCTGTAGACAGAACACTTATTCATGAATTCTGCTACATCCTTCTTTGTTTCTTACCACCAGAAATACTGCTTCAATCCTAGTACAACTTCGTACTATCGAGATGAGTGGGTGTAAGGAGTGTTATGAGCTTCCTTTAACACACTTTCAATTAACTCTTGATCTATCAAGATAACTCTCTGATCCTTGTAATACATAGTTCTGTTTTCTCTGACACTGAAGTTTTTTGGTCCTTCCGACCTCTCAACTTTTTTGAGGACTTTTGCAAGTTTGCTATCTTCCTTCTGAAGGTGTTTTAGTTCTTCCCAATCCAATGGAATGAATTCTTGGACTGCAGTTAGAATGACTTCTTGACTATAATTCTCGATTAATAGTTTCATCATACTGCATAAGAGGGAACTTACTTCTGTTGATCGAATAGACGAATATTTCGATATGCTCTTGCGACTCAAAGCATCAGCTACCACGTTGGCCTTTTCGGGATGGTACTTGATGTCACACTAATAGTTACTAATTAGTTCCAACTATCTCATCTTTCTCATATTAAGCTTCTTCTGCTCAAAAAGGTACTTGAGGCTTTTGTGATTCGTGAAAACGTCACACTTTTCACCATACAAGTAGTATCTCCAAATTTTAAAAGCAAAAACCACTACAACTAACTCCAAGTTGTGAGTAGGATAATTCTTCTCATGATCATTCAATTGATGTGAAGCATAAGCGACTACCTTCCCTTCCTGCATCAGCACACATCCGAGTCCTGCTTTTGATGCATTGTTATACACCACAAAAGGCCTAAGTGGCTTCGGTAGTATAAGTATTAGTGTTGTCATAAGTCCTTTCTTCAACTCGAGGAAATTCGATTCTCACTTATCTTTCCAAATGAACTTCACTTTCTTCTTGGTCAAGGTTGTAAGTGGTCCAGATGAATTGGAGAATCCTTCCACAAATCTCCTGTAATAACCAGTCAATCCTAAGAAACTTTGAATTTCGTGCACACTGGTCGATCTCTGCTAGTTTGTGCTTCAATCTTGCTAGGGTCTACTGCTACTCCTTCACTGAAAATTTTGTGACCTATAAACTTAACTTCACGAAGCCAGAACTCGGGCTTACTAACTTGGCATATAAATTCTAGTATTTAAGTATATTCAAAGCCATCCTTAGATCATTTATCTGCTCCTCCTCATTCTACGAGTAGATTAGGATGTCATCAATGAATACGACAACAAAATTATCCATATAGGGTTTGAATATTTTGGCATCATGTCCATGAATGCAGCTAGAGCATTGGTTAACCCAAAAGGCATCACCAAAAACTTGTAGTAGCGTACTTTCTTCTAAAGGTAGTTTTCGGCACATCCGATTCCTTGACTTTCAGTTGATGATATCCTGATTGCAGATCAATCTTTGTAAACACTGCTGCTCATTGCAATTGATCTAGTAAGTCATTAATCCATGGTAACAAATACTTGTTCTTGATTGTCAGTTTGTTCAACTCTTTGTAGCCTATGCACATCGTCGTGGAACCATCTTTCTTCTTCATAAATTGTTCAGGTGCTCCCCATGGTGAAGAATTGGGCCGAAGAAGTCCCTTCTCTAATAGTTCCTCCATACACCTTGAGCTCTTTCAATTCAGCAGGGGACAAATGATATAGTGCCTTGTATGTCAGAGCTGTTGCAGGCTCCAACTGCATATCGAATTTCATTTCTCTATCTGGTGGTAATCTAGGTAACTCGTTGGCGGAACCTTCAGGATAGTCTTCAACTATGGGTATCCCATGGATTTCTTTACTTCCGACTGTCCTCTCCATAGTCATTAATAGAAATGTTTAAGCACCATCCACGATGCACTTCCTGGCCTGCAAAGCCAAAATCACTAGAGGGGTGGCCTTAATCGACGCTCCTACATAACTCATCTTATCTTCACTTGGGGGTTCAAACATAACTTCTCACTTCCGATAATCTATCTTTTCATAGTGCTTGAATAGTAATCCATTCTCGAGATTAGGTTGAACTCCATCTGACTGAATACTAACAAGTCAGCCTTCAATGTCCTTCTGTCTAATTCCACGGGGTGGTCCTTACCTAAACGGGTACAAGCTACTATATTCCCTTCAAGGGTCATCACTACAACACTTCAAGGCAATAGCTCGGTTCACAAACTACAAATCCATGCAAACACTATAGACACAATGGACTGCGACTCGCCTAAATCGAATAGTGCGCAAGTCGTAAACCTTAATAGGTTGACGTTTCCAAATAATAATATAATGCGATACTACTATTAATACCAACCCTATCATCCATGCTAAAAATAAATGCACAAAAATAATGAAATACAGTGATGATGCCAGCGTCCTTTGTCTCTGATGTGTCAGCATCGATATCACCCGAGGTTATAGCATATACGCGCACTAGGATGTGGGGCCTTAGCTTGTTATCACCAATTCCACTACTTTGTGTGGCATTGGAACAATCTCTAATCAAGTGTTCGGGCTTTCCACATCTGAAGCAAATTCCATATCCATAAAGGCATTTTTCGGCATGATGTTTTCCACACTTTGGGCTTTACGTGTGTAAAGACGGTGTTGGTCTTCCTGTTGCGATTCCTTGCCTTTAGCCGGTATGGGAAAATATCTCCTCTTCTAGGCATGCTTGCAACAAATGACATGGTCCTCTTTCGTTCAGAATAGATTTGAATAGCCAAACCTCTCTGCTAAGCTTCTTCTATTGCAGCCACGTTTACCAACTCCTAGTAAGTTCCTATTCGATGACAAGCCACTTGACTAAGGATCCTAGACTGTAGTCCTCATTGAAACTCCTGTGCCTACATTCTCTCTATAGAAATCAGGTGAGGTGCAAACCTTCCCAATGCCATAAATTTTGTGGTGTACTGCTCCACAGTCAGACTACCCTGAGTTAAAGATGTGAACTCCTACACCTTATGTTGTTTGACAGAATCTGGGAAGAATTTGTTATCGAATTCTTCTTTGAATATTTCTCATGTCAATGTAGCGAGGGTTCCTAGTTCTCTTACTAGAAGCTGCCTTTGGGTATCCCACCAAATTCCAGCTTCTCTTTGAAATAGGTATCCAGCGTATAAAACTTTCTTGTCCTTAATGCAGCCACATATCTCATACGTCCTTTCAAGATCAATAATCTACTTCTTTGCCTTCAAAGGCCCTTCATTACCAGAAAAGTTCAGGTAATGGCGAATCAAAAATTTCTCATAGGAACAAATCCTGGCTTCGGGTCTAAGTACGTGCACTTGTTGTTGTTACTGATGTCTAAGCACGCTAGTCAACAGATGTACAACTTTAGCTAATCCTTGCCTGCCATCCATTAGGGGATTCTGATTCTCCTGATTGATATCTTCATCGGGGTTCCAAGGTATCCTGTCCCACATCAAGTGTTACTTCCTAAAACACACGGGCACGTATATCAAAATCATGTACTAGCTTTCGTACTCAAGAAATTCAAGCCTAACAAAGACTAAAATTTCAATTCTAATATTTGGTGCAATTCTTAAGGATGTATGGTTTTAATCCAAAGACGTATTACTCTGATACCATCCTATGATGTCCCTAAATTTCACTTAGGATCGGATGGATTCTGAAGCATTGGGACATGCAATACAAAGTTAGTTGCTCTTGTTTATAACAATTAAAAAAGCAATGTACCTAGCATACATAACAATATTGAATATTCACAACAGATAATTTTTTTTTCTTTTAGCAATACTATGCACCAAAAAAGATATATCCCAAAAAATTTGAAACAAAATAAATAAATATGAAAATGATAGACATTCCAGATTACATCATAAGTCCAAAAGGTTCGTAATCATAAAAGTATTGAAGATAGAGCTTTTTAAGTAAAAGCATAACTAAATCATCTACTGGGCTAATCAGTCCATTAGCTTGTGCAACTTGGTTAGAGATGCCACAATACTATCTACGAATTGAAGCATGGAAGCTATGAGCTCTGCATTGTGCCTTTGCTACCTAATCGACTATCTCCAATCGGCCAACGTCCGTTGCATTTTCCTAGGTCTTGACACATTGTCTACCATTTTTGGAGGAATGCTAATTAGGACTATTATGATGAGATTTGATTATAAATCTTAACAAGTTAATAAAAAAACTTAACTGACAGTTTAAATATGCATGCATAACAGTAAAAGCATACATGCATAACATGAGCATAAGCTTGACATGACTTGACAAACAACATGACATGTACTGTCATGGCTTGATTTGACATGAGAAGAACTTGATCATGGACAAAACTTGAAACTAAACTGAAATTAAACTTGACATTACATGAACTTGAATGTGAATTGCACCTGAATTGGACATGACATGAACGTGAAATACATGAATTTAGAATCTTGTTCAATACTTAAACATGATTTGTAAAAATGACCATATGGGTGCTACATGGTTCCCCTTGAGCCATGTGTGTCCTTACTGATTACTACATCATAACACAGATATTTGTACCAGTTGTGTGTACGTTAATATACATACAAGCTCACAGTTATCTGTACCAGCTATGGAAAACATAATGTACGTATCTCATGACAGGTATCTTCACCAGCACGAGTACATATAACATGAAATTGAATGTGTGGGAGGCACCATCAGCATGCCTGACTTCACTTAGGTGACCATTTAATTAGTCTTCATTCAAAACTTGTTGATTTGTACTTTGTCAACCTAGGGGATGTCACACTAATTTAGACACTCCAGTATGAACAAATGAGTTCCACTAGGATATTACCTCATCCTAGCACTAAGGGTCGTGATAAATATAAATTGACTTGACTTGGCGTGGAAAAGCTGTTTTCGAAATACTCTATACTTGAGACGTGACGTTAGGTGTGAGAATAGTCCGGTCTGGACTGCAAATTTTTGGTCAATTATTTTCCCCTAACTAGACCCTATCGGTAGGGTCCAGTCTGGTCGGTACATTCGGTTCAACTTTTTTTTAATCGATTAGTAAAAAAATTATTTAAAATACTAAATTAAAATTAAGTGACTTATTAAATAAAAATTATATAATAAATTGTACAATTATTAATATATACTAGTACTATATATTATAGTTAGATATTAAAGAATATAATAATATATTGATCTAAATATATATAGTTATAGACTTAGTACCAATACTATAACTAATAACTATACTAGTAGTATTAGTAATATACTATATGTTAGTAATAAATTGGTAATACTATATTAAATAATACTCTATGTAGTTATAGTGATTTAATACTAACATATTAAGTTAACTATACTAATACTATTATAAATTTATACATATACTATACTTTATACTATAACTCTTATAATATGTTAATATATTAATATATACTAGTGCTATATATTATAGTTATACATTAAAGAATATAATACTTATGTAATATTGTGATATATTAATAATTAATTATGTACAATTATTTATATAAATAATATATATAAATAATAATATATATATTTTTAATTTTCATTTGGTCTGATCTAGTCTGGTCTAGGGTGAAAAACCCCTGGACTGTGAACCAGACCGAATTCAATTTGAACAGGACTGGACTGGACCAATTAAGTCAAAAAATGGCTTGTCCGGTCGGTTTCTCCTGTTCGAACCAACCCAATATCACCCCTACATGATGTAACATGAAACGAAAGGATAGATGACCTGACGTAATGTAACGTGACATGTACGTGAGATGAATGATATGACATAACATAAAACAGACAAACATTTTGTAACATGGCATAATATGAAATAAACAAACATTTCATGACATAGCATAACATGAAGCAAGCAAATGTTTTGTGACAAGGCATATTTTGTAATAGATAAACATTTTATGACAGAAAATAATATATAACAGATAAACATTACATGACAAAATATAATGTATAATAGATAAACATCTCGTGATAGAATAAAATATGTAATAGATAAACATTGCATGATAGAATATAATGTATAATAAACATACATGTGGTGACATGACATGGCATATGTAATAACGTAAGAACATAGACATTTGTTCCCTTACCTACACACATACACAATAATTTGACAGTAAGTTAGAAGCTAACTTATAGTGATCGTTGTGTGACAGATTAAAATGCAAGGAATATAAGAAACTGTAAGTAGATATTTCTAAATACTAGAAACTTATTACTAACAGTTTAGAAACATAAAATTACTATCTTATATTAAAATGACCATTTTACCCCTCTACATGTGGGAAAATGATTATTTTTTCCTTAACTTAAGGATTTCACATCCTAACTTCACAACTCACCAAAATTTGCATTCATCATGTAATTTTTTTTCTAAATCCAAATATTCAATTAGAAGAATTTAAAATATATCACAACTATGTCAAACATACCTAAGCCGAGACATACATAGGCCAACTTTCTTGGTTTTGTTGCAATTATATCAAATTGCATTTCTCATGCTTCAACTCAGATATTGCAACATACTAATCATATCCTATGTTCAAACAACATACAAAAAAAATCAACAAAACTCACTTCAAAAAAGCCGCAAATCTTTTCAATACAACACTTCAAGTTGTTAACCTTAAACACAACACTTGGTTTTCAAGGTTTTATCTCTGTTTAAAACAACTCCAAGAACTCCAAAAGTTCAATAACATACTTCCAATACACTCGTATCACACTCCTAAGAACTATCATGCTTTGAATCATCAAGAAAAAATAACAAAAATCATAAAAATCCATCTTAAAGCATTTGGCCTTAACACTCACCAAACCCGAATACATGTGGTTTCATTTTGATCAAGCAGTTTGATCTAAAATATTTCATGAAATAAATCATAAATGATCAACATAATTTGGTTAAAAATCATGTCCTAGAATATATCTAAGCATTAAATACATGACTTAATCGAACCTCTGCATGCATAAGAAATCTTATCTATAAACCCAACACCATAAATCCTTAAACTAACATCCTAACATGTAAATCAAAGTCTTAAAAACATCAAATGTGAATATTAAAGCCATTGGAGCATGCTTTCCCAACAAAATATTCAAGCTTATTCAAAACAGAATTTGTTTTCAACCTTCTAGTTTTCAACTTTTTTTTATCCAAGTAAAACTCTAATCAAAACCTTATAACATGCCATGAATGTTCATCAAACTTATACGTTAGCATGTTAACTATACTCATAAAAAAAATCAAACTAAGATCTTGTCAAGAACTTGGACAAAATCATCAAAATATCACACATTGTCCAGATTATCGCCCAAAATTACCTTTTCATTCTTAAACCAACCAACTTTGGACCCATCAAATGACCACAAAAAGTAACATAAATCATACCAATAGAAACTATACTCGAAGCAAAACAACTTTTGTGAAGGTACTTTGTCAATAAATACTTACAACAGCTTTTAAAAAGTCAAGCAAAGTAAGTTAGAAAATCTATCCTAGAGCGTCTCTAGTTTCTTCTCCAAGAGAGGGTTGGAAAGTGAAAAATGAAAGAGGAAAGGACCTGGATGCCTCTTAAACATCTGGAGGGTGGTATGAGGGGTGTGAATGACACTTAGAGTGATGGGGGTATCAACCAAAGTCAGGGGCAAAACCAGCCCATGGTTTTTTGCCACAAGCTAACATCTGAGAGGGAGGGGTGAGGTGGCCCTTGGCCTTCCCATCATGCACTATTTGGAACTTTTTTGGGCAGTGATAGGACTGCCATGGCAAAGGGAAACTTCTTTCACATGCCTTGCTTTGATGGCTCAATTTCATGAGCCTTAAGGGACATTAACCGAATGGCTTCCATTTAGGGTTTCAATGGGTTTGGTTGGAGTTTGGGTTGCTATCAAGCTTAAATCCAATTTATTTTGGGCCAATAAAATTTCAATAATATGAATTTGAGTGGTTAATAGCATCTGGAAGTGATTTAGTCAAGTGATTAAACAATAAACTAAAATCGGGTTCATTTAGGGTTTGAAGGCAAACTTTGGGGTTTGGGGGAAAACCATTCGGAATTTCAATTTTCTCTAAAATTTTGGGGTTTCAACTAGATTCGAAGTGTTTAGGATTTCTCCAGGGTTGAAACCCTTTTTGGTTTGGCACAAATTGAATAGTTAGATGGAATAAGGTTTTACTTAAGTGGCATAATTACAAAACTTGATTTCTTTCACATTTTCCATCTCATGGTAACTCTTGGTGACAAATGTTCAATACTATTCACTAAGTGTGGCTAAGATATTGTCAATTATCCAAATAAAACTTTTCTAAACTAATTTGAACATTCCAAACTATGATTTTGAAAACACTGATCTAGGTGCTAACATCGAGGCTACTATTCACTCTAAAAAAAGGTGAAAGTAACTTTACACTATAAAATCTTAAATATTAATACGAAACTAGGAGCGTACTTCATTTTGCGAAACTCAACTCCTAAGTGACTCGAACAATTCAAAATATAATTTAACAAGCGTTATTCCGGGAATCAAAAATGGTTTTATTGCACTATAAAGTCTTAAATATTTTTCAGAGGTTAATGGCGCAGATTATTTCTCATTCTCATATTTCTAAGTATCTCGAATAAATAAAATCGTGTTTCTAGCACTATAATGAGTAACAAAACTGACTATGTTGACAAACTAAAACCTATGCAATTAGATCAATTCGTGAAAATTTTTGGATTTTTACGAGGTTCGTAAAGCCTAGAGAAATTTTTCTGTTGAATTTCTAGTGAGCTGTTACAATGTGAATTAGAGGGAAAATCCCAGAAAGAATAACTAGGCAATAACAAAAAATAAAACAGGAAATGCAATAGCATTGGATGGAAAGCGTTACAGTGAGGATATGAGGGAAAATGGAACAAAAAAGCAAAATAAGACTTGTTTCTTACAAACAACTCAAAACAAGCGTTACAGTGCATGAAATGAGAAAAATAAAACATAACGGTTCTTGTCCCATAGCATCATTAACCATGGTCAAGAGAAGGCTGCCTTTGAGGTGATTTCATCTGTTGAAGGTTGACCTAATAGCGCGCACACACACCGTAAATACCCTTATTAAGACTATCAATAAGGATCACATCTATGAGAAGGGGAAGAATACGAGACAATAGCTGCTGTCAAAAGAGTAAAACTGACATTATCAAGATATCAAAATAAGCTTGATGCAACTAGATGTGGATATGTAAGAGCTTGACACATCTGGCTATTTAGCGTGGTGGATCGAAGGGCAATGAGTTTGGTAGTGTTACGTGTGTATATATGCCCTTTGGGCTTTGTCGACAAAGTTGACACATCTAGATTCTTGTAACAAGAATTGCATGAGTATAACCAGAGAGGACGTGAGGGATTGAAAGGTAAGAGACCGTCTTTGGGAACAGGAGAGAGATATAGCCTTTGCCTTCGTCAATAGATGCGTTAGGTGACTCCATTAATAAATACGGCTTAACTCGATTAAGACTTTTAACATTCATTACTTGTTCGATGTGGACTCGTTTACACCCCCATAATAAAAGTTGAAAGGAAATTTATCAAAGAGAGATTGCGTAGAAGATGTCAAATAAAGGTTTGCATTGCTGCAATTCTTGACTAAGATCCCATCATCACCCCCATCCATGGACCACCTCATGTGACCATAATAATTTCATCATCATGAATGCAAATGGCAATTCTGGCTCCCAAAACCCAAACAATTCAGTTTCGAAGCATTCTACAGTAGAGAAGTGAGTTCTATGATAGTTGGACGGGCTTGAAACGGCACTTACACCACAACTTTCATTCTCTGTAACATAAGCAAACCATACGGATATCGCACCAACTAATGCCAGAAAATGTAATCCCCTCACCAAGCTGGCACAGTTCCATCCATTGTTACATAGCTGTGAAAAACAAATCTGTAACATGTATGCATCTACGTGCGTGTGTAGAGAGAGAGAGAGAGAGAGAGAGAGAGAGTTGAGTGGGAGAATGACGAATCAACTCTCAGCTCATTCGTAATCTAATTCACCTCATTCGCTGCTAATACGAATGATATATAATCCCAAACAGAAAATTAATCACCATTGCAAGTGAAATAGACAATGTTTAATGTAAATCATGGATATTTAAGTCATTTCACTTGTCCAACATGATATGAAAAGACCAAAATTGCCATTATCTTACACTAAAAACATTGACTATCTTAATCATTTCATTTGTCAACATGATATGAAAAGACCAAAATAACCATTATTTTACACTAAAATAGATTCTCTGTGATACACCATACCGAATGGTAAGGATATATGACATCTCACATTGCTTAGGAGGAAGAAGCTCTTCCGAATAATTTCAATGGAACTCCAATTCTACCACTAACTACTCCTTTTAGATTATCAACCCAAATGTATCTTAGGCCTCTCTCGAGACATTACCCTAGAAATGGACAAAGATCCCCTCCATTTCAAGTAAAATGGAGATGATTCTATTTCAATCCGAACATATACACATTAAATGCTGGAATAATACTTGACTTTACTGATCTTTAAAGAATAAGTGGAGGATTGTTAAATTAAACCTCCTACAAGCAACTTAAGTCGTTGGAACACATTGGTAGCACACATCAATAACTATACATTTGACATAATGATGTTCAGAACTTTTTTTCCTTTTTAGCTACGTCTCTGTAAAAATGACTTTCTGCTGTACTAGTATCAATACCTTAAAAACAAAGGATCAGACTGATCCTATCTCTCGCCTGTGAAACAAATGCTCTCTCTAACAAATTACAACGACAAAATTGGGCTTCCAAAAAAATAATTCCCTTTGCCACCTGCCTATGTTTCTCACAGAAGTAAATTATTCCCCAGTTACCAGAAACAAAAATAGGGGGCTTTAATATTCTACCCTTTATTCCTAATTTTCGCAAAGAACCTTCTCCGGACAATGTAACATCAGCAACATCAAATGTACTGCAATTCCACTGCATGAAGAACCATTCAACACCTGAATTAACATATACACAATCAGTTACATTGTTACGAAAGCAACGTAATTTGCTAGTAAAGGGGCCCCTTAACAATGCAATTGATGCTCACCTTGAGCACCTTATTGTACATTCACCTGCACCCATGCATGTGTGTGGGTGTGTGAGAAAGAGAGCGAGAGAGATGAGAAAAAAAAGACAGAGAGAGCAGCTTATAGTGCTGCCCAATTAACTAACTTATCTTCAGCCATTCATTTGATCTTGAAGCCCCCTGAACATGGTATGCACAATAACATATGTGGCTCGTTCAATAAACTTAGATATTTTGAGGGTCTTATTTGTAGATTTCTTGTTCTAAACTACAACTTTTAACCTTTTCCCATGGTGTACTTTTACATAATCAACTCGCTCTATTCAAGTTTTTGCTCATTTTAAAATGTGAAATAGTTTATTTATGCTTTCGGAATTTTCAATAAAATTTCCATAACCAAAAAGCTTGTGAAGCTGAAAGTGTTCTTAGGTGAGAATATTCTTTTAGTAAAATGAAGATCTATTCTAGATGGAAGTCAAAACAGTTGTAATGGTAGAGGTGGCACATTGTCACAGCCCCCAGGAGATTTTCCCGGGACCACACCTTGGCACGACTCATGGAGGGTCAGGACAGTCACATGGCTAGTTTGCTTGCATGCCTTGGCTTAAACCATGACACGCAGCGGGCGACCGTGGAGGCTACTGACCGCGCGCAGACCATGCGTGCAGGCTTGCGCGTGCCCTTGAGCGCGCATGCATGCGTGCCCCCACACCACTTAGCGAGGCCAGTGGCGTGCCCCCACAGGCACGCCATCCAGCGCACGGCTCCAGCCCGTGCCTTGCAGAGCAAGTTAGTGGCATGCCTCGCAGCATGCCATCCAGCGCATGGCTCCAGCCCATGCCTTGCGGAGCAGGTCAGTGGCATGCCTACCAGGCATGCCATCCAGCGCATGGCTCCAGCCCATGCCTTGCGGAGCAGGTCAGTGGCATGCCTACCAGGCATGCCATCCAGCGCATGGCTCCAGCCCATGCCTTGCAGACTCAGCGCCTAGGCCACCAGCCTGGGCCATGCTGTGCACCATCATGGCTTACCTTCAGTAAGCTATGCCCACCATGTCATGCACCATCATGGCTCACCTTCAGCAAGCCATGCTCATCATGCCATGCACCACCATGGCTCACCATCAGCTAGTCATGCCGCACCACCCTGGCTCACCATCAGCAAGCCATGACCGCACCACCTGACGATGGACCAACCTGACCACCGTGCACCACTTAGCCCACCATGGGCCATGCATGCCATGGCTAGCCTTGGTCCATGGTCATTATCTTGTTATTTATTTTATTTATTTTATTTATTTTATTTGCTTTAATTATTTATTTTCTAGGGACCTATTGGAGGTTTCCAATTTGTTTTTCTTATAAATAGGACCTCCTTCATTTGCTTCATTATCTTTTGGCAAACTCCTAGAGGGAAGACTATTGTTTGAGAGATCATAAACTGGTGCCTTTGCACTTAGGCTTTTTGGGTACAATTCGTGAATTCCAAAGAGAGAATCACACTTTGCAATTCTTTGAATAAGTGTGATTCAATCTATCTTGTTCTTGCAACTTGGTGCAATTCGTGAATCCAAGTTGTGTTTATCAATCTATGAGGTTTATTCATTACTTGTGCAATCCGTGAATCAAGTATTGATTATCCTTTTTATGTGTTTGTTCATTCAAGTTCATTAGTATTTTGCTATTGTTCTTGAGTGTTCTTCGTTGTTCTTGAGTGTTCTTCATTGTTCATGCATGTTCTTCATTGTGTTCATGCGTGTTCATCATTGTTCTTGAGGTGTTCATATCATATTTTGCTCATCCAATCCATCCAAGCCCCAAAATCGCCCATCACTTGTGTTTGTCAACTTTCCATAAGTGTTAGCTTCATCCATTTTTACCCTAGCCGCCCCCTCCATATTCCAATTAAGATTCCTATCATTTAGGAATCCTAATTGATCCCTAAAATCACTCCCATAATCAGCCATTCATATCTCCATCATATTCTAAGATTTTAGGAAGGTCATCTCCAAGATTCAAGGAAGTTTGACTTCCAAGATTTTAGCAAACTTCATAAAATCCCTCCATCACCAAAAATTCGGACAACCCTAGCTTGCCCACTCCACATCACTCATCTTCCATCCTAGCCACCCATCTTACATCTTCCAAACCCTAAACACAACTTCCAAACCCTAAACCATCTTCCAAGTGGCGCCTACACTAGCACACACTTGTGCCGTGCGCCCCTCACCCTTGAACCACACAACCCTTCATCTTCCATCACTCCATACACCCATCTTAGCCTAAACACTTAACCCCACCATCCCCAAGTGGTCATATTGACCACCTTTGCACGTGAGCCAAGCAAGAGAGGAACCAAGGTTCGGTCATCACAAGGCCACCATTGGTGTGGAGGACTTGGTGTTTTGGGTCTAGACCGAGGACCCCAACACACATGGCTAGTTCACCATGCTTAGCTATTAGGTGGCGAATGTTGCAAGATATCAATTGAACACTGTTATACGAGATGGAGATTAATTGCTGAATGAGATAATTAAAGAAAAAACAAAAATTAATTGCTTTTGCGATCAAATTAAATATATATATATATATATATATATATATATATATAAACTTCTTTCAAACAAAGTTTAGCTGCAAATCCACTTGGAATTATCATTTCATTATGTTATAATTCTCACTTGCATAAGCAATGCAAGGATTTTATGATTAAATTTCAAATCTGAAAATATAATTTTATTTTTCTTAAATGAGAAAATGATATCAGATTAAGTATTATTATTTAGCTTTATGAATTATTTTGCAAATAATACCTATAAACAACAGTATATAGGAATAATAAATTATTTTACCTTAAAGATAATTTTCGTTTTGAAATTAAAATAAAATAGTTTTTTTTAATTTCATAATGGTAATATCATTTTTGGAAAATTAAAATATTTTCTAAAACATTAATATTTATAGGTTTTAAATTTATTAATAGTAAGACAAATTCTTAACACTAAAAACTGATAGAAAAAAGAATATTTTTTTCAATTTGCATCCATATTAAACTTTAAACAGAATCGTCTACAAACGCATCAAGCAAAAGAGGATGATATTTTCCATAGTAAGGAAAAAGGACACATCAAATACAAAAAAAGGGTAAAATTGTAAAACCACTCTTCAAGTAAAACCACACTATTCACAAATCTCTAGGCTCTTGTATCTTATATATAAGATATAAGATAACAAGGTTAAGACTGTTTCCTCCACAAAAACAAAAAACCCAAGCAAAGAGGTGTTATAAAAATTTTGTTTTTAATAAAAAAAGGGGGTGCAAATCATAAATTGAAACATCAAGTAAGAGCAAAAAAAGGCCCAAATAAAGGGGAAAGAAGGGCAAATCATAAATAGGAGATCAAGTAAAACCTAACAAACAAATAGCCTCTTTAGAGCGAGACACGTATCTGTAAATCCTTTGTAATTCAAGAAATTCAAAGAACTAGTGCTGTAACTGCCTATCGAATGAGCGCAAAATGAAGAGTGCATACTTAAGAATTGGCCCTAATGTGATATCAATCAGGTTTGGAAAGCAGGTTTGGAAGTCTATAATCCATCTAATCTTTTCTGGAAAAGGTAACCATACCATTATGACAAAAGTCTTCCAAATAAGATCCCACTGAAAAGAATAGCGCCGAACCACTTGTTGGACACAAATCTGAGAGAAGCAAACATTCAATCAAGAAAGATGAGTTTATAATAATGAAAGCTTACCGAACAAAACAAAATCATAATGATCAAACTCAACCGAGAAGAAAGAAAAATTCAACAGAAACTAAATTGAGACAACTTGTCAGATATTATATAGCATAGACACAATAGTTAATGGATCTCATTATAACAAGAAAATAATGGATCATCACAGAGTTTCAGTACTTTTCAACTGTGTAAAGGTGGGGAGTATATGAGACAACAGGCTGCCTTTGTTTACTTAGATGTTCTTAATGAGTATGGAAGGGGCATTTAAAAAATAGAGAAAAAACAAATGAACCATACGAAGTAAAAATTGGTTGAGCTGACCTGGTTGCTGGTATCGCATGTTCAGCAATTCAAGTAATCTATATCTTTGAGAGATGTACATCATGTATGGTTATGATTTTATAGGAAATGGGGATAATATTCCTCTTTGCTTTATGGTTTTTTTACATCAAAACCCAAGTTTTCAATTGAAAAAATTTAAGACCGAGTTTTGTAATATCTGATATTCAAGACCACTGACTAATTTTCACAGAACATTATGACAAAAATTGCTGATGTGGCCATAAAGAGCATCGTACAACCAAAATTTTTTCAAAAAAAGAAAACATCCTCCACTGAAGCCACCCAATCTTTCTTCTCAGAGAATGCCTCCATTGATATAATCAAGATGATATTTGAGCCTTGTTTAAATGACATCTTAGGAGGCTGGAGTCTGGACTAATGCAAGCACAGCATCATGTTAATCCATAGACTTAAATATGGCAAATACTTATTTGAAAGGGGATCCTACATTAGTTTTATATTTTTTTTATGACAATCCCCAGAGATTCTGTAATTGCAACATGTCTTTTATCGAATTAAACCTCCAAACCAGGTAACGTGCCCACATTACACGGATTAGGTAAATAATCTGGATATCACTGATGGGATGTAGCCCTTAAAAATTGTTTGCAAAGGATTCAAACATTAGACCTGAGGGAAAGACATTAATTTTAACTAACACTGAAATACAGCATAATGTGATTCACAAGATGATCCTTTTGTTTTAATTCCTACCAAAGGCCTCCTAAATGATCCATTATCCACTTTTTAATATGATTTTATAAATTTCAACTGACGTGTTCATGCAATCATACAAATTGTAATGTTTATCAGATTTATAATAAAATTGGGAAATTTATGATACCACTCCCCTATACTTTTTGGCTTGCTTTCTAAATTAAGAGCCAATATTTCACTTATGAAAATTTAAGACCCAAGTTCAATAACATTTGAAACTCAAGACCTCAGTCTATTTGCCATCAATTTCTTGACAGAAATTACAAGTGTAGTAATGCAGTGCTAAGTGTAACAAAAATAATGCTTTACAGTGTTTGCAGGGTGGGGAATCCTCATCCAATGCATGATGGTGCCTCCCCTATTGTGGTAGCACAGTTGTGGACATCCCTCTGGCGTGCAAGTGGGAGGGATCTCCCTCACCTTGCAGTTGCAGCATTGGGGGACATGAGGTGGACGGGATTCTCCCCCTCAGTCTGCTGAGTTGCACCTACCAGCCCTATTGATGGCAATGGAGGGTTCTCCGAGTTTTTTCCTCTTTTCGTTCTTTTATTTTATTTTATTTTTTTAAAGAATGCTTACGTTACAAGTGGCTGGCCCATGTCAACAATTTTCGCCAATAAAGTCTCAGAGCATTATATGAAGGTCTAGAATTTCAAATGTTATGAAACTCGGGTGTTTAAAGTTCAACCACTGAAAACTGAGGTCTTAACATTAAAAAACCAAAACGCAAAGGTGTTGTTATCATAATTTCTCAAATTTTAATATACCAAACAAAACCTGAACCAATGACAAGAAAGCAGATGTTTGCATGTGTGCACACTATATTTAGTGTTCAATTAAAATTAATGTATGAGCCCTTTCAAATGATGTTCTAGGCCAAGCACTATGTCTATTCTTTCGGATTTTATATTAGCATGGGAACCTTTCAGCTCGTACTGCTTCCACTCCTAGATCTTCACGACAAATAGCTGCATTAGCCGATACACATAAATTCATCTAAAAAAGGTTCACTCATCATCTATAGAATATAAATACAAAGGCATTTCTCTGGACAAAAGGACAAGAAAAACCTTATGACCAGAATACGATCTCTAGCTATGTGCATTTTTTAAAGTACGCCCCTAGAGGAATTTTTTTTTGGTATCAGTGGGCCCCTAGAGGAATTATAGAATGACTTTATGCATCATGTGAGCCAAAGAACAACCAACAGAAAATAAACAGTAAACCTATGTTTTACTAGAACCCGAAAAAATCTATTAAATAAAAATTACGCACTTCCTGTTGCAATCAGCACGGGATGATAGGTCCACCGTCCATATCTGCCAAGCCAATTGTCCAGACGCAGCTGCCAAAAATGTATAATATGGCCACCCTGCTCCAGAATGTTTTTGTTTTTCAGAAAAAGAAAAAGATTATCACAAGTGAATTACAACTAACAGAAAGTAGCAAACATAGAGAGCATAATAAATACCAATCCCAGCATTAAATCCACTGAGGGTGAGGCTACCGATGCATGCAATTCCAAAGCCGGTAATCCACTCCTTTGTTGAATCCCCAAATCTCAAAGCTGTAGATTTAACACCCACTTTCAAGTCATCTTCTTTATCCTGAATGCAAGTTAGATAAATTATTTGTTAGGTAGCAAGGAGAAATGCATTTACTCTAACAATGATTTCATACTTCAATAAACTTGACAGTTCTATAAGCCACGGACCCTTCATATCATAATAAAAAAGCCTAAGAAACACAGCTTGAACAAACTGAACTCCTCAGAATAAATTACAACCTCCTAAGATTTCCATTTTACTTATTAAAAAAAAAAATTACAACAACCTCCTAAGATTTTTTTTAAAAAAAAAGGGTACTTTTTCCATGATAAAAGTCAAAACAGCTGAAAATTTTCATTTAAAAAAAAATAAAAATAGAAAACTACAGACACCCCCAAATATATAATAAACAAAATTTGTATTTATGGAAAAGAACCTGAGCTTTGGATTTGCTGAATGCTAACTCTAAAAGCTCTAGTCTATAGACAAAACCATTAGAAGAGATTGTCTTAGGAAATCTCATTGTATTCATGCACGTCAGTTAGCTTACATGAAGCAGTTGAAGAATGTGTAAGGAAGTATGAATATAGCCTCCAAAAGGTATAAAATTATACCTGATGTGCATATATTGTGTCATACACAAGAGTCCAAAATACTCCAGAAATGTATAGTGGGAACACTATAGCTGGTTCTAGACTTCCTTTAATTGCAGCCCACCCTAATAAAGCACCCCAGTTAAAGGTGAGACCTAGATAGGCTTGAGGCTGCAGTGATGTATTTGCATTGTCAGAATACTAGTCAAAACTCATGAAACGCTGATTCAAGGAAAGAAAAAAACAAAGTTGTACTTGCATGTGTTAACAGAATTGGACAACAAACAACATTACCCAAAATGTAAACCTCTTCATAAGGGGATAGGAGAAGACTAGCAACAGGGATGAAGCCCCCAAAATACGGCTGGCAGAAGTAGACAGGCCACATCAATTTGCAAGGACCACACACACTTAATAGTATCAGTAAAAAGCTGATTTAACCAAATTTGCAAACTAAAACTGAGGATATGAAGAAAATTCATAGTTTACATGAAATTGCTATATTTGAAAAGCATCTATTGAAAAATTTTGTTCAACCAGATTTTGCAGAAAGAATAAACCAAAAGTTGTATCACGATCTTGAAAAAACTTGAAATCGGTCCTATCTTGTTCACGGTTTGGTAAGCTAATAAACTCGTTGCAACCCCTAGGGGTTGGCTCAAATGGTGAAGGCCTTGGACTTGGGGGTATGCTCCCCCCAAGTCTAAAGTTCAAATCCCCTTGGGTGCAAACAATCTCTAAGAGCCATCGGATTGAGAGATTTTCTCCTTGAATTACCTTATGTGCACTTGCGGGAAACTCCTTGCCGAGGACCTATGCACCACCGGGATTAGTCAGGATATTGTTCCTAGACACCCGGTGCCAATTAAAAATTAGCTAATAAACTCGTTGCTAGCTTCCCCCATTCAATGGAGTCATACCATGAGAACTTGCCTCTATATGAAGGAAAATAGTCATTGCCTCAATTTGATATTCTTCATAAATTACTCTCTTAAGCCTTAAAAGGTTAGATATTCAATTTCATTAAACATTTGTTGAAGAGAAATAAGAAATCCTACTGATTGTTTCCCAGGATCCTTCTCACATGAAGATTGATGCCCTCAGCTCTAGACACAAAATGATACAAAAAAAGTTGGTAATTTATCAGCTCAAGGATCACACATGAAAATGCCACTAACCTATAATTATCCAATTGAAGAAGAATTCCAAGGCCCAACAGCAATTGAAACCCAAGAAAACAAAGTCCTTGAAATGGTGACAAAAGACCACTTGCAATTGGTCGCAACTTTGTACGTTCCACCTGCATTACAGAAGGTTCTTGCATAATTATGCAAAGTAAAATACTTCTAAAAAAAATAAGGTGGAGTCAAATGAAAAGTCATCAATCAAAAATCAAATAAAAATATCCTTAGTTTCCATATTTTCTCAATCAAAGAAAGATGGAGGGAACAAATATCAATCACAAAATAAACTTTACATCTCCAAATTGAAAAAGATTCCCAAAAATACAAATTCAATATGACACGGTTGCAGGGATCAAGAGTATGGCGGTACAATGAGGACTAAATTAACTTTATAATGGCCAGTGAAAATTCAGATCCCTATTACTTTCCTCTCTACTTTTTGGGGGGCAAAATTACACAGTACCATCCCCCAAACTATAACATCTTTTATGATAGGAATTTTTGGCGAGCCACCCGCTTTGCTATGGTCTATTTCAATCTAGATACTTATGCATTTTTTATTATCCATAGCCCCCTATGGTATGCATTTATTAGAAATAGGACCTTCCATCTATTTTCGATCAATCACCATTAATGAAACCCTGAGTACCAATCAGAAATCGCCACGTGGCAAGTTAATTTTTTAAAAAGTTAATTAAATTTTTTTAAATAATAATAAAAAAATCTTTGCCACCAATGGGTTCCGTGGTGGCTTTGAAGTTTTTTGAAAATTTAAAAAAAAAAAAAAAAATCTATTATAAAGATGTTTATTATTTTTAAATAAAATTTAGTTAAAATTATCTTGCCATGTTGTCTCTAATTGGTCCACGTGGTTTCTATTAAAAATGGATGGAAAGACCTATTTCGAATAAACGCATACCACAGGGGGCCATGGTCATATCACAGGGAGTGTTAGGTTAAGATTTCCTTTACAATATGACCAAATTTTAGAACTGCGTTACCAATCATATCAACTTTGATGCCATCTTGAACCCATTCCAAACCAATCATTGATGGGACTCAATACTTTTTCAACTTTCCATAAAATAGTTAAAGCCATCTCAACCTATTTCATATATTCAAACACATATCTCAAACTCTTTATATTCAAACACATCTCAATGGGACCCATAAAAAACTACTATCACATAACTTAGATCATCTGAGATCACCTCAGCATCCAAATGCAGTCTAAATAACTCGATCGAAACATCTCTAGCTAGAGAGCAAGCACTAAAGTACACTTTGGCCTTCAGAGAACTCAGTCTAAAAGCTGCAAACAAGGTAAAGGAAAGAAAAGAGGTCGTCCCTTACTCCATTCATACTGAATGGCGGGACGGGTGAGAAAGATGGTTATCAATACATTGTAAGACCAACATAAGCGATTGCAGATTTAGCTAGTCGGATTTGGTTTTGTTAGGTTAGACTAGACACCTATGCAGACTGGCAGACCGGGGCTCTAGGACCTTTAGGGGGAAAGCACGGATATCTCGATATTGAGGTAAGCTTGATTGTCTTATTGAGCAGTTGGTGGTTAACGTAGATTAGAGAATTCCTTCTTTTCCGTACGCTATACAGGTACTTTCGGTTTAGAGAATTCCACTTTCCTACTAGAAATACACGATGTCTTATGGCCAGATCATTGGTGAAACTTATTCTCCTTCTTTAGTTATCTGTTTATGCTTTGTTTGTGCATTGATTTAGTGCTGTGAAAATACAAATTATATTATATTTGAAAAAAATAGAAAATTGCTTGTTGATTCACCAAATCGGGGGCTATAGTCTGCATCAAGTGGCCTCAATGGTATATAAAGACCATAGGCCAACTATCCACTTCATGGTGCATGAAAATAAAAATGATCAAATATTAAAGAAAATGCTGATTGAATTAAACATTATGATGCACTCTTATCAACCTCAAGCAAAATAATAATAATAATAATAATAATAATAATAATAATAATTACCCAAGTAGCAAATCTAATAGTGAAAGGTTTACAACGTTCCATAAAAAATATAAGGTTGTAACACTAAACATATATACAGTGTTCAGAAAACAGATTCAATTACAAGTTGGAGAGCCTCCCAAAAATGGGTAAAACAATATCCACCTCCAAATATGAAAATGAACATGTGCAATGATTGAAGATAGATCTGGGAATAAAAATAATACCAGCTACACTATCCTGTCATCAATTAAGTCCAACAATAGCACTCACAACTAAGTAAATAATTTTTTTCTTTAATTTCTGACCCATAAACAGCCGGTCCCCCAATAAAGGGGGAAGGTTGTGGTAGACTGACAGCAAATAGAAAAGTTTATGATTTTGTTACATCCAGTAAGCATGAATCCTAATTTAAACTAAACATGTTTCATTTCAAACAAAAAATTGGAAAATCAAGAAAACAAATATTTAGTCATGAAAAAAGCAAAGCCATTTCGCTTATTTGATGTGCTCACCAAATGACAACACATAATGCTCCGAATCACCACAAATAAGCATAGAAAAGTACTCATCAGACAAATTTTAGCAACTAAGGATGTGCTTGGCCATTAGAAATTTTCATCTTAAAATCAAAATTCTCATCTCATCATTACAACTTTCCCAAATCCCCATACAAAATATAATAAATAATTCAACTTTTTCTTAACTTTTTCAAATCCCAAAACAATAATAATATTAAAATATAATATTTTAATATTTTATCTTAAAACTCAAAATTCTCATCTGAGAATTCTTAGTGGCCAAGCACAACCTAAAACAAGCATTGTATCCCAGTATAAAATAACGCGATTACATTTACTTGAAGGGGTAGAAATCAATGAGACTTACCATTATATCAATATCCTGATCAAGAAGATCATTTATGGTACATCCAGCACCCCTTAGAAGCAAAGCTCCGCAACCAAACAGCGTCAACATCTTAAAATCAGGAAGCTGTCCTGGGGATGTGGCCAAGGTAATTGACCTAAACCAATAAACAACAGTTTCAGATCCCCAGTTAATAGCATTTATCAGAATTACAATTTAACACAGCACCCAAACTACTTGTGATATAAAAATAAATAAAGTTAATATGAAGGAATGGTCTATGAAATTCTAATATATAGTATAAGGATGTATCAACAACACAACGTTTTGAATTTGGCGAAGTCAGAATCAGTACCGGCAGGAATGGTTTATAATTATGGAGGCTTGGCCTAATCTCGGATGTCAAGGACCATACTTGCCCATGAAATATCTGAAACTTTCATTGGGAGCGTCCTTCGAGGTACAATCCATCTCAGATGGCATTATCAAGAAAATACAACATTGCCTAGTTGGTTGGAAGCTACTCTATTAATCTAAAGGCAGGGTGTGTTATACTCTTGAGTTGTGTCACCTATGATAGAAAGACATGACTAGGACGTAAGGAATTTACGGGGGGAGATTGTGATACCTTGTGGCAAGTGAATATAGGTGGCCAATATTACTTAGGAGGGAGAAGTTCTTGCTCTTTATGATGATTTCTATAAGCTCCAATTCTATCATTGAATAGTCCTTTTGGAGTATGGCCCAAATGTGGCTTGGGCCTTCCTTAGATCGTTACACTATCCTCGTTGGTGTAGCCCAACATCTTGAGTAGCTCTAGTGGGACTTCTTGTTGGGTGGAGGTCGCAATGAGTTTACCATATCAAGTGGTCTAAGATTTCCACCTATTGCATAAGGAGGTTTGGGGGTTGGAATTTTTTTCTTCCTTTTTTTTCAGAAAACTCTCTAAAGCAAACGGTTATGACATTATGCAATGGGGAGAGAGATTTTGTAGTGATTGGTGGTGGATACTATGTATGGTAATGTCAGGGTATGAAGAGTTGTGTTCATATGAGGTCAACTGGCCTCTTGATGTTGGAGTGCAGAAAAACATTCAGAGGGGTTCAGGGGATTTCTGTCATATTCTTAGATTTGAGGTGGGCAATGGATCCAAATCAGATTTTGACATTATGTATGGTGTAGAGCCCAACCATTGAAGACAATCTTCCAAGATTTGTTTCATTTGAATTGTTGTAAGTAGGTTTCGGTTGCAAAACACTTCCCAAACTCTAAGAACATATCACTATAGAATCTTACTTTTATTTAAAAAAGATTAGCATAGACTGGGACGTAGAGTTGTTCTTTGCATTCTTTGAAAAATTATATTCTTTTAGGTGGAGAAGAGATGGTGTTGACAACAACTATTGGATCCCATCCAAAAGCATACTTTGAGGCCAAGTCTTTCTTTACTGCACCCGTCCCTCAAGCTGCCTCTTCATTTCCTTGGAAGAATATTTCGAAAAATAAGATACCTTCTACGACAGCTTATTTTGCTTGGATGGCAGCTTTAAGAAAGATTTTAATGATAGATAATATGTGGAAGAGGCAGACCATAGTCTTGGAGTAGCATTGTATGTGTAAGCAGTGTGAGGAAAGAGCCTCCTATTTCATTGGGAGGTGGCTAGGGAGTTATGGGCTTCAAATTACGTTTCAGTAATTTTGGGATCGTGTAAATTGTGCCCAATGGTTGGTGGTTATGTAGGTATGCTAGTGAAGACCATTCAGAAGTCATTAAAAAATAGAAGTTTGAAGGATGGTTACTTTATGCTTAATGTGGTCTATTAGGTATGACAATAATGCCTACAGGGGGTACTGCGACTTGGTCCAATAATCAGTCATGGTCTCGACTGGATTGTTTCTTAATTTCACCATAGTGGGAAAGCCATTTCCCGGTTGTATGGCAAAAGCGTATGCCTCCCATTGGCTCGGATCATGGGCCTATTTTGCTCGATTGTGGAGGAGTTCGGAAGGGGCAGCGGCGTTTTAAATTTGAGAATATGTGGTTGAAATCAGAAGGGTTTGTGGATAGGGTCAAACAATGGTGGTCTTCTTATCAGTTCCAAGGTACCCCCAATTTCATTTTTGCGGGTAAATTGAAAGCTCTTAAAAGAGATCTAAAAGTGTGGAACGTGGAGTTGTTTGGCAATGTTAGGGAAAACAAAAAAAATAAAGCTGTTGGAACTTCAGGCGATCGAGAGGCTGCAAGAGTTACAACCACTTACTCAGGAAGAACAAGATCGGAAGGCCGAGCTGGTTGTAGATGTTGAGAGGTTGATATTATTAGAAGAGATGTCTTGGGGTCAAAAGTCCAAGGCATTATGGTTGCGGGAAGTAGACTGAAGCACGAGTTTCTTCCACAGGATTGCAAACTCACATCGGAGAAATAACAACATTGAGATGCTGAAAGTTGATGGGGTGGAATGCAGAGACGAGTAGGTAATCCACAATCATGTTGTTGATTTCTATGAGAATTTACTAATGGAGCAAGTGGGATGGAGGCCTCCACTAAATGGGATGGACTTTGATACCATCGGGACGAGCGATATATCACGCTTGGAAAGGGATTTTAAGGAGTTAGAGGTATATGAAGTAGTGAGGAAAATGGCTAGGGAAAAGGCTCCAAGACCGGATGGATTCTCTATGGGTTTTTTTCAAAACTATTCGGAAGTGATAAAGGAGGACCTTATGAAGGTTTTTCAGGAGTTTTTCTGGGCTAGAAAATTTGAAAAAAGTCTTAACACCACTTTCCTTGCATTGATTCCTAAAAAGGCTGGGGCTACGGAGATCAAAGAGTTTCGGCCTATTAGTTTGGTAAATGTGGTGTATAAGATAATATCCAAAGTTCTAGCAAACAAATTAAGTGACGTGATGGGGAAGATTGTTACACAACCTCAAAATGCTTTTTTAAAAGGAAGACAGATTTTAGATGCGGTGTTAATTGCTAACGAATGCCTTGATAGTAGAATGAAAGCTGAGAACACAGGAATCATGTGCAAACTCGACATGAAAAAAGCTTATGACCATGTTAAATGGGACTTCCTACTTCTTTTGCTTAGGAGGTGTGGGTTTGGGGAGCGAGGGAGGGCGTGGATTCACTGGTGTATATCTTCGGCAAAGTTCTCCGTGTTGGTAAATGGAGTCTCAGTGGGTTTTTTTGTCCAGAGCACATGTGGATTGAGACAAGAGGACCCATTGTCACCTTTGTTGTTCGTTATTGTAATGGAGGCTCTAAGCGGGTTGCTATCAACAATGGTTGAAAATGGCTTTCTAGACAACTTCTCGATCGGAACCCCGGATAAGGGTAGTATTAATATTTCTCATTTACTGTTTGTAGATGATACACTGATTATATGTGAAGCCGAGTAAAATCATATGCGAGTTTTGAAGGCCTTACTTTTCTGCTTTGAGGCAGTTTCCGGTTTGAATGTAAATTTGGAGAAATCAGAATTGGTGCCAATTGGGGTAGTTCCCAACATTCGACAATTAGCGAGAAAGTTGGGGGGCAAGATAACCTCATTTCCTTTAACTTACCTAGGACTTCCGTTGGGGAGTGCCTCGAGGGATCCTTCGGTATACGATACAGTGATTGAGAAAATTGAGCGGCGATTAGCGGGGTGGAAGAGAATGTAAATCACCTCCTATTGCATTGTGATATAGTAAGGATTCTCTAGAATAAGGTATTCGCTCGACTGGATATGGCATGAGTTATGCCAAAAACCGTGGAGGCAGTTTTGGCTAGCTGGGCAAACATAAGAGGTCAGCAACCAATTAAAGCTATTTGGAAGATGATCCCTCTTTGCATTATGTGGTGCTTGTGGTAGGAGCGCAATGAACGAACGTTCGAAGATCAAGAGAGATTGTTGGAGGAGCTTAAAGTTTTATTTTTTAGAACTCTCTATGGTTGGGTTTAATGGCAAGGCTCTTCATGATTTTCTTGTCTCTAATGTGCCTACCTAGTTAGGACATCAGAGTTGTAATTATGGCTTTTGCCATCCGTTTTGATTAATAAAGTTTGTTTATTTATCAAAAAAAAATTAATGCCAGCACATTCAAAGATCATGAGAGGACGCAATGTTAGAAAGCATTTTCCTCTTTCAAGCAATCAAACCATTGAAGAATCAAGAACTTCCCACTTAACCCAATAGTTAGGCCAGGAGCTAGCCCAATTGTGCTGAAAAGGGTGAATTATTTAACAAGTGTCCAAGTTCTAATTTCCAACAATGTAACAGAGTTCTTTTAAATTTACTGAGTCTTGATAAAGCATTTTCTTTCTATTAACTACGGAATTGCATAGGAAATTACTTCCCAAACGCAATGGCTATGACTGCTTCAATCAGCTAGAAATGCGGAAGAGAAGTTAGTACACAGTCTGCAAAAAAATTACCAGGTATTACCATCCATTGCTCCTATTCCATACCTCCGTAGTCTACTAAATTTCAAAATTTTCCATACAAAACAATAAAACCATCAGCTGGAATTGGGGTGTGGGAAACATTGTGCTTGGTCTACTACTTCAGGAAGCCCAAAACATATTATCTTTCAGCATATTCCTGATGTCACCAACCTTAGCTAACGAATAACTGGATATAGTCTTCAGTAAAGGGCCCAATCACATAGAAAAACCAAACTAAAGACTTAAATACTAATTGACACGAGACGCTGAACAAGAGAAAGAAATTCTTAATTTAAGAGAGTTGAAGCAGCTTCGTTGTCCAACAGGAAAACTAAAGCAAATAAAAACACCAAGTCACTGCCACTATCATCAATTTATCAGGTTCAATATATTCACGGTTAAGCTCCTCCCCAGTTCTCATGTAATCCTTAAAATATTAAAAAAAAAAAAAAAAAAAAAAAAAAAAAAAAGAAGACGCACACACGCACAAAAAGACAAGAAAAGAAGGAAAGAAAGAGTAAAGCAGTCATACCACATGCACGGCCAAGCGAGTAACCAGGTCCCAATGGGCTTATCGAGGCGAGCAAGACGAGCATAAGGGCGAGCTTGTTTTGGCAAGTACAAGTCAATCCAAGACACCTCCGCCTTCAACGGTCTCGACCCTCCCTTATCCTCCTCGCTCTCCCTCACGCTCGTCGAAATATGCGCAACGGATCTAAAATCCCAATTGAGTTTGAAGTTCTCACGGGGGAATTCAAAAATGGGATTGATCCGGAAGTACTGCCTAAACGGGTTACAATAATTAGGTGTCAGGTTAGGATTAAGGTTTGGTGTTGGGATAGGCGGAGATGACAAGGAATTTAAGGAGGGACAAAGACAGAGCGAGGATGAAGAGGAAGAGGAAAAGCGGGAGGGTTTCGGAAGCCTACGGAAAGAGCGAGCGAACAGAAACGACGCCATTTGAAAAAATTCACGTGGTGCATCACCAAGATTCCGACAACAGAGGACCTTATGGTGGACAAAAAGAGAAGGAATAGCTGCCACCGACCGAACTCAACCCATTCCATTCATGGTAAAGTTACCGGGCTGCCTGAGCGTCCGCTCGTTTTGCCCGTTCGCCGTGGCTAAGCCAGTGAGCCACCTGGCAGCATTAATTTATTAAAAAAGAAGAAGTAAAACTCAGCTTCGAAGACTCGACACCTTTCGGAACCCTTCATCCCTCCTGTTATGGACGTGTTTTGGGTCATTTATGTATGATCAATTGTAATAAAAGAGTAGAGTGACTTAGAGATTTTAGGAATACCTTTTATGCCTAAATCAATGATCACGATATAAAACTCTTTTTTTAATATCAATGAATCAGCTGATCTTTATATAGTTAGATTCTCTGCATATATGGAGTCCATAAAATTTTTGTTATTAATAATAGCGGGCTTATCCCATATTTGAAATTCAAGTAAATGGGTGGAGAGCTTATCCATACTAAACAATCTGATAGCTTTTTAGGTTCAGAAGACTCTCAGACAGTTATTCTTTCGGAAGTTAGGATGAAATGGACTATGGGAAAAGGCCCAGTTCCCAGGAGACCTTTGGTTAACAGCCCAACTCATAAACCAAGTCCATCGATCAGCCCAACTCATAACCCAAGTCCACCGGTAAGCCCAATAGGCCTCTTAGTGATATTGAACCCCTTCCAGTTACCTTGTAAAGTCTCATCACATGTAGCGTGCTAGGATTTGTAATTATAGCATTGTATCAGTTTTCGTGTCTTTCTATCATAATAAGGTTTTTTGTGTGGTCTTGAACACCTATAAGATTTCGGGGAGCTTGTCGGCCCATGTCCCCTTCTTCTCTTCTACCTTATTCTTCAATATCTTAACAACAATTTCATTGGTTGCTTCAACCTGCCCATTCGCCTGCGAGTGTCTTGAGGATGAGTATTTGACTTTGATTCCAAGTTTTGCACACCACTTGCGATAATGCTTGGAATCAAACTATTTGCCATTGTTGAAGATGATGTATTAGGGTACCCCGAATCTGCACACGATAGTTTTTCATAAGAACCTCCTCACGCTTTGGGCAGTCACTGTTGCCATTGCTTCAGCTTCTGCCCACTTAGTAAAGTAATCAATAGCGACAATGATGAACTTAGTTCCCCCTTTGCTCGGGGGCATAAGGGCCACCAGGTCTATCCCCCACTGAGCGAAAGGCCAAGGGGAGGTTATCGATCTTAGCTCCTCAAGAGGTGCATTTAGGACTGGTGCGTGTAACTAGCATTGGACATATCTTTTTATGAACTCCTTTGCATCTTTTAGGGCGTTTGGCCAGTAGTACCCTGCCCTCATGATCTTCATGCCGAGTGACCTTCCTCCTGAATGATTTCCGCTTACCCCTTCCTGCACCTATCTCATCACATACTCAGCTCCTTCCTTCAAGATGCACCTTAATAAGGGGATTGAAAAAACCCCGTCTATATAGAATCTCGTCTACCATGGTGAACCCCTATTTCCCAAGAGGCGGGAAGATCCCCTATTTCCAGATACTTAATTATATTAGTTGCCCAACCTAACATGCTCTCCCCCGATCTCTAAGGCCTTATCTCCTATGACCGGTGTGTCTATAGCTTGGAGGTTAACCTTCCAGAGCAAAGTCTCTTCTTGCTTTGCTGATGTCGCTCGTGCTAATCGTTTGGCTTTCCAATTATCTCCTCGAGGGATCTGTTCGATTCGAAAGTAACGAAGGCGACTACAGCTCTCTTGAACTTGGTGGATGTACTTTATCAACTTCTGTCTCTTCCCCTTATATTCCCCCATGATTTGACCAACCACAACTTATGAGTCTACCCTCATCTCAACTTCTCCCTTGCTTGAAGTTTCTGCTATGGCCAACCCTGTAAGTACTGCTTCGTACTTAGCTTTGTTGTTCATCACTTTAAAGTTCAGTCTTATTGCATGATATGACTCCACTCTATCGCCTGTCACCATGTGAACACCCATGCCACCTCCTGCTCAGCAAGATGATCAATCAACATACACTTGCCATGGTGCCCTCCTTGGGAGCCTTGGGCACCTATTCTGGGAAATTTGTGAATTCCACTACAAAATCAGCCAGGATTTGGCATTTGACAGTAGTTTTAGGAACGTAACTGATGTTGTACTCACTTAGTTCAATAGACCATTTGATCAGTCATCCCGAGGTGTTGAGCTATTGTAGCACCTTCTATAGGGGCGACAAGGTAACCATCCTTATTGGGGGGGCTTGAAAGTAAGGGCGTAATCGTTGTGCAACTCTTACAACGACGAAAGTGATCAGCTCAATCTTCAGGTATCTCACCTCAACTCCTCTCAAAGCTATGCTCACGTAGTACATTGGTCTTCGCTCCTTCCCTTCCTTCCTCACTTACGCTACTGACATGGCGTCTGGGGTTGCGGCCAAATATAGTGACAAAGGTTCCCTCGGCTTAACCTGGCTAAGCAATGGCGGGTGGGTTAAGTACTCTTTCAACTATGTTAACACCTATTCGCATCTGGCATCCCAACCTTGGGCCTTCTTTAGAACTTGTAAGAAAGGAGGCACTTTTTTGTTGATTGGGACATGAATCTGTTGAGGGCTGCTATTCTCCCTACCAACTTCTGGACCTTATTTAAACTCATGGGCGACTTCATCTCAATGATCACCCGTACTTTCATAGGGTTTGCTTCAATGCCCCTCTTTGACACCATAAACCCCAGAAACTTGCCTGACTATAGTTCAAATGAGCACTTAGTTGAATTGAGCTTCATCTTGTACTGCTGTAATACCCCGAAACCTTCTTTAAGGTCCTTCACATGCTGCCCAAACTCCATACTCTTCACCAGCATGTCATCCACATAGGACTTCCATGCTCCAGCTTCTCTGATGTTTAAACATCTTGTTTACCAGTCTTTGGTACGTCACCCCCGCATTCTTCAGGCCAAAAGGTATAACATCGTAACACTGCAATCCCCAATCAATTATAAAAGTTATCTTCCCCTAGTCGGTCTGACTCATCCTGATCTGGTTATACCCCGAATAAGCATCCATGAAACTCAGTACTTTATGCCCTACTGTGTTATCAACTATCAAGTCTATATGCGAGAGGGAAAAGCTATCTTTTGGGCAAGCCTTGTTAAGATCTATGAAGTCCACGCACATCTGCCATTTCCCGTTGGACTTCTTCACCAACACCACATTCAATAGCCACTCTGGGTACTAAGTTTCTCTAATGAACCCAGCTACTAACAACCAATCTACTTTCTCTGAAATCGCCTCATACTTCTCAATACTAAAATATCTTTTCTTTTGTTTGATTGGCCATGCTTTTGGGTCAACGTTCAGCCTGTGTTCAATGACGACCTTGACAATACCAAACATGTCCTTATTACTCCATGCAAAGACATCATTGTGTTCGAGAAGGAGCTGTGTCAATTGTTGCCTCTCCTCTTTTTTCATTTTGGTCCCAATCTTTACATAGCCTTCTAGATGGGCCATATCAAAGTTAACAAGCTCCAAGGCTCATTTGCTTCTCCGTGTCTCAAGGCATCTTCGTCTCTTGTTTCTGCCTCAGTCATAAATATCTCTGGTGGTGGCGGGGGAGCCACGTCTACATCTTCCCGCAGCTCAACCACCTTCACTTCCTTTTCTCCTTGCCTGAACTCCTAAACGTAACATTCTAGGGTGAGCACCTGTTCACCGCGCACCTCACCAACTCCCATCTTCACCAAGAACTTCATTTTTGGATGATAAGTTGAGGTGATCGCCCTTAAAGCATTCAATGTGGGTCAACCGATGATGGCATTATATGCCAATCGTGTCCTCAGTACCAAGAACTCCGTCATGGTGGTGGTGATGTGAGGGTCTAAGGCCATCGACATCAGCAACGTGATGGACCCCATGGGATGCACTGCTTCCGCAATGAATCCTATCAACATGGTCGATGCTAGGCATAGCTAATCTACACTAATTTCCTTCTTGGAGAAGGCATCCCATAATAAGACATCTGTTGAACTTCCATTATCGATCAGTATTCTTTACGTTGTATAATTCACCACCAGCATCATTATTACCAGTGTGTCATCATGTGGGTAGACGACTCCTCGATAATCCTCGTCACCAAAGGAGATTGTGGGGAAGACTTGCATTCAAGGTTGTTTGACAAGTCTCTCTATATTGTACACCTCATCATATCTCCCTACCTAGCGTATGACTTCCTCTCATAGGAAGTTGGGCCACCTCCGGCATATCCTCTGGCAATTGTTCGTATCTCTCCTAGGGGCAGATTTCTTTGAACTATGTCCTACATAAGACGTCGGTCTCGTGGTTCCCGCAATCTCCTTGCCCTTTTTGGTGAGCCTCTCCTTCTTGGGCTCTTGCACCGTTGGGGTTTAACTTCTGGCTTTTGATCGCTCAAACGTTGTGGGGGAGTAGTGTTCTAGGTAATCATGTGCTCCAGGTTGCCATTGTCCCTCATGTCTTCGATTTTTTGTTTTAAGGTATGGAAATCTTTAGTTCTACACCCACTTATATTATGATATGTGCAGTAGTACTTCTAGGACTATCACCCATGATCCTCGCCACATCTGGTCTCCTTTGGTTTATAGTGGCTATGCACGCTAGAATAGTGTACATAACTGCCATTGTGTCGCCTTATATTTCCATTCCGCCTTTCCTCATGTTGGCCCTTCCTCGCTTTCTGTCCTCCATCCCAATCTCTCTTCTAGCCTCCCTTCAACACACACTCCTCCTTTCCCTCCAATCGAGCAATTAAGGTAATCAATGTATCCTCGGCATTGACAAAGTTGTTTACTCTATCCAAAAATTTCTATACAGTGAAATGGGTCTTCCTCACCAATTTGGTCATAAAGAGACTCCTCGACCATATGGTCTCAAGCAGGGCAGCCAGCATGATCTTCTCATCCTGGTTGTTGTCGTCATTCTTTTTTTGTTGAACCGCATAAGGTATGCTTTCAAACTCTTTTCTTCTCTTTACTTTATCGTCAACAAGTACGTTGCCGGCCTCCTACACCTTTGACTCACAATAAACTAGGTCAAAAGAACTGCCAACCCAGCTCTTCAAAATTGTTTATGGATCCCGGCTACAACATTCCAAACCATCCTCTTCAAAGTCAGAGGGAAAGCCCGACACGCGATCTCTCTGAGGAACCCATGGAATGTCATGTGAGCTTTGAAAGTTTCCAAATACTCCATGCGATCCTCAGACCCATCATACATGTCTATTGATGGGACTTTGAATTTTGGTGGCAATGGTACCGCCATTATTTTTGCACAGAACAACAGATTGGTGCTAGACAACATCTGATCAATCGAAATATGTCCCTATCTTTTTGGCCATCTCCTAATATTTGTCTATCAAACTACATAGATTGTGGTGCATTTTCTTCATTTCCTTATTCTCCTAGGGAGATTATCTGCCTCGGCACTGTGCACTTCTATCTTAACCCTATCGCCCTAGCTAGGCTCCATATCCTCCCCTGAGGAGCCATTCTTTGCTTTAAGGACTTCATTCTCCTTCCTCAGTGACACCAACTTGGCAGTAACTTTCTTCACCACTTCCTCCATCTCTGCAAGCCTTCCCTCCATATTCTGATGTTACCTCCGAATCTCTAGTTGCTGAAGATCTAGTTGTGGTAGGCATGTGAAAAGCACGTTGGTTGTAGGACAAAGAAATCTCATAGACATCGCCGACTATTATGAATGTGTTTCACTACCATTCACGCACAATCACATGCAACCAAAGAATAGAGTGACTTAGCGGTTCTGGGGAACGCCTCTGATGTCTAAGTTAGTGATCACGATGGAAAACTTTCTTTTTAATACCAATGAATTCGATGATCTCTACATACCTGGTGTTGCTACATATATAGAGCCTGTGAGACTTCTGTTATCATGTGATAGCAGGCTTATCCAATATTCGAAATTCAAGTCCTAGGGTGGAGAGCTTATCTATGCTCCAACGATCGAATAGTTTTCCTTACTCGAAGGACTATCAAACAGTTATTCTTTCGGAGGATTGGATGGACTAGGCTCTAGGAAAAGGCCTAGATCTCAAGGGACCCTTGGTTAGCGACCCAACTTATAATCCAGGTCCACCAGTTAGACTAATAGGCCTCTTAGTAGTATTAAGCCCTTTTAACCTCCTGACGCCCTCTATTATCCCTCATATGATATATGAAGTAGAACCCGATGAAATCCAAATGAAGAAATTACCAGTTATTCAAGTTTTAAATCAAAAGGCCTAAGAACCACTAGACCAGGAGTCACAAAAACCCTTTTGACATATTCTCATATGAGTACAAACACAAGAATATAAAGCGTCGAATTTTTTGCTCAAGAGGGGCTATGTTACAGCTAGCTTTGATGCAACTTTATTCCAAGAATCAAACCATTGGTATTGGAGTTATCATTAGAGACAGTGAAGGTGAGAGATCTTGGCTACTATGTGTGATCAAAGGAGGAGGATGGGGCTACCAATTATAGCAGAATGCAATGCTTTCTGGGCTGCAATGAATTTTGGATGGTTCTACAGCCATCGAGACTATCTCCCGAGGATGGATCCCGATTGTATCACGTGGATTTATTTAAAAAAAAAAAGAAATCAAAATCTATTATTTTAGGAATATAATAATCCCACTGCTGGGAGCTATCGCTTGGATTTTTTTTTTTACTTTATGATTAAGGAAGTATTTTTTTAATAATATTATGAATTTTTTTAAAAATATTAAAATATTAACAAATACATGTAAAAAATATATATATAAAAATTATAAAAAGTAACTTAGCTCCTATTGAGAGCTCAAAATGGTGGCTGTAGTGCCACCCATTATTTTATTCAAACTACATTTCCTTCAAACGAAGATCGACGCACGCACACCCAATATCCTCCCTCTCCCTCTTTTCGATATTAGCATCTCCATTGTGCGATAGCTTAGTCGCAATTGAAGCTTGCTTCGCAGCTCAATTGGTCGCTCAAGTACCTCCTATGGAGGATTGGGACGCGAGAAATCAAAGAGCTTGCGTTTGCTTTCGCTGGTTTTTCTTGAGTTTGATGATCTGTGTTTGCTTCAAAGTCTAAAGAATTATGTAGATTTAGGTGTAGTTTCTTGAAGATTTTTGAACCAGTAAAAATCAAAGAGTTCTATCACCTCTAGGTCCATCGATGGCGACTATGAAGGAAAAAATATAGGATTTTTGTAGTTTGTGTACAATAAGAGCCCTTCTAAACACATAGATACTAAAGTTTTGAAAGACTTCCATTGGTTCTAACGCATTTTCCATTGGAAGACTTGCAATTGTCTAATCCAAAAACCTTCAGAAATTCAAAATGAATAACAAAACCAGTATTGACCAAGAAACGAAACGCTCAATTAGAACTTATGCTTTCTTGCTAGAAGATTTTCTTGGGAGCCAAACAGGTAGGTAATAATATACTAAGCAGTAGAAAATGAATGAAGATCACCAGCTGGAGAAGAATAGCGCGCATGAAATTCCAGGATTTGCAAAGAATGAAAAAGGAGCTAAAAATTTGACAGAAAATGAGAGACGAGTTAGGAGGGAGGGTGTTTACCAGATTTCAAATTTTTTTTTTAAAGATGCCACGTGGCTAGAGCCAATTCAGTAGGAATCCAGCCTCGGGAGGGGAACGTGGGTGGCTTTTGCATTTTTCTTTGAGAAATGCTATTTCCACCGCTACTCCCTCCCGTTCCTCTCTCCCGCTTGACATGGAATGTCACGTGGCCTGTTTTTAAATAATAAAAAAATAAAATTTGAATACATAACATTCTCGCTCTTCTAATTTCCTTTCTTTTCTTCCAAACCCATCATCCACGAGTTAAATCCATTGATTTTTCTTCGAATCCATCGTCTGTAAGCCATCTCAGTTCCTTCTAAGAATCCTTCTCCCTTGTAGAAGCCTTCCTCGACATCGTATAAGCATTCATGTCATCCCAGTTCTTTTTCACAGCATCTGTCTCTCTTTAAATTCTAATGGTCCCACTTAAGTACTGGTGGAGCTTTGTAATAAGCTGGAACTGTTGCGGGGAAGAACATTTGTTGAACACCTTCTGCCTTGACTAGTACTATGGCTAGGGAAGATGATTGCTGATGCATCCTGCAAGAGAAAACTCAAAAAAATTTCATATATATATATATATATATATAGAGAGAGAGAGAGAGAGAGAGAGAGAGAGAGAGAGTATAGGAAAGAAAGAAGCTCATACTAACAAAATTAATCTGGCTGCAATCCAGATGCATGAGGGTGAAAAGGGAAAAGAGGAAGATGGAGGGGAGCTGTAGACTGCCGGTGATGGTAAAAGGAAAAAGAAAGAAGTCAAAAGCGAAGATGCTTAACTCAACTTTTTTTTCTTTTTATTTTATTTTAATATTTTAATATAATGACACGTGACATAACACGAGCATGACACCTCAAGAGGGGGAGGCGAGCGGGACGGATGAGCGGTGATTGTAGAAGGACTCTTTTTCTTTAGGATTAGCACCCCCCCAACTTATGAATTAGTACCCCCACCACAAACTCTATACATCTGTTAACGGAATATACATGCCATCTGGTGAGCTTGCCACGTGTCCAGCTCTTTTTCTTATTTTCAAAAATTAAACAATTAAAAAATATAGAAAAAGGAACCTGAATGAAGGAAGACCCCCCCACGGATTAATTTTTCTTTTTTAGATCAAGTAAGCGATTAACATTATTATTTTTTATTATTTTTCTAGGATGGTGCGTGTATTCTATTAGTTTCTTTTTACAAAAAGGGAAATGGAGCAGGCTTTTATTTCACTCAAAACATACAAACTAGTTTATTAAAGAGTTTTACACTCAAAACAAGACTTTGGATAGATACAAGATCGTTCTCATTCTAGCAATGTTTACCTTCTAGTAAGGGGAGTTCGGTCTGTTCTGATCCGGTCTCGAAAGGTTTTGTGAACCGAACCGGACTTATTCGGTCCAGGATTTTCCCACTTTGAATCGAACCAAACAGCCTAAGGACCGGGACGGTCTGGTCCAGTACGGTCCGTCCAGTCCACCCCTATTCCTAATGGGCCAATGGCCCAATATTTATATCCTATATTTTTCAACCCAATAGTGAAAGTCCACTAACAGTTTATCTAGTTTTAAGCCAAAAATACCGAAAAAGAACTTGAAAGAAAAATAAAAATAATCATAAAAGAAAAATTGTCTATACAATAAATTTAAATAATTGATTTTATTACAAAAAAAATTAAAATTTTCTATATCCATCCAAACAATTTAAATAAGGTTATCAATCATGATTCATTGTATTTAATAATTATCATGTAGCAAACTAGCAACTTAGTCACTACTTGCATTATTAGGAAAAAAAAAAAAGGTCTTAAAATAACTTCATATAAGTAACATACATCAAATGATTCAAATCTGCATTCTAAAAGAAAGAAAAAAAAAAACATTCCCAAGCATAAATAATGAAAACTAAAAATTATACAAGTTTCAAAAACTGAAAATTAAAAAATCTTGAAAAAAACAATAGAAGACTAGAAGTCATATTTAATAATTTACATCAAAAGCACTATAAAGTAGCATAAATTTTTTATAAAAAAAACTATAACAGTAGTATAAAGCATTTACAAACAGCGCCGTTTCAAATTGGAATTGATCCCAAATGGCGCTGTTTCAAATGATATGGTTTAAGTTAAAAATAAAATAAAATAAAAAATTCCAACAAGCAGCACCGTTTTCCCCCATTTTGGTCCCCCATATGTTAAAAACAAATACTATATATTATTAGTATTTATATTTATGAATTATGATGTTTAATAGATGTTTGATTTCAAAAATATATATAATAATAGATGTTATTTGTTTAACTCTTATAATATGTTAATATATTAATATATACTAGTACTATATATTATAGTTATACATTAAAGAATATAATAATACATTGATCTAAATATATATAATTATAAACTTAGTACCAATGGTCTAATACTATAACTAATAACTATACTAGTAGTATTATAACGACGGCCTAAGGAGTGCCTTCTCTCTCGAGTGAGAAAGAGTGAGGCTCACGTACCTTTGAGTTTTTCTCAAAGGTGTCAATCTCACACAGTGTGAGGTGAGCATTGTTTTTACCCTGTTACTAAGTACTAGGCTACGATGGAAGTTGCTGAGGAACTGGCCCAATGATGGGAAACTTTGGACCTGTCAAAGGAAGAGAGTTCGTGCTTCCATGTTCAGTAGGAAGCTACGAGAGGACATGGGAATCTATGCATTTTTGGAAAGGCCCTAGTGGAAAAAGTGTTAACAGTGAGGCCTTTAGGGTCACCATGTCTTAGATATGGAGACTGGCAGGTTGGGTCAAGTTCAAGGAACTAGTAGATCAGTGTTTTCTAATCGAATTCCAGAAAATGGTGGACAAAGAGAAGGTTCTTAGTGGACGGCCTTGGTTCTTTGATAGGAGTTTACTAGCTCTACAAGAAGTGGATGAAACAATATCGATCAATGCATTACAATTTGTCTACAAGCCCTTTTGGATTCAGCTGCACAACCTCCCTGTAGCCACCATGACAAAGCTTTTTGGTGAGGAATTTGCCTCCTCGATTGGGCCTGTTACTAGGGTCGAAGCAGGTGCAGATGGACATGCATGGGGCAAATGTCTACGAGTTAGGGTGGCGGTAGATCTACACAAACCTCTGATGCGAGGTAAATGGCTCATGTTTGAGGATAAACAACTCTAGATCCCAATAAAGTACAAGAGGCTACAGAACTTCTGCTTCCAGTGTGGGGTGTTGGCTCACAAGGGTAGGTCCTACATGAGACCACGTTATGAACAACAAGGAGATGAAAAAACCCCACAGCAGTTTGGGCCATGGCTGCAAGCATCTTTGATAGCAGCAGATACAATGGCTCAACTGGTGACAACCACCACCAAGAGGGACAGCACGGTGACAAGAGGGGTAGTGACAGAGCAGAACCTATACCACAGGCTTTTTCAACAACTATGCAGACTAAAGGAAAAGTGGGAAACTTGGAAAAGTCATCTCGAGGTGGTGAAGGACACTTTGAAATAGAGGAAACCTTAAAGGGAAGGAAGAGTACAAGCTTTAATCTTGGGCCACTCAAAAAAACTCAACATGGTAATCACCCATTAGACTTAAAAGGTGCACTAGATCACAGCAGGATTGTCTTTGTCGAAGAGGAACCAGTGTCTCAAGTACCACCAGGTAATTCCACTAACATAGAACCATATACTGACTCTGCAAGTTTGAAATCCCTTGAAACAGCAAAAAGTCAACTCAAGTCACTTGAGGACCAAAGGGGTCTAGTAAGCTCTGAGGGAGGCCCATTTAATCCCCACATGGACCCTAGCCAAAAGGCAGACTCAAAAGTGGGACTGTCTAGTAACTTACCTGATATAACTATCAACAAGGAACTAGGGAGGAGCCATGTTGAACTTAACACCAGAAACTGGAAGAGGCTAGCTCGTGGAAGGAAATTAGAAACTGAAGAAATTGAAGGGGTAATTCTACCTGATATCTCAAACTACTCCTTGCAAGCTGGCAACAAGAGGAATGGTAGAAGGATTACCAATAACAAGGAACTTGCCAACACCAATGAAAATCCTAGCTTGGAACTGCTGAGGGCTTGGGAACCCTCAGACAGTCAAATCCCTTAACCTCTTAGTTAAGGATAAGTGCCCAACCATGATTTTTCTCATGGAAACAAAAATGTTCAAAAACAAGAATAGAAGAAGTTTGTAGTAGTTTGAACTTCGAGGCATGCCTAGTTGTAGACAGTAGAGGAAGCAATGGGGGTCTTGCATTAATGTGGAAATCAAGTGCAAATGTAACCGTACATAATTATTCGAGGTGGCACATTAGTGCTTATGTAGCAACAACAAGGGAACAACCATGGCTCTTCATGGGTTTCTATGGTCATCCAGAGACATCAAAGAGGCACCTAAGTTGGGAGTTCCTCAAATCTCTCAAACTAGCAACCAATATACCTTGGATTTGCTGTGGAGATTTTAATGAGATTGTTTGCCAGGCAGAGAAGAAGGGAAGTGGCCCTAGACCCTACAAACAAATGGAAGCTTTCAGGGACACACTAGAGTGGCGTAATTTGAACTCAGTTTTTACCATGGGGCTTAGATTCACTTGGAACAACAACAGAAGTGAGGCAAGCTTCACCAAAGAAAGGCTAGATCGAGCCCTTGCCAATCCAAAATGGTTGCAAAAGTTTAATGATTATTGCTGTAGGGTACTTCCAACCTTAACCACAGACCACTCTCCCATACTCATATGCATTGGTCCTTACCGTGGGCAACCAAGTACTAGAACTAAGTGTTTCAAATTTGAAGCATCTTGATCTTTGAAAACTGATTATCCAACCATAATTCAAAAAGCCTGGACAAAGCCTACAAATGGGGAGACTCCTTCTGAGATTATGAGGAAAAGACTGAAACATTGTGGGGCTGTGTTACAAAAGTGGAATTGGAAGGTCAACAAAAGAGCTCCAAATGACATAAGGCATAAATTAAAGAGACTGGGTGAGTTGCAAGGAGCAAGTAGTGGAGATCATGTGGAAATTGTCAGAAGGTTGCAAAGTGAAATTGATCAGGCACTTGCTAAGGATGAATTGAGGTGGAAATAAAGAGCCAAGGAACATTGGCTACATAAAGGGGACATGAACACAACCTTTTACCACTTGCATGCCTCGCATAGAAGAAAAGTTAATAAAATCTCACAAATCCGGGACCATAGGAACATCATGGTGTCTGAAAAGGAGCAAATAGGAGCCACCTTTACAAGATTCTTGTCAAACCTATTCACCTCCTTCTCTCTTACAGGAATTGAACATTGCATAAAGGACATGTCTCCAAGAGTAATAGCAAGCATGAATGCTTTTTTGCTCTAGAGTTTTAATGAAGCTGAAGTCGAAAGTGTTGTTTTCCAAATGAAAGGGATGGGATCCCCATGGCCAAATGGCTTCCCAGCTCTCTTCTACCAATCAAATTGGGACATCACAAGAAAGGATGTGACAACCTTTGTGCTAAACATCCTCAACACAGCAGGTTCTTTGGAAGGGATAAATGATACATATATATCCTTGATTCCAAAAGTCAAAAATCCCACAAGAGTTTATGACTTTAGGCCTATTAGTCTATGCAATGTAATTTATAAAATTGTAGCAAAAGTGATATCCAATAGACTCAAACTTGTGTTGCCTGACATAATCTCTTTGAATCAAAGTGTATTTGTCCCAGGTAGAGCCATAACAGACAACATCTTGGTGGCCTATGAGACCCTTCACACTATGTCCACAAGAATGCAAGGCAAGACAATTTATATGGCATTAAAACTTGATGTGAGCAAGGCTTATGATCGAGTGGAATGGTCCTTTTTGTCCACTATAATGTGCAAGATTGGTTTTGAGAGAAGATGGATAACACTTGTGATGAACTGCCTCACCTTTGTCACCTATTCAATTTTACTTAATGGAGAAGCTCAGGACATGTTTAAGCCAACTTGTGGACTAAACCAGGGGGGTCATTTGTCCCCTACCTATTTATCATATGTGTATAAGCACTTTCAAACTTACTGTCTCAAGCAGAAATGCAAGGCAAGCTTTCAAGTATACCAGTGGGAAGGGGGCCTATTAAAGTCAAACACCTATTATTTGCTAATGACAGCATGCTATTCTGCAAGGCAAACACTCTTGAATGGAGGAGACTTATGCACATCCTGAATTCCTATGAGCAAGCTTCTGGCCAATTGTTAAATAAAGAAAAGTTATCCACTTAATTACTTTAGCAGAAATACACCATCTAACAGTAGAGCTCACATCCTTTGAATTGTACGAGTCACTACCACAGGATCCTTTGAGAGGTACTTAGGCTTACCTGTCATGGTGGGAAGAACAAAGGTGACCTGCTTCCATGGATTGGTTGACAGAACATGGGCCAAGGTAACAAATTGGAAAACAAACAGCCTGTCATCTACTGGTAAAGAAGTGCTATTGAAGTCAATACTGCAGCCGTCAATACTTACACAATGGGTATTTTTCTCCTCCCTAAATCAATCACCAACAAGTTGGACCAAATTCTAAGGAAATTTTGGTGGGGGTTTCAGTGAGGATTAGTCCAAGATTCATTGGTTAAAGTGGAGCAAGATCAGTAAAGCAAAAGATCAATGAGGGTTGGGATTCAAAAGTTTCAACAGCTTTAACATTGCCCTACTTGCAAAAAATGGGTGGAACATGTTACAAAGGCCAACCTCACTCCCTACCATAATTCTCAGACAGAAACACTTCCCACTTGGCTCAATCTTAGATGCAAAGGTAGGCCCTCAACCATCACTAGCTTGGAGGAGGTTAAATGCTAGAATCAAACTCTTAAAAAAGGGTTTACAATGGAGAATTGGCAATGGCTCATGGGCAAAAATGTAGGAGGATAGATGGCTCCCTAGACCTCATTCTCTTGCCCCACCAAGCAGGTCCAATACTTCAGCTGAGGTGATGATGGTGGCTAACTTAATTGATTCCTCTCTCAGAAGATGGGATGACAACACTCTCACCACTCTGTTTACTCAACAAGAGGTGGGCTTGATTAAATCAATGCCAATCAATCTAGGGGAGAGAGAAGACAGAATGATTTGGGGAGGCACCATCAATGGCATATTCTCAGTGAAGAGTGCCTACCATCTGCACAGAGAGATTCAGTCCAACCAAGACAGTGGCCCCTCAAATATCAATGCCCAGAAAGATCTATGGAAAGGTTTGTGGAGATTGAAAGTTCCAAATGGTGTCAGAATTTTCCTTTGGAAAGCATACAGTGATGTTTTACCAACCTTTTCTAACCTTTCAAAAAGGAAAATCAGAGAAGACAACAGATGTCCAATTTGTGGACTTAAAGAAAAGACTTCAGGCCATGTTTTGTGGAATTGTGAAGCTACCCGAGATGTTTGGAGTCAAGCTAGTAGACCAATTCAAAAGCTATCTCTAAATGGATTGTACTTCAAGGAAATCCGGATGCAAATGTTTGACAAACTCCCACAAATAATGCTAGAGGAAGCAGGGTCGATTGTGGGACTAATATGGACAAGGAGGAATGAGTTTGTCCATGGAAAGGAATTCAGGCATCCAAACTCCATTGTATACAAAGCCTAGGATGACCTCAGATGTTTTAAAGCAGCAAAACAGTCTGATCCAATTGTAATAACTACAGAAAACTTAGAGAGAATCCAAAAATGGAAACCACACCCTGAGAAGGTGTACAAACTGAACTGGGATGCTACTATTAACCAAACCATGGGCCTCATTGGAATTGGTGGATTACTTAGAGATAGTAAGGGACAAGTTCTTAGATCCCTCAGAGCAAGAAGAAGCCTTACAGCATCCCCCTTCACTGCAGAAGCATATACAATGACGACGGCAGTTCTATTCTATAAAGAGGCTGGGTTTTACCCGATCATTTTTGAAGGAGACTCGTTGCAGGTGGTGGAAAGGATGCATAAGACAATAGTTGACTAAAGCCATGGTGGTTTAATTATTGAAGACACAAAACAGGTTCTACAAGGCTTTGCTTCTTGGAGCTTTAGCCACACCAAAAGGGATTCTAACATGGCGGCACACATGCTGGCCAAGGATGCTCTTTTGAGTGATTGCGATCTCTATGTACTAAAGGAGATTTCTAGTTGTATTAGACATGTTGTTCATCTAGAATCATTGTAACAGGATGTTTGATCAATGAAAGTTTACCTTATATCAAAAAACAATACTAGTAGTATTACTCATATATTATATGTTAGCGATAAATTGTTAATACTATATTAAATAATACTCTGTAGTTATAGTGATTTAATACTAGCATATTAAGTTAACTATACTAATACTATTATAAATTTATACAAATACTATAATTTATACTATAAATCTTATAATATGTTAATAAATTAATATATACTAGTAGTATATATCATTGTTATACATTAAAGAATATAATACTTATGTAATATTGTGATATATTAATAATTAATTATATACAATTATTTATATAAATAATATATACAAATAATAAAAAATATATATATTTCATTCGGTCTGGTCTAGTCCAGTGCGGGGTTAAAAACCCCTAGACCGAGACTGGACCGAATGAATTCAATCCTCCCAAAATTGGACCAGATCAGACTAGACCCAATTTGGTCTATTCCAGTCCGGTCAATTTTTCCGGTTCAGACTGGCCGAATCTAACCCCTACCTTCTAGAAAAGTGAAATGATAGTCTCATGTAAAAGTCACACACAAAAAGCCACGAACTAACTTTTTTTTTAAACCTTTTTTTCTACTTAGTGATGAAAAAAGTATTTTTGTAATATTTTTTATTTTTAATTTTTTAAAAAAAAATTTAAAGATTTTTTTAAAAAAAGATTGGCAGCTACAGTGAACACCAAAATTTGCTAGTTACTATAGTTACGCCAAATGTATATTTTATCATTTATTTTTTTCTCTACTTTGAAGTCTACTTTCAAATTGAATGAAAGTAATATTCACCAATTACCATGTGAATATTTGGGGGGGCACGGCTTCAAGTAAATTAACTATTTGGAGGGCACGACTCCAAGTCAATTAACTACTTTCAAGTAAATGTCTATATTTTCTAAGTAACTATTAATGCATGGTACCAGATCTTCTATTTTTTGTTTAGAATATGATTATTAATTAACATATAATAGGTAGAATGGTAAAATATGATAAAATAAAATAAAAATTAATAATTAAAAGAAATTAAATATTTTTAATTAATAATTACTCATTACTATATAATGAATAAATGAATAATTTAATGTGAAAATTTGATGTGAATAGCCAAAATCAAATTTATCTTATATTATTTTATTATTATATAAAGAAAAAATAGCTATTCCAATGTGGGAACTTGCGTGAATGGAATAGTCATAAAGCTAAATTCATCTCACATTCAATAAAAATGTCCTTTAACTTTGACTAATCTATTGAGGATACTCTTATCGGTGAAGACTCGATGGAGAGTCTCTCTGTGATGCGACATCACCCTAATCCTTAAATAGTTACGCAACAGTAATGTCTCATATATGGTTTTTTTCCAAGTTCTCCTTAAGAATAATATGGATATTGGTTGAACAATGGAGATTCTTGCATGCTTCAACATGTGATATTCACTAGCTTTCTGCTACATTTAGATAGTGAGATGATTTCATATAATCTGTAAATAGTAGTGAAAAAAGGTGATAAAAAAGTAATTATAAAATATTGAATAGTAGTAAAAATTAGTAAAAACATATGTGAAAAATAATGATAAAATATTAAATAGTAGATCACTCAACTACCCAAAAACAACCTAAACTTCTACCGTTAATGGAGATTCTCTTATTTTACAGGTTGTGCTTTAACAACTAAAGTACTCAACTCCTTAAAATAGTTGTCCTCTTCTTTCTGGTCTTATTAATCTTGATGCCACTGAGGATAATTTTCCCTTATCTTTTTATTATCTCTAAAGCCCTAAGTTATCTACTATCAAATGCTATGTAGCAAGAATTAATCCCAAGTGCACCTCTTCTTTTTTGGTGATAGTCTTCCTTTTGGCAAAACCGATTATCTAAAATGGTCATGAATTTATCATCTTCTGTATTTGTATGAGCATGCTTCAAGTAAAAAATTAAATTGGAAAAGTTCACAATGTTCCTCAGCAAAACTACAAATATTCAACTTAGGGAGTTTCTGTTGGCTACTATTGGTATCAACACAGCAAAGAGCTTTGAAAAATATCTCAGTTTGCCAGCTTTAGTTGGAAAATCAAGGATTCAAGCATTTCATTCCATTAAAAGTCAAATATGGGATAGAATTAACAATTGGAATACTATGTTTCTTTGTCGAGCAGGAAAAGAGGTCCTCATCAAAACTAATTTATAGGCTACTCGTACAAATAGTATGAGTATCTTTCTCTTCCCAAAAAAGTTATGACAGGGATTAAGTAAGATGATCTGGAATTTTGGTAAAGTTTCCAAGTAAAAAACTATGGTTTGCATTGGGTTGGTTGGGATAAAATAGGAATATCAAAAGATGCATGTGCATGGTCTTGGGTTCCGAGATCTAGAGTGTCTCGACAAAGCTTTGTTGGCAAAACAATGTTGGAGACTATTACAACATCATAATTCTCTTATGGGACAAATTTTTAAGTCCAAATACTTTCCTCATGGATCAGTATTGAATGCTAATCTTGGTATAAAACCTTATTTTCTTAGATAAGCATGTGTTCTGCAGTAAATTAAGTCGAACTAGGTTTTATTTGAAGGGATGGAAATGGAAAAAAATAAAAGTGAAAATTTGGAAGGACAAATGGATCCATGGAGGTCCTTCTCTTTTTATTCATACACCAGTTCGGAAGATGAATGAGGAAGCTTATGTCAAGGAGATGATTGATAGGGATTCTCATTGGTTGCATTTATCACTCTACATGATGTTTTTCAATAACTAATCTGTCAAATGCGTTTGAGTTTATTACAACATGAAGACACATATATGGAAATGTTCTATGTAGTCGTTTCATGTTTAAAAGTGCATATAACTTACAAAAAGAGATAAATGATTGGGATAATGGGTAATGGGCATAGTTCTAATGGTAATTGGTGTAACAAAACTCAGAAGGGACTATGGGGTATGGAAGTATCAAACTCTATTAAAAACTTCATGTGAAGGGCATGTAATATGGGGCTCACCACAATGTTAAATCTATTTAAAAGAAAGATAGTTGACAACTCATTGTTATTTAAGATACTTAGTAAATCACACCAACGGTGTGACGCCCCCAGATTCTGCTTGGGATTGAACGGACATCTGAAGCGTCGGGACATGCAACACATGCTTACCTGCCCCCGTTCATGACATATAAGATGCAATGTTCCTAACATGCATCTAGTATTATGCAATATTCGCAACGGATAATTTTATTTTATTTTTAGCAATACTATATACCAAACTTATAATATCCCAAATAGTTAAATCGTAATCCAAGCATACTTAACAAAATAAACATCCACGATTTCAGTATGAGTCTTAAAAGACTATAACCTCAAAAACATGGGAGAACAGACTCCATATTTACATTATCAAAATACACTATTGAGGAAGTTCATCGAGTAACTCGTGTAACTCGACTAACGAGGCCAGAATACTATCCAAAAACTAACTATGGAAGCTGTAAGCTCCACGTCGTGTCTACGGCGTCTAGTAAACCTCCTTCAATCTACCAAAGTCTGCTCCCTGCTCTGATCCTGACATATCGCCTACCATTCGGGGGGAATGGTAGTTGGGACTACCATGGTGAGATTTGATTACAAATCTCAGTAAGTTAACAAGAAACTCCCACACAGGTTAATGATGCATGCATGGCAGTAAAAGCATGAATGCATAATTAAAGTCGTAAGTAAGCATAGCATAACTTGACATATAGCATGACATAACCTGAACTTAAATGTGAACTGAACTTGACTTAACATGACATGAATTTAAGCTTAAAACATAACATGGACTAGCAACATAACATGAACGTGAAACTTGAAACATAACATGGACTTGAAATATAGCATGAACGTGAACATGCATAACATAAATATGAACTTGAACTTAACATAAACCTGAGCATAACATGACATAAACGTGAACTTGAGACATAATGTGAACGTGAACATAACATAACATGAACATCAACTTGAAAATAACATGTACGTGAACATAACATGACAGAAACGTGAACTTGAAACATAACATGAACATGAACATAACATAACATGAACGTGAGCTTAAATATATCATAAACATGAACGTAACATGATATGAATATGAACTTGAAACTTAACGTGAACATGAACATAACTTGTACGTGAGCATAACATAACATAACATAAACTTGATCTGAAACTAGTCTTAACGTGGACTTGATCTGAAACTTATTCTTATCTCATGGGGTCACCATGATTACTTATTCTTAACTTCTTGACATGAACTTAGAATCTTATCCAATAGACTTAATTAATAACGTGACCATATGGGTGCTACACGGGTCACCTAGGCCGTGTGTCCCTGCCAATTACCGCATCACAACACAGGTATCTACACCAGCTGTGAATGCATTAATACGTACTCCATAGTTATTGTGGCCCCACGTATTCTACGTGTCACAATTGTGTGTCTCACGTAGTGTATGCTCCACAGTTGTTGTGGCCCCATACTTCATCTCCACAGTTTTGTGGCCTCATGAATACACGTAAAATAAAATATGGCACCATGGCGTTAGTGCCTGGCCGCTCCGGTAACCAGCTAATTAGGCTCCATTCGCAACCTGTTGACTGTACTTGTCAACCCGGAAATTTCACACCTATTTAGACACTCAGCGTGAACAAGGAGTTTCACAGGATTTATCCCATCCTACACTTAGGGTCGTGATTAACATGAATAACTTAACTTGAACTGATCTGAAATTGACTTAACATAAACTTGATCTGACTTCTTTACTTAACATGACATACTTGTGATGGTGAATATTACATGATATGACATACATGTAACATAGGACATACTTAACATGGCATACTTGTAACATATAGCAATATATGACAGAATAGATTGTATAACAGATAAATATTCGTGACAGAATAAGTCATGTATAACAGGTAAACATGTAATGACGTGGCATGGCATGACATATATGATAACATACATATATAAATTGTAGTCCCCTTACCCATCATACATACACAGTAAACTGATAGTAAGTTAGAAGCTAACTTACTTCGATCGTCGCGTTCTGCGAGAATAAGGCACGAAACATGAGGAACTGTAAGAGGTCATTCTAAAAGTTAGAAATTTAATTACTAACAATTAGAAACATGAAAACAAGCTAAATTAGAGTAAAATTATCATTTTACCCTCTACATGTGGGAAAATGACCATTTTTAACTTAAGGATTTCACATCCTAACTCCAAAAATTTTCAAAATTTACATTCCTCATGTAAATTTTGTTATAAACTCAAATATTAACTCAGAAAGATTTACAACAAATTATAACTATGGAAAACACACTATGGCCGAAACATCCATAGGCTATTTCTCTTAATTTTTGTTGCAATTCCTTCCAACTTCAAAACTCATGCTTAAACCAAAATTTTGCAACAAAGATCTTCCTATTCTAAGTTTATAATCATACTTAAAATATCCATTTAGAAAAAGCTAATAATCAACACCAAACTTTTTGTAAAAAGATCCAAACACTTAATCACAAGTTTTGACCATAAATCAAAACATCTCCAAGAATTCCAAAAATCAAATCTTACTTCTAACATATTCATAACATCATCCTAACATCAACCATGATTTAAATCATCAAACTAAAGTCACCAAAATCACAAAATAACACTTGGAGTTTTTGTTTTTCCACTTAGCCCAAAAATAGAAACTTTTTCCTCAATTAGCTTTGATAAATCTCTTGGTCAATGGCTTAAGAAGGTGAGATCTTCGAAATAAAGCATCACATGGTTTAAGAATGTATCTTAAATAGGATCCAACCATCAAACTTAAAATCACATGGCTAAAAATCAATAAAACATGGATCTAATTCAAAAACATCAAATCTTAGGCCTAACCGAAATCCTCTTGCATAGAAAAATCATATCTTTGAAACTAATGCTAAATATCTTCAACATAACATCCTAACATGAAAATAAGAGACTTAGGATCATCATAAAAAAATATCAAAGCCTTTAGAGTAAGATCAAACCTCGAAATATTCAAACTTTCTCCAAATAAAAACTATTTTGCCACTTCCAGTTTTTGACCATTAGCTTGGTCAAAAACTCCAAAACATAACATACTCTCCATATTCACGCCCAGAATGACCTTTCCATGGTTAAAAATACTTTTGACCAACCAAATGACCATGGAATGATACAAATAATACATCTACGGAAACTATACTCAAATAGGAACATATTTTATGAAGAAGTCATTGTGTGAAAATACATACAAAGGGTTGAAAAGCTCCACGCAAAAAGACCCAGAAATCTGTCCGAGAGAGCTCTTTTGGGTTTCTCTCTAAGAACGGGGTGAAGAAGTGATGAAAGGGAAGTAAGTGTGTCTTGTACGACTCAAGACTTCTGTAGGGGGAAGATATGGACTTGAATGACCATTGATTGGAGGTAGCTTTGTGACATAAAGTGGAGAATAGAGAGGGAAAAGGACTGCCTGCAGAAGCTGTGAGGCATGGAGGTTGATGGGGTGGGTTTCTCCATCTCATCAAGGCACTATTGGGTGCAGCCAAGGGCAGTGAATGGTCTGTCATGTGGGGGAGGAAACTTCTCCAAGAAGCCTTGCCAAGGTGGCCAAATTCGTGGGCCTTGGTGGACCTCAACCACGTGGGCTTCAATTTGGGGTTTAAATGGGGTTTGGTTAGGGTTTGAGATGCTTTCAAGCTCAAATCCAATTTTTCTTGGTCCAATCAAATTTCCAAGGTTTAAAAGGTTGGATATAGAGGTCATAACAAGAATTTGAGAAATTAATAGCATATGGAAGTGATTTAATCAAGTGATTAAACACAATGCTAGAAATTGTATCAAAAAGGGTTTGAAGGCCAACTTTAGGGTTTGGAGAAACCGTTTACGGTTTCGGTTTCGGTTTCAACCAAGTTTTTGGGGTTTCAAATGGATTCCAACCATTTAGGGCTTCATTAGGGTTGAAACCCTCTTTGATCTAGCTCAAAAAGTTGATCAGATGAAAAGGGTTTTGCTGAAGTGGCATGATCTCACACCTTGATTTCCTTCACAAATCCATCTAATGGTTCCTCTTTGTGCCAAGTGTCTAATACTATTCACTATGTGTGGCTAAGATCTTGCCAAGTGTCCAAATAAAACTTCTCTAACCTAATTTGGACATTCCACACTGTGATTTTGAAAACACTGTACTTAATACTCTTATCAAGGTTACTATTCACTCCAAAAAAAAAAGCATAATAAACTTAGTACTGAAAAATCCTAAATATTCATATTAACCTACAGTAAAAACCATTTACCAAAACTCAACCCTGAAGTGCCCCTATAAATAAATTCACAGTTTCGAACAGCCGTTTCGTCCAAAATTATGAAAATGGGTAATTGCACTATAAAATCCTAAATATTCAACTGAGTCTAGTAGTGTAGACTATAACGTATTCTGACACTTCTAACTACCTCAAACGATTAAAATCGCATCTCTGGCACTATAGGGAGTGTTAACACTGATTATGTTGACAGACTAAAACTTGTGCGATTGATCGATTCGTGAAAACTTATGGGGTTTTCACGAGGTTTCTAAAGTCTATAAAAATTCCACCATTGAATTTCTAGCGGGCTGTTACAAACAGCTAAAAAGCCATACATGGAAACTAAGCCATACAAAGACCTAAGACACTCAATGGCTACAAAGGCATACATGGAAACAAAGACACCCAACGGCTACAATGCAAATATGGAAATAGAGGACTGATTCTCATCTATTTTCCAACTATTCTTCAATTGTAATGTTAGACTATAATACATATTTTCCTTACATACATATGTACAATGAATATATATATATTGAAAGGCTCTCGAATATTCTCTCACTCTTTATGAGACATTGTGTCAAACAGCTTGTGTTCAATTTTCTTTATGGTATCTAGAGCCTTGTGAGAGCAAGAGAGTCTTACTCCCATGGCAGCCCTTTCAGTCTCGGTGAACAATTTTGTCACTCTACGGTTGAACCAGTGAAATTATCCCTTATGGAGAGAACAAGTTGTGGCCTTGGCTGAGAGCCGAGACCTCATGAACCACTTCACGGCCTCTGTTCCTCAACCCCAATATAAGCCTATCGATGACCCAACAAATACCACACAACCTCAAATTAGCCCTACTTACCTCAAATGGCGGTAGGCAGACAGGTTGCTTCGTGAATGGATCATCAGTACTTTGTTTAAGGAGTCCTTCAGATTAGTTGTTGGTCTCGACGACTCCTATCAAGTGTGGCATGCTCTTCAAGAAGCCTATGCCCAAGATTCCCAATAAAGGGAGTTTCAACTTACCCAACAATTAACCTACATGAGGAAAGAGGACTCAGTTTCTCTATAGGTACATCTCAAAAATTTTAAGTCCATTTGTGATAATCTTGCAGCTATTGGGTGACTCGTGAGTGATAAGCTCAAGGTTTTCACCCTCCTCAATGGACTCGGCCCCAAATATGAGCCCTTCAGCACCACCATGCTCAAGCCATCGATACCTTCCTATTCCGAGGTGGTGGTGCTGCTGCAATCGAAACCAAAAGCCAACTACATGAGATGTACAACGCGCAGCAAACTACATTCTATGGCCAGGCTATGGGTCCCGACAAAGGAAAAGGGAAACCTTGGTCCTCCCGTGGATGTGGTTTTTCCCAAGCCGCACAAGTGGCACGTCCGAGCCCTCAACAAAGTGGGCCCAAAAATCAGCCCAGACCAAATTTTGGACCTAAACATGAAATTATTATAGACAATGCTCATATTTCAACCTGTCAAATATGTGGTAAGCAAGGGCATGCCGCAATTAAATGTTGGCACCAATTAGATCATGTTGTTCAACGTAATGATATTCCTCAAGCATTGGCTGCCATGACCCTCGAAAATAATATTCATGACACCGAGTGGATAACTGATACAGGTGCTTCTGCCCATATGACAAGTAATTTAGGTATGCTTTCAAATCTTCATCAATATCTTGGTAATGATGCTGTGCTAATTGGTGATGGTAGTCTTCACACAATAACACACATCGGTGACACCTTTATTAAATCTGGTAACTCGTTTATTAAATTAAAATATGTTTTACTTGTTCCTGACTTGTCAAACAATTTATTATCAATTAGTCAGTTAACCTTTGATTATTCTTATAATTGTGAATTTTATGGTGTTGGTTTTTCTATTAAGAAAAGGGCAACCAACCGCACATTACTGAACGGCTGACGAAAGGGTAATTTATATGCATTCTCCCCACCCTTTGAAGCACACTTCTCACATCACTAGAACCATCCATAGAATTAGAAGTGAAATTGTTAGTGGAACACCAATCAATAAAGGTAGATAAAATTTGATCGCCAGGAGAGGGAAGATGAAGATAAAATTTGATCACCAGGCTAAGTATTGAAGATACTCAGCAAATCACACCAATGACTACAAAGCCATACATGGAAACTAAGCCATACAAAGACCCATGACACTCAATGGCTACAAAGCCATACATGGAAACAAAGACACCCAATGGCTACAATACAAATATGGAAACAGATGACTAATTCTCATCTATTTTTTTATTATTCTTCAATTGTAACATTAGACTATAATACATATTTTCTTTACATCTGTACAGTAAATATATATATATATATATTGAAAGGCTCTCCAATATGCTCTCAAGCTTTGTGAGACATTGTGTCAAACAACTTGTGTTCAATTCTCTTTAATTGTATCCTATTTGTGAAACACAAGAAGAATATGTTGCTCATGTTCTTTGATTATGCGCTGCTGCCCAAGACGATTGGATGTTAGTTTCTTAAAGGCACATTAATGCATTACTGAAGGTGCATGAGGATTTCTGCCAGATTGTAACTCAACTATTAGACAAGCTAGATTAGAGAGAGTTTGAATTATTAGTTGTGGTTGCAATATCAATATGATGGCAAAGAAATTATAGATGTCTCTGAAGGGGATTTTACTAATCTGAATGAAGTTTTCCTCAATTCACGACATTCATATGAATTATTTATTGAAGTACAGATGAAGAACAACAAACCCTATCACTTCACCGCTGAATAGCTAGATGGAGAACCCTAGATACTAACTACTATAAGGCTACTTGAGATGTGGCAATTGATCTCAAAAAAACATGATTGGTGTGGGTGTTATTGTAGGTGACTCTAAATCTTGAAAAAACCATTACCATTTTGCTTAGAACCAATGGCAACGATCTCAAAACAACAGGATTGGTGTGGGTGTTATTGTAGGTAACTCTAAACCTTGAAAAAACCATTACAATTTTGCTTAGAACCAATGGCAACAGAGGCTCTTGGTTCAATGGAAGCTATGTTTTTCTACACTACACTGCACTTAACTATATGAGTTTCAAGTAACCTCACTAACACTCACTTTTGTATTGAGTGCACCACAAATTTGAGATTTGTAGAACTTGAGTGCAAGCACAAAGAATATTACATCAAAAGTGCCTTAACCATGCGGGTTTCAAGTAATTTTATTGACTTTCATTTGGGACCAAACAACATCTTGAAATATGAGTTACTCAAATACAAGTCAGACACTACATTTATATTCTTATAAAAAAAATGTATTAGCACAATTATCCCACTACGATTAATGAATGCATTGCCCATATCCTGCAACACAAAAAACAATTCAATAGTCAAATCCAATTTCATCGAAGCTAACTATGATCTAAACAGCTTTATAAACTCAAACTCAATCTCATAACTCCTGATATTATCTAATGAGACATGTAAATAAACGGTAATTGGATCTCTCAACCAATTTTTGTACAAATGAGGGCTTCACCTATTTTTGAAACTTATGAACTACCAAAAGGTCAAGCACATGACCCTCTATACTAATAACTAACTCTTTAGAAACACTAGATATTGGAATAGCCAACACATCAGGTGCAATTCTCACAAGAATAGGATACTTGGCTTCATTGATCATCCACCAACTCAGTATAATAAGGAAGTTCATACCTTACAAGTCTTTGACAAATATGAATCAACTTCTGACTTGCTACCCAAATTAGCATTAATAGATTCTTGCTCAAAATCTTCCAAAATATTCTGAGGATCAGAATCGTGTATATAAATATCAAATGAAGAAGGATCATTGTTTAGAAAAATCATGCTAGAAGTTCCATAAAAGCTAGCATAAGACTCATCATACATCTATATCAACAATTATTTCACCTTTTCTAGAATAAAATCCAAGAACTTTACAAATACTCTAACCTTCTTCCGATCATTGTAACCATCAGAGCCCAACTTGTCATCATATAATTAGTGGAGAAAGTGCTATTCATCAATCTCTAATCGCATAAAAACTTTCTGAAAATTTTACACAACCTTAAACAACAAGTGGGATTCGATTTGATAAAGACATCAAGGCATACTAATTTTGTACTATCAATCTTTTGTTTACTTGCACATTTCTTGAACTAATACATTCTTGCTAGGAAGACCTTACATATGATCAGATCACTGCATTACAAGCCCTTGTGGTTGAGTCATTATAATCTTTCAACCCTTTATTTACAGTTACATTGAGGGGTACTTTTACAGATTTAATTGAATTCATTTTCAATGAAATTTGTAACTAACCTAGCTGATTATGTTAGTTAGTTTTCTTTCTTTTACTCTTTTTCCCGCTCCTCCTCTACATACATGTATATAAACAAAGGACCTCACTATAAGCAACACACGAAATACAATAAGAATTCTTTCTCTCAAGAATCTTTTTCTCTTGATTTTGATTCGCTTCAGAGGTGGCATAAAATTTTAGAAATCTCATACCTGAATCCAAGAGTAGGGACAGAACTAGGATTTGGTGCATGGAGAAAGGGTGATTAGCAAAGTGTGTCGTATGTAGAGGTGAACAGTAATCGATGGAACTGACCATCACCAACATTTAACATTAACCATATAAGATAGCTATCTAGGTACAAACTAAATTATTAAAGTCGTCCATATGAACCTCTCAATTAAGCTCCACCGGACTTCATTTTCCTCCACCATGACTTATTTGGAAAGGAAGTGGAAAAAGGACCCCATATGTTGCAATGGGATATTTGGATTGAAGGAAAAGTAGTAGATCTTGCATATTAGACAAATACACGCCAGTTATAATTTTGTATAATCTCTTTATGAAGCTAACACTTCTAATTGATACCATTTATACAACCACCATATTGACTTAGAAGGTTCTAAAATGTTGCCAACTTTATTTGTGATACCAAATCATTTTACCTATACATTAAAAATATTTTAATTTTTTCTAATAGCAAATACCTAATCATTTTAATTTTTTATAAGTCGATATGCCAAAAAGAGTATTTTTCCTAGTGCTTACATTAATTCTTTAAAAAATAATTGGAGTGTCTCATATGCTTGGTTCAAAAAATTGTTTTCTATTGTTACATTAGTGTAATCAGTTAGTGATTTAGCAGCTAATGTAGATTGCTTGTAAATTTAGTTGTTTGGAACCTATGATATGTTCCAATCATGTAAACTTCTTTCTATATCTATAATTTTAAACTCTTTACTAATCAAAATGAATTTGATTAGAAAATAATTACATAACTCATAATCCTAATGAATTTCATGGAAGAAGTTGAGAACACTTTTGTGGAAACAATGTTTAGACCACCCATATACCTATATTAATGGCCTAGAATGAATTGACCAATGGAATTACCCTTGAATGGATTGCCCTATCCTACAAAGAAAAATGGTTAAGTTATTTATAAGCATATTGTGTGACACGCTACTTAATTTGGGACAGATTATATTCAAAAAAATATTAAAATATCAATCTTTGTAGGCAATGTACTTGGTATTTTTTTTTTAGGAAGAAGACGGTGCTTCAATTTTATTGGTAGCCCTCACTTATGGCGGAGGAATACCGTGGTTACAACTAGACACCTAAGGGTTATATATAATCATAAAATTCAAACCCATGCATCAAAATAAAATATAGAATAACTCAAACACTATACAATATACCAAAATAAGCATATAAATCAAAAGCAAAACATAATACATAACTGAAAAATTCGACTAACTAAATAGGCTTGCAAATAAATTTTTTTAAAGAAAAATGGCATGAGTAGTGAATTAAAGAATATGGATATTGATTAAATTATGCAGATTTTTGTATATTTCATAATAAGTCCTTCTACTCATCATCCATATACCACATACTATATTTGATTTTTTTTCTTTTAATTTTTTTTTCTTGCTAAACTGAAGGAATTATTCTATTCATCATACATACACCACATATTTGGTCAAGAAAAAATTAAAAATTAAAAATTAAAAAATCATATATAGTATGTGAATCGTGATGTAGAGATGACGAGTAGAATTTTTCTTAATAATATGTCCAACTCCGTCACTTTCTACCTTTGTCCATTTCTAAAAGCGGGGCACTACATTATTTTGTCCACCAAGCCTATCCAAGAATGCAAAAGATGTAGAATCGAAAGTCTTCAACAGAAGTCTTGAGACATTTGTAATTAATCAACGCACATCTTCTTATTTCAAGATTTTCTTGTAGAAGATGTTTAAGGCAATTTGACTAATGGATTGTTCCAACCAAAGTTTTGAATACCGTACTGGTGACTGTTTTGGTCAAAACCCTGGAACGAAATATTTCGGTCAAAGCACTGGAACAAAATATTTCGATACCGATATCATTTCGTTGTACCGGTTTGGGATAGTGTATGTATGAATAAATTAATTATAATACAATTGAAATAATGTAAAAACCACGTATGGAATTTTAATTTTCAATGAGCTGGAATAATGCAATTGAAATTCATTTGCTGTAAATTAATCACATATGGCATTTTAATTTTCAATCTGCTTCACTACAAACATGAACATCAGAATTTTCAATCTATGAAACATTTCCGCAAACACCTTTCGGCTATCTCAGTATTTCATCATAGCAACCATTGTTTACATTTCATTCATACACCCAGTTACATCACTGCATTCCACAAAAGGAACATTACATCTACTTGCGATGGAATAGCAACACCGAGTCACCCACATGAGCTAAAGGAGGCGACGGCAACGAGGGTTTCCTCGATTTCAGTCTGCACTCTAGGCAACGCTAGGAAGAAAAGGATAAGAAGGGGAAATCAAGAAAGGGTGGGGTAGGGTGGGGTCACTAGGCTGGTGATGGCGCCGGCGGTGATAGGGAGAGGATCGAGGACCAATTCACTAAAAGAGAATCATCAATCAAGAGAAAAATCAAGAAAAACGATTTTCTATTTTTCTATTTTCTACTACCTAATGCCAACCATGAAACATCACAAGGAAAAAGAAAAGATTCAGGAAAACAGAATTTTGAAATCCCTTTATTTTGTTTTACGAAAAAGACACTTGATTACACCAAAAGAATAACTCGGTAGTTGTAGTACAGCTTTGGGCGTAATCAAATTTTGGAGTCGTTGCCTGGGAGATGGTAGAAGAACTGCTAGATAGTTTTTCTTTTCAGCAGTTTGTAAAGGTTGTAACTTCGTTCCCTCTTTTAGCTTGCTGCATCTTTATTTTATTTTCTCTTTCTTTTTGTAGTTTTTTTTAGTGTTCCATTTTTCTCTACCTTGCATGCATAGGTATAAAGACGGCTTGGGTCGGTTGGCTTGTAAACCTGTGTTAAAGTCGGAGTAAGAGTTTAATTGTTCTAATCATTTGTTTGATAATTCTTCTAATTCTGAGGAAATGAGTGAACATGGAGATCAACCCACTATGACCCTTCAGGATTACCTCCAACCTACACGCACAGTCACACCATCATGCATCATGTTTCCAGCTAATACTCGCCAACTAGATTTTAAAACATGGCTGATATATTTACTCCCTACTTTTCATGGCTTGGAAAATGAAAATCCATATTTGTACATTAGGGAGATTGAGGAAGTAGTTGCAACTTTTCATAGTCAAAATGCAACTGATGACATTGTGAGACTTAAGTTCTTTCTTTTCTCTTTAAAGGATAGAACTAAGAGTTGGCTATATTCACTGAGACCATGATCTATTGGGTCATGGAATGAGATGACTCAGGTCTTCTTTAATAAATATTTTCCCCAATATAAGACCAATGCTTTAAAAAAACAAATCTCCACCTTTGCACAAAAGGATAGTGAGACTTTGTATCAGTCTCAGGAGAAATTTAAGAAGTTGTTGAGTATGTGTCCTCACCATGGATATGAGAATTGGCGCTTAGCGAGCTATTTTTATGAGAGACTTACACCTAGAGAGCGCCAATTTGTGGAGATGATATGTAATGGTGAGTTTTTATAGAAAGATCTTGATGAGGCCATAGAATACCTCAATGAGCTAGCTAAAAAAGCTTACACTTGGACTAGACCTAGTGCTACTGAGAGCCAAAATAGATCATGACCTGCAGGAAACCCAAATGATGGTGGAATTTATCATCTCAAGGAAGAGGATAACCTAAAGGCTAAGGTTGAGATGTTCACTAGGGAGCTAGAGGTGTTAAAGAATAAGGACTTAAAGCCAACACAGGTGGCTAATCATGCAGAGTCTTTTTGTAACACTCGTCCTTGTGGTAGGTCCTTTAGAAAATAATTTTAAGAAAATAGATGAGAATTACGGTTCCTTTTGAAATTTTCTTTCCTTTCGTGCCAGGACACAAAAGATTCCATGTTTATAAATAAAACTTTTTTCTTAATTAAAAAGTTGCAGTAGAAAACATTATATTTCATAATTAAAATCTCTCATACAAAATAGCATGCCTAGGCTTTCATGCTTTTCCCCTTCGATTGTGCCTGTCATGATGCGTCATGCTCATCTTGTCCCTGGGAGGGCACACATTAAAACTAAAATGAGTTGATGACTCGTAAGCATTACTTCATACAGTTAAAATATAATAACATAGGTTTTCAGTCATGCATTCATCACTCCATACATATCATACATAGACATTCAATTCGTTTTAGAACGTTGCGAGGTGGGATTTTTTCTTTAAAGAGGGTTTTCTTTCGTAAAACAGTTCCCCAAGCCTCGTTGCCTTCATTTCTTAAAGGGTCTTTTCATGCATACATCTTTTCATACATACATACATTCTTTCTTAACATGCATATATTCTTTCTTATCGCTTTCATTGGCCGTTGCACACCGTTACGCCCCGTGTGCTGGGGCTAGCGATCTTTTGGATTTAATTATGGCGGTGGCCACGGGTTGGGAATCCATTCCGTCAGGGTGCAGTACTAGGTACACTACCAGTACTACTTACTAAGCATTGCAATCTGCCCAGTCCAGTCCTTCGGTACCTTTTCCTTTCATTCATGTGGTCATTACGTATTTTCATACATTAAACATTCATTCATTCCAGTCCTTTCATTCCTTTTTAGTTCCTTAAAGTCCAGTCCTTTACAGTTCTTTCATTCCTTTCTTTTAGTTCATTCATTCATTTCAATCCTTATAGTTCTTATAGTCCTTCAATCCTTTCATTCATAAAAGTCATTTTAAAAGCATGAGACATTTTAAAACACTTTCTTCAAGCCGAAGCCTCTCATTTCATTTCATAAAAATACATATAATACATACCACGTATAGCATACATCCACATGCATACACTTACGTACTTTGGGTGCGTGAAAAGGGGCTGCCAAGGAGGGCCGTTACGTACATATACTTGAAAACTTATGTTTAGCATTCCTTCTTAAAACATTGTTTCATGTCAGTTCGTAAAGATCATAAAGAAAAGCGTTTAGAAAACTCTAGAAGACTCTGAACGCAATACTTACATGGACTTCATGCCATACTCATTCCATGCAGTCCATTCGTGTGTGTGTCAGATGGCAACCTACATGCATACACATAACCTCACATCATTATCTGTCTAATGCATAAGCAACTATACTAGAAATATAACTACGCTTCACTTGGAATACTCTCCGTCTATCCCTGAACTCTTACATGCCATTTACTATGCTAAAGCCTTCGAAGTTTTATCCCTTAAAGTGAACTTTTGTAATTTACCTTAGGGTTAAGACACTAAGACTTTCGTCTTATCCTCCTATTTCCACATTCTGATGCATGATTCCGATCGGCAGAGTCACGAGTTCTAACCTTAGACAATATACCCATCACTACCTTCATGTATCCTACTCTGTACTCAATCCTCATTTCCATCCATACAGGCCACATGACTTTAAGCTAACTCTAAGACTTAAACATCATGCAACCATGCTCAGGACAGATTACCCATTGCATATGATAAATCTATCCGGCACACGTGTCTCGCCAAAGGCACATGTACCTTATCCCTTTTTCACATAAGATCAACTTATAGTTTAATGAATGCCCGCTTGCATAAACAAGCTCCATAATCCGATACCAACTTCTATTCAGACCCGATTAGTAGGACTCTTCCTACTTCTCGGCCTTGCACAAGTTTATCCCGAAACTTAACAAGACAGGACTACATCTACAATTACACCTCTGTCACGTTACGTATCTTGAGACTAATCCCGAGTTACGTCACGATGCCCGTCATGCTTCCGCTGCACTACTTTGATACTTTTTCGTCACTTCACACACACTCTTAGCCATAAGTCAATCACAAGGTGAAACCCATCACCTCAAACTACAGGCCATACCACAGCTACTTCGGGACACTGTTACACAGTTCTCGACGTTACACAATATACTTTACACTCCTCAACTACGCAACCATCATTTTATTCATGACACACCATACGGTGCATAGCTACATAACACAGAGCACACGCCACATATACTCTCTTCATTCTATGCCACACGTCACTACGGCACACGTCACACAGTGCGTCGCTGCACTACTCCCTTCACACACCACACCGCATTACAACTACGGTATACACCTTACACCCATATTTTACAGCACAGTCCACAACACTATACAATTACGCCCAACACTTCACTACACAGCCACTCTTCACAACGAACTCCACAATACTAACAGCACAATCCACAACCTATTAACTAATATATATCATAAATAAAGAGAGATAGAGGGTTATACGTCGGAAGCCCATCACGGTCAAAGACGTCGGAAGAGTCGTATGTGGCGGTTAACACTGCGCACAGTGGCAGTTAGCAACATACAGTTGCTGTCCACCACGTAAAGTGGCAATTTGAGCTTGGGAATAGCTAGGCGTGGTCTTGGAAAGGCTCAAGGTATCCTCATGATGGTCTGGGTGGCGGAGCACGGTGGATCTGTGGCTTTGGAGGGTTGGCCGTGGGTCTAAAAGGAGAATCCATGGCTTTCCATGGATGGGAACTTGGCTAGCATGGAGGGCTCAAGAAGGAGTCATGGAGGTCAACGTAAGTTCTTGGTGGGGCAAAACCACGCACGGCACCACTATGGCCGTCGGTGGTGGTGAAACTGTGCATGAAACCCATTTTATGGGCTGTGCACGTGTGTGCCACAGGGAGGGAGATAGGAGGTAGGTTTGGTGGAGGAGGTCCATCGGTGGCAAGGGAGCTCATGGGTGGAGGCTAGTGGCCTGGGCTGCCATATACGGTGGCGCACGGGGAGAAACCCGTGTGGGTTGACTGTGGCTTCATAAGGGTGATCTGAGGGAGGAGAGAGAGCTGGAGAAGGAGGAGGCTATGGAGGGGAAGCCCACAAGGTAGTGAAGCTGTTGGTGGTACTCGGTGGCCACGTTGGCTGCGTAAAGTGGCGCTAGAATGAGATAAATGGGTTTTCATACCCATTAGGTTGGAGGGAGGAGGAGAGAGAATGGGTTTCCGGTAGGACTCACCACCAGTGAGGATGGGCTTGCCGGCGAGAGGGTGAGCTGCCGAAGGTGGCTGTGCCTAGTGGTGGCTGGCAATAGAGGTGGTTGGAGGAAGGAAGCTGCACGGTGGAGAAGAGAGGGAGAGTGCACGTCAGGCTGGGAGAGAGAGAGAGAGAGAGAGAGAGAGAGAGAGAGAGAGAGAGAGAGAGAGAGGAAAAAGTGATAAGAAAAAGAGAGGGGCTTGCGTATTTAATCCAAGCCCTTTATTTCGGAATCTTCAAAACAGTCTATCGGTAAGTTTAAATACTGATTTGAAAATGCATAAGCATTTTATTTAAATTAAACACTGAGATGATTTAAGATAGAATATTATTTTATAAACTAAAGTTTACAAAATAATATTCTTTCATCATTAATTAAAATGATGAAGTATCGTTAATTGTTTAAAGAGAAAAAAACCATTTAAATTAATTTAGAGTTTTCAACATAAATTTAAATCTCGTAATATTTTTAAATGACTAAAATTTTTAATTTAATTAATTTTCCATAATTATAATATTTTTGGAGCTCTTCAAAAATATAATAATTGTGTTATTTAAAAACAAACTTAGTCCAATGACACTGAAAATATTACATATAAATATTTTCAAAATATTTAAAATATTCATAAGCTTTAAAATATCGAACTTGTTTTAAAATCCGTTTGATATCTTTTTAAAATACGCCATCGAGGTATGGCACGTAGATCGAAGCTCCTAATTATAGAAGAAAGAATGAGCAGGTTATTATACTTTTAGACCATGTTTTGTGTATGGCGGGGTAGATCACCTCACCCAAGAGTGTCCCACATTTGCTGAGATGAGAGAGATGTATGAGGAACAATGTAATGTCTTAGGTATGTACAAGAAACCTTTTACACCTTTCTCTGATACCTATAATTCGGGAAGGTGACCCCAATTTTAGATGGTAGTTTGAAAACCAGCGCCTACACAACTCCCTAAATCATATCCTACACCATATCATGCACCTTCATCTTCTAAGAGTCCTTTAGAAGACACTTTGTATGCTTTTATTAAGGCACATGGTAAGACTAACCAAAAGTTTGAATCTTTGATTACGCAGGTTGTTGAAGAAAACAAGGAGATAAAGCACCAAGTATCCAAATGGTTGAGCTCCTTGAGTATGAATGAGCGAGGTAAGTTCCCTTCTCAAACTCAGTCCGCACCCCATGGTCAACACATGGCGTAAGAGAATTAGAAGAATGTGAATGTCATTGTAACACGAAGTGGTAAGTCATTACACATCCCAACAACGAACAAATCAGAGGATGTGAAAAAGAATCAAGATACTAGTGATGTCGAGCTGCCCAAAGAACCTGAGTTGACAAAGAGTCCTGTTAAGGTACCATTCCCTCAAGCTTTAAAATCAAGCAAGCGAACTCTGGATCCTAACAATGAAATCCTAGAGAATAGGGAGGTAAAAATTAATCTTCCTCTTTTGCATGTGATTAAACAAATTCCTACTTATACAAAAGTTCACAAGAATTTGTGTACAGTTAAGAGGAAGCACCATGTAAAGAAGACAGCATCCATGACAGAATAAGTTAGTGCTCTAATTGAGTATCGGATTCCTCCCAAGTACAAGGATCCTGGTTGTCCAATCATTGCATGCAGCATTGAAAATCATGAGTTTGGGCAAGCTTTGCTAGATTTAGGTGCTAGCGTGAATCTAATGCCATATTCTATTTATTTACAGTTGGGGTTGGGAGAAATCAAACTAACCACTGTGGTATTGCAATTGGCTGACCGTTCAATCAAAGTACCCCAGGGTGTGGTAGAGGATGTTCTAATTTAAATTTTATTATCCTGTTGATTTCCTAATCCTTGACACTAGCTCTGTTGTTGATACTACTTCTAAAACTCTTTTGATTTTAGGTAGGCCTTTCCTTGCCACTGCTAATGCTCTTATTAATTGTAGGAATGGACTCATGAAGTTGTCTTTTGGAAACATGACTCTCAAGGTGAATATCTTCCATATTGCAAAACAGCCTGAATATGATGACGAGAGCCACTAGACAAACATGATTGACTCACTCATGGATATGGGAGTTTCTACAACTCATGATTTTGATCCCCTTGAGTATTTTCTTGTTAATTTTGAGTTTGATTATATCAGTGATCCATCTAATGTAGTTGATATTTGTGTTATTTTTTATAGAACTCAGGATTATGGCACTTGGGCATGGCAACCAAAGTTTGAGGAGTTGCCTGAGAAAAGTGAAAAACAAATTCCTTCAAGTGTGGCAGCACCCAAAGTTGAATTAAAGTCTCTACCTAAGGGTTTAAAGCATGCTTTTCTTGGTCCAGGTGATACTTTTTCTGTTATTATCTCATATGAATTGTCTGAGTCTCAAGGTGAGAAATTAATTCGGACCCTAAGTGCGCATAAGTCAGCCTTAGGTTGGAGCATTGCTGATATAAAATGTGTGCATCCCCTAGTCTATTCTCATAAAATTAATTTGGAGGAAGGAACTAGCTCTCATAGAGATCCCTAGCATAGGCTTAATCCCACTATGAAAAAAGTGGTGAAGAATAAAGTGTTAAAACTATTAGATACATAAAGGAATCATATATCCTATTGTTGATAATAAATGGGTAAGTCCTACACAGGTTGTTCCTAAAAAGTCAGGTGTTACTGTGTTAAGAATGACCTGGGAGAGTTAGTACCTACAAAACTTGTGACTGGGTGGCGGATGTTCATTGATTACAGAAAATTGAATGCTACCACCCGGAAAGACCATTTTCCTCTCCCTTTTATTGATCAAATTCTTGAGCGTGTGGATGGTCATCCTTTCTATTGTTTCTTGGATGATTATTCTAGTTATTATCAAATTCAAATTGCATTAGAAGACCAGGATAAAACCACTTTCACTTGTCCTATTGGTACTTACGCTTTTCGTAGAATGTCATTTGGATTGTGTAATGCACCTGTTACTTTTCAACGTTGCATGATAAGCATTTTTAGTTACATGGTTGAAAATTGCATGGAAGTTTTTATGGATGAATTGACTGTTTTTGGATCTTCTTTTGATGCATGCTTATTGAATTTAGAGAGTGTTGACTCGTGGTGAGGAGAATGAATTGGTTTTGAATTGGAAAAATTGCCACTTTATGGTACCTTCAAGTATTGTCTTAGGGCATATTATTTCCTCGAGGGGAATAAAGGTTGATCGATCTAAGATTGAATTAATCTCTAAGTTGCCTACACCTAGGACAGCAAAGAATGTGATATCCTTTCTTAGTCATGTGGGCTTTTATAGAAGGTTCATACAGAATTTTTCCACCATATCTAAACCACTATGTGACCTCCTAGCTAAAGATGTCCCATTTGAGTGGACACAAGCTTGTCAAAAGGCCTTCAAAATGATAATTGGCAAGCTTACCTCAGCACCCATAATGCAGCCACCTTATTGGACTTTACCTTTTGAGATCATGTGTGATGCTAGTGATTTGGCTGTAGGTGCTACTCTTGGATAGCGAAAGGAGGGGAAGCCTTTTGTCATTTACTATGCTAGTAGAACTTTAAATAGTATTCAGATGAATCACTCCGCCACTGAAAAAGAGTTACTAGTTGTAATGTTTGCTTTGGATAAGTTCTGTGCTTACTTGATTGGTTCTCCTATTATTATTTTCACAGATCATGCAGCGCTTATGTACTTTCTTACAAAGAAGGATGCTAAGAAGCAACTAATATGGTTGATTTTACATTTGTAGGAATTTGACATCACCATCAAAGACAAGAAAGAAGTGGAGAACGTAGTGGCTAACCATCTCTGAAGGCTCACATTTGAAGACACCTCTGACTACCTGCCAATCAGGGATATTTTCCAGATGAGCATTTACTTTCTATTACTTCTCTACCATAGTTTGCTCATATTGTGAATTATTTGGCTACAAGTGAGATACCGATGGATTGGAGCTCTCAAGACAAGAGGAAGTTCATGACTGAGGTTCGTAATTTCTATTGGGATTACCCTTTTCTTTTCTAATACTGCCCTGACCAAATTTTAAAGTGTTGCATCTCTAACGAAGAGATTGCTAGCATCTTGGAATTTTGTCACCCCAAACTTGTGGGGGCCACTTTTCAATGAAGAAAATCGCTGCAAAAATTCTGCAACGTGGATTTTATTGGCCCACCTTGTTTAAGGATGTAAACATCTATTGTCGCTCATGTGAAAAGTGTCAAGTTCAAAGTTATGTCCCATCGTAATATGATGCCCTTAAACCCAATTTTAGTAATTGAAATTTTTTATTGTTGGGGCATTAATTATATGTGACCATTTCCTCCTTTTGGATATCAATATATTATTGAGGCAGTAGATTATGTGTCAAAATGGGTAAAGGCAACAGCTTGAAGGAGCATTGACAATAGGACGGTAATTAAATTTTTCAAAGAGAATGTGTTATCTCGATTTGGTACACCACATGCTATCATTAGTAACCGAGGTACACATTTTTGCAACCGTTCTTTTGAGGCTTTGATGAAAAAATATGGGGTGGTACATAAGATCTCTACTGCCCACCACCCCCAGACAAATGGACAAGTAGAACTTGCAAACAGGGAAATTAAGCAAATTTTAGAAAAAATGTTCAACCCGGATCGCAAAGATCGGTCTTTGAGACTAATTGATGCGCTTTGGGCCTACCGTACAGCTTTCAAAACTCCCTTAGGCATGTCACCTTATAGGCTTGTTTTTAGAAAGCCTTACCACTTACCTGTGGAGCTCGAGTATCGAGTTTATTAGGCCATCAAGCATTTCAATTTTGACATGGGAGAAGCATATAAGCTTAGAAAATTTCAATTGACCGAGTTAAAGGAGTTGAGAAATGATGTTTATGAGAACTCTAGAATCTATAAGGCTAAAATGAAAGCGTTTCATGATGAAAATATTTTGAAAAAAATGTTTCAGCCTAATGATCGAGTGTTCTTATATGATTCTAGACTCCATAAGCACCTAAGAAAACTTTGGTCTAGGTGGACCGGCCCTTTTCTACTAAAAAATGTTTTTGCAAATAGGGTGGTAGAAATAGAGGAACCTAAGGATGGTTGGATCTTTAAAATAAATGGTCAACGCCTTAGAGTATTAATTGATAGGCAAGTTCTGGAAGTGGAAGACATTTCACTTCTGGATCCAATTTATCAACCTTGACCACACCACTCAGGTATGTTTTTCTTTATTTGTTTTGTTTGTTTTGTTTTATTTTTGTTTTCTCTTATTTTCTTTCTTTTCCTTTTTGTTTACTATTTTTTTCTTTGTTTTTGTTTACAGGATAGTTTCATTTCGTCATTTCAAGCTACTATCTTTGGTGCTTAGCGAGCTGTCCTTATCACTCATCAGGTGTATTCTATCATTTTCAGCTACTCCACATTCAATTTTGATACTTAAACATTGAGGACAATGTTTCATTTAAGTTGGTGGGTGGTGGTGCAAATTCAGTATTTAAAATGCTTATTGGAACTCTGTGACATATTTTCATGTGTTAATTTTTTTAAAAATTGTATTACACGTGCATCATTTTCACATGTGTACTCATTCTCGTTCATAGCCATCTTCATGAATTCACCAAACCAATCATAATCATTTTTTGCAGAAGCATTCACAGATCCCCTAATGCACTCATCCAAGTTTTGTAGTAAGATGGTGGTTTAACACATGTAACTAGAGAACTCTTTTGTTTAAGTATTCATGTGAGTTTTAGAGAGGATTGAGAGCCTACAAATGCAATAAATTGCAATAAGCATTCATTGATCTGTTGAATTGGGCAATTCTTTTAAGAATATCATTACATGGTTTGTGGTAAGATGGTGGATATACTTGGGATATGATGAATGTCAACTTAGGATCAATGTTTGAACGTTAGCTTTCCATCATAGAATCCTAGTAACCAACTTTGAGCCAATAAACACATGTAGCTTTTTTTTTCATATGCCCACATCACCCATGCCTCTCTACATTGAAGTATAACCTATACACTGATTTTTCTACCCTTTTTACTTCCAAGTGTATACCAGGTGTGGGATTTACATTTTCTTTCTTTTGTGTTGGGTTCTCAAAAAGAAAAGGTCAAGGTTGGGTAGAAATGACAAGAATGCCAAAGTGGCGTTTGTTTGTTCATCAAATTGTTGGAAAAAAAAAGAAGATGAAGAAGAATGAAAAGCATTATTATTTGATGATTTGAAAAGTTTGAGAGTACGTCAAGTGAGAAGTGTGGTCTACTAAGATATTTAATAAGATTCCCTTTGTATATAGTTAGAAGTTTTTGAATCCTTTTTATCCTTTTTTTCATATAGCCCCAAACCTAAACCACGTTACAACATTTTGTGTCGACCGTTCTGAAACTAAGTTTTTGGAAAGAGTAGTGGAAGTCTTATTTGTTAATGTTCCTATCATAAGATCAATGTTTGTTTGTTGCTTGTACATAATTGCCTAATTCCCCATGAGAGTGTGTGTACACCCATTGTCAACTCCATAAAGAGAATCCTCACATGAAATACTTTTATACCCGTGAGTTATGGAGTTGAACCTTTCACTTGAGATGTTCTTGATGTTGCATGTGTCAGGGCTTCTAGTTAGACGGACATAGTTTGGAACACACACACTATGTGGATTGCTACAGGTGGATTTCTTATGATAAGGTTATTGAATTCCTAAGATTACTTTGTTATGTGAATCTGGAAAGTATGAATTGGTGGCTTTTGTGTGTGATTTTCTTTTGTCTCTTTCGTTGTTTTGGAATGAAAATTGTTAGGGACTAGAAATGAGTAAGTTGGGGTACTAGAAATGAGTAAGTTGGGGTGAGTGATAAGTGCACAAAAGTGCACTCTAAATACCCTATTATTGGATAAAAATGCTAAAATGTGAATAGAAATAATAGAAATTGATGTGTATTCTTGAATTAAATTTCTGTTTACTTTGGGATACTCTTAAGAAGATTTTTATATTTAATTTCAGAATTTATAGAAGAGTGTTTGAGCTGTAAAATTGCATATTTTAGCTATTTAAAACCAATGTATTTCAATTGCTTCATGACATTATTATTGGTTTTAGATGAAAAAATAGTTAATAAGCATAAATTCGAGTTGTGATATTTTTAATTGATTAATATCATATTTATGCTTAATTTTATAACTATGATTTAATTGGACAATATTTCCTCACAATATATTTTTAATAATCTTTTTTCTTTTTAATTTATTTCAAGTGTTATTTTTATTTTTTTTTATTTGCAGCATAAATAAAATTCACAAGCAATCCGGAAAGAAGCTTTGAAGAAGCATGTGTGAAAAAGAGCTGAAATTAAGTAAGAGCAAGCTGAAAAGTAAAAGTAGTGTTTTACGGCAAAGCAGACGAAAATCAAAGAAAGCAAAAGAAATGGAGGAAAATAAGCTGCATGCACTTCACATGTAGTCAACAAAAAAACCACCGAAAGAAAATAAAAAAAGAGAGGAGCAGAAAATAAAAAAAGCTGGGTGTTTTACGTTGAAAAAAAAAAAGCTTACGGACGGAAGAAAAAGAAAGCCGAAAGGGGGGCTAAGACGGACAGAAAACGAAGCAAAAAAAAAATAGAAACGAAAATAAATGAAACGGAAGTAGAGAAGGAAGCTAACGGACTGAACAACAGAAATTGGTGGAAATTTACTCTGTTTTAGTGAGAGAAAACAGAGGACTGCATCTTCTTCGGAAAGTGGAACTGTGTTTGCTCTTGATTGTTTCGGCCAGTCCATGAGCTGTTCTTCCAACAGTGGAAATAAAATCCTTCAGGACGTATTCAGATTTCTCAGCTTGCTACCTACAAAAATGGCCAAGTGTGGATATAAGTTGCAGGTTTTTGGTAGAGCAGAAAGGTGACGAGCCTATCCTCCAGTTTTTGACCAAAAGAGACGTAAGGCTTCAGCTGTTGGTTTGACGTGAAGGAGGACGGATAAACTGAAGTTCTTGGCAGTTTTATGCTGGACGAAAAGCTGAGAAAAATGGCACACACATGCAGGAGCTTCGGCAGCTAAACTTGAGCTTGATGCTGGACCTGAGTACCGAACGGAGCCATAGTTTCTTACGGACGGAAAGGGAGTTGGTCGTTTATTTTTTTTAAGTTTTCTTGCATTCTGTTTTTGTTTACAGACCATTGTGGTTGGCGGCATCTTTATTTCATTTAAACTTTCTTTTGGTTCAAACCTTAAGTAGCCGGTTTTCACTTACTCGTTTTCAGTTTTCGTTTATTCTCTGGATCTATTGTGTGGTGGAGTCAGCGTGGTGCTGCTTATCGGCCACGGCTTTGGTTTTATTTTTCTGCAGTTTATTTTATTTTTCATTTGGCAGTTCAGCATCTTTGTTTTTCTTCTTGTGTGTTGTTTTATTGTGTTTTATTTTAATATCTTCATGAAAAATGTTTATTTGATTTCTATAGCACTTGTGGTGAACATGGTTGGCTAAATTTTCATACTAAGGTTAGAGGTGAAGTTTAATGATTTGAAAATTGTTATCGGATCGTCGACAAATTTATTTTGTGAGTTTGATCGATTGAATGATTTTATTATTGGATAATTTGATTATCTATATATTTATCTTGATTCATTGTGATTTCCGAATACAGTGAATGCTTGAGGAATCCCTGTGATAGTCAAATAGATTTGTAAATGTTATAATCATCAATCATTTATGCTCAAACATTCCTAACTATTTTTCTTGATCTTAAATGCTAAATCTTCCAATTAAACGGAATCATTATTCTAGTTTAATTGAAGTAATTCGATCGGAAATAATATTTTAAATTATTAAATGGATCCTCGAAACCTTAGTCTTTTTCAATATCAACACAGCTTATCATTTTAGTCTTCTTTTGTTACGTAGAAAATCATCATCTCAATAACTTCATTTTAGTTTCAATCGCGCATTTTTTTTAATATTTTATTTTCATTTGTTTGAGAGAATTTTTCACATAATTCAATCCCTGTGGATTCGACTCTGTAAGGTACTACAACACCTGTATACTTGCAGGTAAAACTGCACTAAATTTTGATTCATTAGTTTGAGTCAAAGTTTAGGCGCAACAAAGAGCAAGTCAAAACCCAGTCAAATTCAAAGGAGTACTTTCTTCAGAGCAATTTGGATCCAGAAAAAAAATATATATATATATATATAAGGAAACTACAAGAAATTCAAGTCCGAAATTTGCTAGGAGACAGCCTAGACATATTTTAGTATTTGAATCATAACTTTACACTTACATATTGGATTGATGATATTCTTGATGCGTTGGAAAGCTATCTTAAAGGGCTATAAAAGTCGTCTCTATTAAGACTTTTCAAATTCAAACTCCTAAAGTGCATACATGACTGCCAATATGAGTCCTAAAATTTAGACGATTTTTTTATGCGGGAATTATGAAGACATTAGGGGGTTTCTTTCTTACTCTATATAAGCATATCATTAGTATGAAATGGGAGGGGAGGAAAAGCACAAGAGACAAAAAAGAAATAGGCTCTTCTGGTTTTTGTGAGAGATGATACTAGGGTGTGGAGAAACTCATCTCCCAGAAAAAGAATTATTCTTCTTTCGAATGGGGAACTAATTCCTTGGTGAGGCTAGGGATGTACTTGCACATTAAATGGTATTTTTAATTTATGTATTTGATTTTCAATTACTAAAACTCTATGTGTCTGATTTTCAATTACTAAAATCTCTTATTTTATCATTTTCAATTCATTGTTGATGTTTTCTTTTCTGAATAAACATTGAATTTATTCTGTTTATGGATTCAGTCATACTTTTTCTATTGAATGGATTAATTCTTTGATTATGTTTTGATCAATTATTTATATATATTAATTTAATTCTTTACTGCAATATCGTTCCTTGAGTATATTGTCGTCGTTGATTTTTGTCAATAATGATAATAATTTACGTATTTTAAAAGTGGTGAATTATTTTTCAAATGATTAAATTTGGTTTAATTTTGGTTTATAATTCTATACATTCCGATTGGAAATTTTGGGAATTGAGTTATTTAATGAATTAAGAGTAATTAAAATATCAAATTTGTGCAAATGATTCTCGACGCTTTACTATTCGTCGAATTTAAGTATTTTTTCCGTTAGTTACTTTGCTTCACTTTAATTTGCATTTAAAATTAATATTTTTTCTCCATTCATTTAATTTTTTTTCTTTAATTTTTTTGTTCCTCATGCTATTCTTTTTAACTTCTCTCCATGTGGAATCAACATCTCAAAACTATGCTAAAACTATCACATTATTTTTTGGACGTAATCAAATTCTTTGGACATAATCACACTGGCAACGGTGCAAAAATTTGATTACACCCAAAAAATAACACGGTAGTTGTAGCATAACTTTGAGATGTCGATTCTACAGTGAGACAAATTGAAAGAATAGCAAAAGGAACAAAGAAATTAAACAAAAATATTAAATGATTAATGGATAACAAAGATTTATTTTAAATATAAATTAAAGTGAAGCAAAGTGTTTAACGAAAAAAGTACTCAAATTTGATGAATAGTAAAGTGTCAGGAATCCCTTACACAAATCCAGTATTTTAATTACTCTTAATTCATTGAATAACTCAATTGGAAACTTAATTCTCAAAATTTCCAATCGGAAGGTATAGTATTATAAACCAAATGTAACATTTTGAAAAATTATTCACTACTTTTAAAATACGTAAATTATTATCACTATTGAGAAAAACCAACGTCAACAATATAGTCAATGAGCGATATTGCAGCAAAAAATTAAATCAATATAGATAAATAATTGATCCAAACATAATCAAAAAACTAATCTATTCAATAGAAAAAGCATGACTGAATCCATAAATAGAATAAATTCTATGATTATTCGGAGAAGAAAACATCAACAATGAATTGAGATTGATAAAACAAGAGGGTTTTAGTAATTGAAAATCAAATACATAAATTAAAAATATCATCTAATGTGCAAATTCATCCCTAACCTCACAAAGGAATTAGTTCACCATTCGAAAGAAGAATAATTCTTTTTCTGGAAGATGAGTTTCTCTATACCCTAGCATCCTCTCTCCCAAAAATCAAAAGAGCCTCTTTCTTTACTGTCTCTTATGCCTCTCCTCCCCTCCCATTTCGTGCTAATGATATACTTATATAAGGTAGGAAAGAAACCCTAACGTCTTCATAATTCCCGCATAAAAAAATCATCTAAATTTTAGGACTTATCTTGACAGCCACGTACGAGTTTCAGGAGTTCGAATTTGGAAATCCTGATTACAAACAAATTTATAGCCCTTTAAGATAGCTTTCCAACGCATCAAGAATTGCATCAATCCGATATGTGAGTGGAAAGTTATTATTAAAATACTAAAATATATCCAGATTGTCTCCTAATGAATTTCAGACTTTAGCTTCTTGCAATTTCCTTTTGTGATTTTTTTTTCCTTTTTTTCTTGATCTAAATTGCTCTCAAATCCCATAAAAGTCATGCTTTGAATTTGACTGAACTTTGACTTGCTCTTTTATAAATTTTGAAATTAAACATAAAAATCTGCTTAGAAGTATCTCAAAATAAATAGAAACACACTTCAAAAATACACATTAATTTTTATTATTTCTATTCACATTTTCGCATTTTAATCCAATAATAGAGTATTTAGAGTATACTTTCGCGCACTCATCAACAATGTATTATCCATCACTCCAGCACCCATTATTTTATGTACCAAGTCGAAATCCACATACCGGTTGAAACACTGAAATCCGACCAGTATTTACCGAAACATCCCGAAATGACTGGTATTTGACTTGATACGAAACGCAACCCTGTACCATACCGGTTAATGAACCAGCATGACAAATACCAGCCATTCCAACCAATACAGTACTATTTTCAAAACTTTTGGTTCCAAAAACTGAGCCAACCATAGAGCTAGAAGAATTAGTTGATACCATTTTCAAATTAAGTTTTTATTTATTATGCATGGTATCTACTACATCAGGGGTATTTGTTGAGGTCTCCACCCCCTCATATGTTTTTGTTTCTTTATAAATGAATATCCTGTCCATATAAAAAGGGACAATTGACCGCTTGTACCTAAACTTGAAGTTTTAGTCACATTCACAAAACCAACCATTTTAACTGGAAAAATGAATTTTAGGTGCCGTGTTTGGATAGTGAGTTGAGATAAATATTGAAAGTTAGTCAAAAAAATATTATTAGAATATTATTTTTTAATATTATTATTATTTTAAGATTTAAAAAAATTAAATTATTTATTATATTTTGTATATAAATTTGAGATTACGAAACACTTGTTATATCCAAACGGAACCTTACTCTTCATAAAATTTGCATGTAAAAACCTCTAGAAGGAATATTATTTTTTTTTTAAATTACAAGACATTTGAACATTATCACATCATATTCATGTGTGTATTTATATAATATGCATTTTCTATGCCCGAACTCAAGACAACCAAAGTTAATTGAAATGATTCATATTTAGCACGATATGTATGCATATGCAATCTGATTGGATCTACTCAAAATAATTTTGAAACTTTTCATAAGAGAAATAGTTCATGATATTTTAGAGATTTGTGCTTTACAAATCTAGAATTAAAACTACTTCAAGAAAGTTAAGCTTTCTATACTACCAAATATAATCTTTTGATATGGGATAGAGGCTGTTCAAAATTGTTAAATATACTATCGTACAGTTGGGGAAAAACTTGTGTAAGATTAGCAATTTTATAAAAGAAAACTATTCCATATAGCAACTATATTGCATGGGATACAAGATAAGGCCTTCTCCTTCATCCGCTCAAAATATATGAAAGGGAGAGATTTCCTCTAGGGAGTACAACACCACCAAGAAATGGGGCCCTTTTTCCCAAGAATAAATCAATGATAAGCTTATAAAATTAGTCTCCGAAACCAAATGGTGATTTTCTCCTACTTCCACCTTCTCCATACTGTTCATTCCATTTCCTCAGCTCATTCATGCTTGCAGCATCATAGGCAACTGATGGCCCGACCTGTACAGAAGAATGAGACACTCACTTTATTGTTTATGCAATGTAACTGCCTTCTACAGCAAACAAGCTGGGGATGAAATGAATTGTACAAATACATAAAAAGAGAGGAAATTAATTGTTCGAATATTTCATAAGAATGGCTCTGTTGATCATTTTCAGAATATTCATGGACAAAAAGTAATTAAGAAAACATTTAATCCAAACAACAGCAAATACTTGTTAGTAAAGCTCCCCCACCTTGGCTTTTGACTGAATAAAATCATCCAAGCTAAGTGGTCTTAAGACCGGAGCTACATCATTTCTGCACTCCTGTAAAACGAAATAATAATATTTGAAACATGTTGGAAGTAATACTGAAAGTAAGTAGCATAAGGTAACCAACACTGTTTCAACGTGTCAATTGTTTGATTGTGGCTTCTCAAATGCCTATATGGTAGTTTACATTCAGGAGTTACAAAGAACCTTTTGTGAGAACAAGATCAAAGCACATGTGATAAGGAACAACAAAGAACCATCTCACTCCAATTCAATGGAGGCACAGATAGTGACCACAAGTGAGGCTTATCAGAAACGGATAATTACATGATAAGTGCATTACGGTGAAAATCAAAGTGTCTTAATTGCTTGTGAAGACAGAAAACAAGCTTCATGAATTTGAGTAACAATACATAAAAGTATACATTCATGACTGATTGCAAGTTTCATACCTGCATATGCTGTTGAGGTGTGCCTTGTGCCACACACTGATGGAAATGAGATCTTAGATTGAATCTAAAAAATCTACTCAAGATAATGTCTAAAGGCACCTTACCTCTTTTTCTTCCTCTAAAAGTTCTTGGACAGGTCTATATGCTGCAGCAATACAAAGATTCTGCACCAAAAAACAGACAAACAAACAAAATAAAAAGCAAGTATGAGAGATCCCATATTTCCAAATTCCTTGAAGAAATTTTAACGTCACTCTTACCTTCAAATCACTACCAGAGTATCCATCAGTTGCATAAGCAAGTTTGTCAAACTGAAATTCAGATTCTAGATGCTCTTGCGAAAGAAATATTTTCAAAATCTTCATACGATTTTCAGCATCTGGTAGGTCTACATATATCCTAAATTGCACCAAACATAACTCCATAAGCTACAAGGTTAATTATGATTTGCTGCTTATTACTGCAAACTATAACCAAGCAAATAAAGCATGTATGGCTCAAATGCAGAATGTGGGAAGATTTTGACCAATAAATGACAAAACAACCAGCAAAATATAGCCATCAATCCCAAGAGGATTTCTTACAAATCAATTTTACCTTCTTGGTAAGCGACGTATAACAGCATCATCAAGGTCAAAAGGTCGATTTGTGGCGCCCAGAATGAGGATTCTTTGGCTGTCTTTGGACCTCAATCCATCCCAAGCCGCCATGAACTCATTTCTCATTCTTCTAGTTGCCTCGTGCTCAGAGGCACCACCACGAGCACCAAGCAGACTGTCAACCTATAAAAGAAAACCCAATGTCTAAACAGCCAGAGAAACTATAAAATATTGCAAGGAGTCATTTTGTGAGACTAAGACAGTGATGCATCACAACAAAAGAAAAAACGTCCATTTATATTTTGTAACCGCACCCCTTTAGCCCAAAACGGACCCCAAATCATAAATAAAAATATTATTGGATTATTGACGAGTCATTATCCCTAAAACTCATATCACAGAACCTAGAAAAAAATACTAAAACAGATTTAAGCATTTCTCGTGAAATTCTTTCACCACTTGTTGTCACAGTTTAGCGAAATCAAAACTTAAAATAAATTGGAAAAACTACCAGAAAGCATTTTATAGGGTACATCCACCACAAGTAGTTAGAGAGGGTGGTTCGACATTCTTTTCTTGACTTGTTTCTTCATGGAATATTCCTCGTTCTACACCAAGTTGTTTATTTAATAAATAATAATTAATATCATAACTTTCTCAAATATATAATAAGGAATTTTACTTACAGAAATGTAGAATTAACAAATTTTGAAACTTCCATATCTTCTTAAACTTTTCCCGGCATTTTAGCTAATTGCCTTTTAGCAAAATTACCAATACCTCTTTTAAACAAGTGTAGGTATTGCTAATTAGCTGCTTAATCAAAACTTCTGTAATTTAAAAAGTGCAGTGTGACATGAAGATAACACAGAGAATATAAAATGACACATATTAAAGACACCAAACAGTGTTTCTACAGAAAAATATAGTCAAAAAGTTAAGTTGCTTGGAAGCTAGTCAGACCCTGCCACCATAGTTTTTGTTGAGGAATAATACACTTGAAAATCCAAAGCAATATGGAAGTTTACCAGCCCATCTAAACGTAGTTTTAATTGAGAGTTAGCATATAATTGGCCACAAGTGCATTCAAAAGAACAACATAAAATCTCTCTCAAATTATTCTTAGATATGTAACAAAATAAAGAGTTTGTTTTTCTGCATCTTTTCACCACAGAAACCAACCTCATCATTTACTGCATGTTTTTCCTAATGGAAACTCACCTCATCAACAAATATAATGACAGGAGCGAGCTTGCTGGCAAAGGAAAAGAGAGCCTTGGTAAGCTTTTCAGCATCTCCAAACCACTGTATTGGTAAAGAGAATAATGTTAGAATATTTTTTGCACCTAATAGAAAGATCAAACCCCCGAAAGAAACCCCATTTTGTTGCTGGATTCGTATCAAAAACCTGTGGGGTTAGAATCTGCAGCCTCTCACCCACCACCCCATACTTGCTAGAGTGCAGGTGCCATATGGGCTACAGCCCATCGGCAAAACCCATTTGATTCATTCATAAAACTAAATACTTCTGAAATATGAATAATACTACAAACTACCTATTAAAAAAATGCATAATACTACAAACTAATCGGTTCAAGAATAAAAGTCGTCTTAAAAGCAGCCACTTTCTTCATAAATAGCTGATGGTTACCATTTCCAATCACTGTTCCAATGGCCCCACTTAAGTGGGACAAACATTTGGTAATGACAAGTAGGGATGTAATTGGTTCGATATGATCCGTTTGGGACATATTTTGAAACCAAACCGGTCTATGTTAGTATTTAATTTTTGAGAACCAAATAGACTGATTCATCCAGGAAACCAAAACTTTCGGTTTCTTCGGTTTCGGTCTAGTCCAATTCGATTTTAAAGGTGTGATTCGGTTTTGGAATTTTTTGTTGGGCTAGTTGGTTTTTCTTACCCAAATGAAATTTTTTTTACCCCAAATATGATACAAGTCCCAAACATTATTTTAAAAAACACCATAAATATAACCACAAATATTTTTTTAAAAAACACCATGGTGTGGATCTCAGAGAAGGTAAGAGGCTTTTGCAGCTTTGTGGGCCTCTCTAGTAAGGATTTTGAGGCAAAACTAATGACGTTTACTTCCATCAATGTTTACCATCACCATCAATCATGATCACAAGGGAGGTAATTCTATCAGAGGCAAAGGCAGGGGGAGGGCAGCAATACTTGGTCGATGAAGCCAGAAATTTGTCTTGGAATGTGAGAAGGTTAAACAAGAATAAATGATTGCAGGTCAAGAATCTAATCAGGAATGGAAGGCAGTTATTTTTTGATTGCAAGAGACTAGTTGGTTGTTATGTATAGGGTTCTCGTGTGCAGTTCGTGGGGCAGCCAACATGTGGATTGGTTCTATCTTGGCTTAAATGGGGTTTCCAGTTGGATTTTGCTCATGTGGAGTAGAAGGGTGGTAGAAAAAACTGATTAATGTGTGGCAGATTCTCCGTCATGCATGTTAAAAAGTATCGATGACAATTTTGAATGGACCTTTGCAGAAGTTTGTGGATCTAATGATGATGATACTAAGAGTCTTCTTTGGGATGAATTGGAGGGTTTAAGTAGTTGGTTGAATATTCCATGGTGTATCGGGGGAGAGTCGGGAGACTAACGTCATTTGCTATCCAAGTGAGAGATGAGGCAAGATCACCATTCCCAAGCGATGGTCAAGCTCTACAGAATTCATTATTGAACAAGGCCCAATATATATCTCTCTCGTGGAAAGCAAATTTGCAACCATGTTCTTGAATTGACAGGTTTCTTCTTTCTCCAAAATGGGAAGCTGAAGTCCCCAACAGTTTCTCACAGAAGGCTCCCAAGACTTACCAGACCATTTTCCTTTGATACTTGTTTATGATGATAAGGTGCAGAATAGAGAGTATTCAAGTTTGAGAATATGTGGCTGAAAACAAGTGATTTGGCGACGAGGTGAAATTGTTGCAGAGGTTTTATAATTTGCAAGGTTCTCCTAGTTATGTTGTCCAAATCATACCAAAATATGCATGCAAAACTGCATTTCAAATTACACAGGAGTTAAAGAAAAAATCATTGTCTACGATTCTTGTATGGATCTCTAATCTGAATTTATAGTTAGCATGAGGTCAAGGACTGCATGCGTTTAGACATTCCAACGACCCGAAATAGCCAAAACAGCTAAGACAAAAGGAATAGAGGATTAAGTTCTTGACTCAAAATGCCTCAGTGAGTTAGACAAATTTTTGACTCAGTTCTTATTGCTAATGGGAGCCGGGATATTAGACTTAGATCTAGAGTGCCTGGGGTGCTTTACAAAGTAGATCTTAAGAAAGCATATGATCGTGTAAATTGGGGTTTCCCATTATATCTATTAAGGAGATGTGGATTTGGAATGGCGAGCTTATATGGCACAATGTATTTCTACTGTGCATTTCTTTGTAGTAATAAATGGTACCCCTTTTGGTTTCTTTAGGACTTCTCAAGGCCTGCAGCAGGAAGATCCCTTGTCATCATTGCAATTTATCATTTTCATGGAAACTCTCAGCAAAATGTTAAAGGTGTTGGCTTTAGGGAGTTTTATTTCATGTTTCTCTATGGGGGCTAGAAACACTAATGTAACCAATGTATCCCATCGTTTTATGTAGATGATACTCTATTGTTCTGTGAGAATGACCTGAATCATCTTCAAGATGTGCGAGCTCTAATTTTATGCTTTGAAGTAGTCCCCAGATTGAAGATTAATTCAGTTAAGTTGGAACTGGTATAACTCTTGTATACCTTCTTGTGTACTTGGGCTTTGCCTTTTTATTAATACTACTGTTTACTCATCAAAAAAAAAGTTGGAACTGGTTCTAGTGGGTCAGGTTGCCAATGTAGACAGCTTGGAGGGAAAATTTGATTTGCAAGGTGTCATCCTTCTGTGGAATGTATGCACAAGTTGGGGAGGCTTGGGGTGGATGGTGCTCGAATGAGGTATGCGGTCCATATGGGGTACGTTTGTGAAAATACATTAGAAAGGGCTGGGAGACCTTCCGGAGACATGCACATATTGTAGTGGATGAAGACTCTTGTATCAGATTTTGGTATAACAAATGGTGTGGTGAACGAAGCCTCCAAGACACTTCCCCTGCCATATTTGAGCTTACACAAGCGAATGATGCAGCGACAACAGACCTCTTGGCCTTTTCTAGTGGCTCCCCCTCAATGGAATGTTGATTTCACTAAGGCAGCCCAAGACTGGGAGTTTGAGGCTATCACAGAGTTCTATGCAATATTGTATTCCGTAAGCATGACCGAGGGTACAATAGATAAGATGATATGGAGCCCTTCCAAGAAAGGTAAATTCACTGTCAGATCATTTCACAAAGTTTTAACGAGCCCAAGCATGCCCACATTCCCATGGAAGAGTATTTGGCAAACAAAAGCTCCTACAAAAGCAGCTTTTTTTGTTTGGACAGCATCATTGGACAAAATTCTCACCATAGATAATTTAAGGACACGTCGAGTAATGGTGTTGTATTGGTGTTGCATGTGTAAGAAGAATGGTGAATCAGTAGATCATTTGCTTTTACATTGCAAGGTGGCCAAGACCATGTGGGATGATTTTTTTGCAGGAATTGGATTATCATAGGTCATGCCTCTTAGATTGATGGATTTTCTAGCAAGCTAGAGAGGCCTCTGAGGTAATTCACAAGTTGCAGAAATTTGAAAAATGGTTCCTATATGTATGTGTTGGTGTATTTGGGGGGAGCGAACTGATAGAATCTTTGAAAACCACAAGAGAAACAATGGAGGAGCTGAAAGTTTTCTTCTTTAAAACATTGTTCTTATGGGTGGGGGCCATTGTCTGTAACAAACTAACCATGACTTTTTACTGACAATTGTAAACTCTAGTTAGGTACTTCTCCTGTATACTCCCTGTGTACTTAGACTTTGCCTATTTTTATGAATAAAACATCTTGATTACCGATCGAAAAAACAAAAGGTGTCATCATTACCAATGAAGTATTTGGTCTTCTGTTAGGAGCCACCTTTATGACAAAAGCAGTTTGGGATGAGATTATTGAAAAGATTAAGAGGTGGTTGGCCAGATGAAAAGGATGCATTTATCCGAATTCCCAAGGGGGTACAATCACTTTGAACAAGAGCACTCTTTCTAACCTACCCACATATTTCATGTCACTGTTTCTGCTTTTTCTTTTTTTTTTCTTTTTTTTTTTATGTTGGGGAACCTCTCCAAGGCAGAGCCCTTTGGACTCACCCCTGCAGAGTAAAGCCCAGTCCCATGCACAGCACCTTTGGAAGTTTCCTTACACGAAACTGGTTAAATCACTAGCTTTTCACCAGGGGGTGTAGCCCCAGATGATTGTTTGCACCCCTGGGGTGTTAAACTTTGAACCTTGAATGGAGTGGTACCCCAAGACCAAGGCCTTCACCACTTGGGGTACCATTCCTTGCTTTGCACATTGAGAAGATACAAAGAGATTTCCTCTGGGGTAATTTAGCAGAAGAGGTGAAATTTCATTTCGTAAGTTGGGACAAGATTTGTTCTCCAGTTTCTGAGGGAAGGTTGGGTATCCGATTCTGAGGGAAGGTTGGGTATCCGAAAAACGTAATCTGCAATTATTCAGCGAGGAAACTTTTGGGAAGTGGCTTTGACATTATCAAATTAAAATAGGAGACTCTGTGGAGAGTAGTAGTACATTCCAAATATGGATACTTGTAGGGGTAGATGGACTCTAAAGGATGCATCTGGATCAAGATCTGGATATCCGAAGAAGCCTGGATCCAGGAATATATCCAGATGCAGATATCCAGCTCAGGGTATAAATCCAGATCGGAAATGTCAAATGTATTAGATCCGGGCGGATTGGATTTTTTTTTCTAAAAAAAACAGGTTTTTTAAAAATATGAAAGATAAAAATAGAAATGCAAACAAAAACTATAACATCAGAACAAAATTAAATGTAAACAGAGTTGTCTCTAGCTCGGTCATTAGCACATAGCTTTGCTCTCCCAGATCTTCAACCTTTGTTAAAATGTTCACAAATATGCTGCTTGTTTATATTACAGCTTATGAATCTTTCCTAATTTTCTTAATAACCAACTTGCACAGATGAATTCATTCATCCATTCAGTTTACACTTCACTACAGAATTCTCATTTCTGTTTCTCTCCATTTTCTCGCTTCCCAAACAACAATCAAGAATCTTGATTTCTTCAGTATAATCACACACAAACCTGAGCATTCACAATGATTCTCTTTTTAATTGGTAGTGCAGCCCAGGAACTTGCAAGAAGACCCATTGGCTGCTTAATTATGGCTATGACAGTATTACTTAGGACGAAAGGATAGAGAACTACAGATAATACCACTACCAGCATGCATTTTCATATAATTCCCCTTTCACTCTTGTAAATGTTAAACCTCATGGGTTGTCTTCAATTAATATAGATTTATTAATTATTTATTTTTAAAAATAATTATTTTAATTTTTTATTTTCTTAAAAAGACGGCAGGTAATATTTTTAAAGAAATGGATAGTGAGTCCGTTGATCATCTCTTGCTTCATTGCAATGTTGCAAGAGCACTATGAAATGACTTCTTCAGGCAGGTCGGATTGGTTTAAGTCATGCCTAGAAGTATTGAGGAGCTTTTCTATTCGTGGAGAAGACTAGGTAGCCGCCCACATATAGTAGCAATATGAAAGATGGTCCCTATTTGCTTCATTTGGCGTGTTTGGAATGGGAGAAATAATAGGACCTTCAAAAAATATGATCAGACGATAGAGGAACTCAAAGTAGGTGTCTCTTGTATATCTCCTGTGTCCTAGAGTTGCACCTCTTGTGCTTATCAATAAAGAATTATTACTTAAAAAATAAAAAGGGAATCGTGCATCCAAGGATGGAAGAGTGATGAAATGAAAAACTAGAATACTGTAAGATCATAATAAACACGGCTAGTGGTTTGATCCTAAAAGAGCGAGTATAATAGAATCAGCAACTCCTTTTCTGTGTACCTTCGAAGTAAGTGTTGAACCAGTTATACTGATAAAGTTGGCCCCCGCTTCTGTAGCAAGAGCCTTGGCGAGAAGGGTTTTCCCAGTTCCAGGAGGCCCAAAAAGCAATATTCCTTTGCAAGGCTGACAAAAGCGTCCACAAATCAGACAATGAGAATGCAAACCACAAACCCAAACTAACCTTGACCAAAATGTATTACAAGTGACAAAGTCATAAAAATAATACCCTCAATAGGTTTCCTTTAGAGAAAAGCTCTGGCCTCCTCATTGGAAGAATGACGAGTTCCTTCAGTGCCTTCTTTACATCTTCTAGAGCACCTATATCATCAAATTTGACACCAATTTCACCAGGTGGAACCACTGCAGAAATAAAGTTGCTTTCGTATTCATCCTTCACAATGTTCTGTTATAATTTGAGTGTTAGAATGTACATGATATACAAAGCCTTCAATATTTCAACTTGCATATTCCATGTAAATGATAAAACATGCCTTCAAACTTTGCAAGGGCTTTCGAGATAATTCTTCTTGCTCCTTCAACCTCAAAATTGCCATTTCAAGGCTTCACACACAAAAACAGCAATCAACTTCAAGGTTTTGTAAGAACTTATATTATCTTTAGCAATGAAAAGAAAGTACACCTTTCACGTGGAAGATGCAACCTTCCGCCTTTTATTGATGGAAGCTGACAGTGAGACAAGTAATGATTTTTAGCCCAGCCAACAACTTTCTCTGCTTCTGCAAGCGAAATCGATAATGATGCGAAATCGATAATGATGATATTCAGATAAAGCTACTCCTAGACAGCGAGACAGCAATGACAATCCAGCATGTAAAATAAGCAAGCCTGCATTCCCTAATTTTTGCTAGATAGAAATACGCAAGACATAAACATCTATTTTTTAAATTCCTTGTTTTATGCTTTTGAGGGCAAAGAGGGAGAGAATTGAAGGCCATCTCAAGTGCTAATTTCACAAGATCTTTGCATCCCAACTACTATTTCTTTTCTTTGCGCATCCTAACCACTTGGAATCAGCTAATAGATCTTTCTCCCCAATTAACTCTACCGATGATGAGGACCACCTTCCTTCATTACACATGAGCAAGCCATTTTTTGACAACTTTTCCTCGCTGTAATTAAGATGGTGCTGCATCTAATTTTCATACTTACATTCATCTCTTAAATTATATTTTACTGTATTAGCACAAATACATCTAATAGTTTTACTTGAGGATTCTCATGATTGTTGAGAAAACTTTACCATATGGCATCAACAATATGATATTTGCACGGGGAATATAACAGTGCAAGTTTTTAACAAACAAATATTACAAATCGTTGTCATTCCAGTTTCTTACTTCTTTTTGTCAACATCACACCAGCTATATTTACATTCAATAGATCCATGCATGACAGCTCATGGTCCTCGAGAACCTACATTCACAACTTCAGCAGTCAGTCCCATTGGTCAAATAGGTTCAGTAACATAAAAAACTGTAGGCACTAAAAATTTAAACTATTCAGAATAGAAGATGTCATTGTCCTAGCAAGTACATATTTATCTGAAATACCAACTTTTGCTCAAAACAACTTTAGCTAGCCCCATACCCCATGCAACTCATTCAAACTGCTCCGTGTTATCACAATCCTCCTGTCTTCTTCAACCTGTTTATTGAACGTTCTAAGATAATCTTTTTTATCTTCCTCCTACAAAAATCAAGGACGATAATAATTATGAAAATCGCCAAAACTAATTTGTGGCTTGCAAGAACCAGTTAGAATAAAAAGTTACAGCAATAAATTAATATGTATCAAAGCACAAAAAAACCCAAATGGTGTGCTAAACAAACCCCTGCTCTCCTTCCCATTAGACACTCAAATGGACTAGTAATCCCAAAACCAAAAGTTTGACTCTATTAAAAGGAAGCTCAATTCCATCAAGTGTCCCCCTACTCCTTACACATCAACAGTAACATAATGCAAAGAAAGAGAAAAGCAAGCTACGAGTAACAAAACATCATTATAATACTTCACAAGCATATTACACTGGCTATTTCATTCTCTGGTATGTTCAAGAATAAGTCAAACATTTACCTTTGGCGGATATATGCAGAAAACATTATTGAAGAGCTTATATATTTCGTTCTTATCAGATCTCTTTGTTGCCTTAAGACCCTCAGAAAGATGCTTTAAAGGGAGAGGCTGGAAAGTAAAGGTAAGTCAAATTCAATATTACAACAATAATATGACAGGTACCCTTAACAACAAGAAGATATAAGCGGTACCAATGATATAAGCGGTTCACAGAACATAATCAGAATTTCTAACATGTATTTTAAGAAGAAAGTGGTGTAAATAAACCATCTATACAAAAGAAACATGGGTGTCTGTACACTGGAAAGTTACAAGTCAAACAGTTATAAGCTTTTGTTCCGTCAACGTAATCTGCAGCCAACCAAGTACTCCACTTAATTCAAACCATACAGGCCAAGAGAATGCGAGATCCTAAACCTGTCTCTCAGAATAAATGTCTATATGTAGTAGTGTACTCTTTGTTTTCCAAACATTATCTTTTTCCCCTCCTGAACTAACACCCCATATTTGCTTTGTGTGCCACGAACTACCAATTTTAAGATTCTCAAACTGCCAAAAAATCACAACATACCAAAAATTTGCAATGTATGCCCTCGTTGAAATTTGATCATCAAGATAGTGGAAAAATAGGGGAAATGGAAACAATCTTGAAGGACGGATCTTATCAGGAGGGTGCCACTAGTGGTAGTGTGAGATGACCCTTGCCAAAAAAATATATATTTATAGGTTTGGAGTAGTGTGTAATTTCACCTTTCTCAAACAACTTGCCTATGCCTAACAAATAGTAACATATTTGGTCACATTTGGAGACACGCTTTATCCTGGCAACCACCTACATTGCAAAGGCTCCCTTGTAATCTGTTCCATGTGTGAGTAAACCCTTAGGCACTATCCTGACCTTTTCCTCCATTCTCCTATAAAGCTTGCCAGAAATAGGCAAAGAAAAGGTGCACGGATAATATAAAAAAATCTGTTCGTATGAAGTAAGATTAGTTTTATTATAACTTCCAAAAAGACTGCTGAAAGGGAATAGTTGTCACGATAATATGTGCACCACAAAGCATTTCATGCAATATGCCCACAAAGCATATCCTGACAGATGGCCAGGAGTGCACTTCCTAGTACTATCAAAACCATTGAACTTTTTAATAGAAGTGTAAAGCAAATACCACTGTAAGGTTAAAGACACATTCCTCAGATGTATTATATATGGAAATTTAAGCCTGCATGTGCACAAATTATTACAACAATTGAACCATTTAATGAACACTATAGGTCAGAGATCTGTGATAGTTGAACATGAAAAGTCGACAATCTCTCTCTTTAAAGAGTGTGTCCATTGCAAAGTGTTCTTAAGGATAGCAAGCATTACCAACTTAGCAAGGCGCCCAAGATTTGGGAGTATCATCGTCTGTCAAGAATCATGTAGAGAAAAAAATAAGAAAGCATCGCCAACAAGTTATGAACCGGTTTAAATAGACAAATAATGCCCTCAAAATGCGCATTTGCAGATATATATGTATATTATATATATGTATATAAGTTGACAATTAACTTTAAACTCGTGAAGCTTACAAATTTATCCTTCTCCTTCGACCCTGATTCAACTATGTTCTGCCCACAGATTAGAACAACTGGACCTGATAATGAGTCAAACATTCCCTGCACCTTATGGACAAACTCCTTACGATTTGACTTGGGAACTGCTCTAGACAGCCATTCAGAAGAGTCTGGAATATAGACAATGAGGGGTTCCATGGATCTCAAAACCTAAAAACAAATCAAAAATGAACTTCTGTTGTTTAGGAGGCATTGCCTGAAGCATCATCACATTTGATAGAGTTTTTTGTTGTTTTGTTGTTGTTCACAACACATTAGAGATGTCCAGCATATATTGACAGTATACCTCGCACAAAGCCTCCATTGCGACAAAGCAATCTTCTATCTGTGTGTCAAGATCATGCTCTATCTCCTTAACTGTAAGTGAAAAAAATTGTCACTTCTTTAGGATGAAATGACTAATGAGCATATACACAGGCTAAAATTGACACACATATCAGAAGGTTATCATCAACAAGGCATTGCTGCTGCTAAAACTTTTACAAAAAAATTAAGCCAGTATTAGAAACCTCATTTTTGGGCCAATTAGTTCAACATTTTTTATATGAAGATAAAACTGAAATAAAAAAGTGCACTATCCAAGTACACATGAAGTATACATCAATCAAGGATTGGTCTTATCTGCAATAGTTAATAAATCAATTGACATCATATACGAGATAAAATTATAGCTAATTCTGTAACCTAATGTCATAATTAACGCACCGTTGCAGTATATATGTCAATCCCCATTACTGTTACATAATTATTATCGTTGTTGTTAATGTTGTTTTATGTTTATAGTATGGCTAGAATCAAGCCGTAACCTATCAAGGATATCTAGATTGCCCACGAATTCACACTTACCAATACAAAGTAGCTAGGTCTACCATTCTGTCAAGCAATGGAGTGGTTAACCTCAAAACTCCAACCAAATATATCTTTTTCTCCCCTGCTGGTTCAAAAAGCTCCAACTAGCGGGGAAAAAAAGGGTAAAAAAAACCTGGCAGCTTAAGCTGAAGGAACATATATAAGCAGCCATCCAATAGTACAACTTAATGAAAAAGAAAGCTTTCAGTTGCTCCATTGGACTGGTGTTGTCTACAAAGCTCCAATTGTTTCCCCTTCCATATCTACATTAAATAGATTGGGACAATTCTCTGCAAGATCCAGCTGCAAACAATATCATATCTTCCATTCATGCATGCTAATTAACCTGCCACCTGCCTAGGCATCACCCAGTCTAGCCCAAAGAGACCAAGAACTGAATGCCACATAGTTCTAGCCCTCACAACGGATGGGGAAGACAACATGCGCAAGGATGTCCAAGAGGGGTGTTTGAAATCAAGTTGTTCTATTGTGCATTGATCCCTTGTGATAGTACTGGCTTTCCATGGAAACCCATCTGGCCATGTGACGCCCCTCGAGAGTGACTTTCCATGCTTGGATGATTACACCAGGGAAGACCCTTACATTGAAAAACCTACAGAGGATATATGTCATGCTAATGAAGTGGAGTTGTGTATGAGGGATGGGAAGACTATGGATTACTTGTTACTATAAATCATATACATCTTGTGTACTTAAGCTATGCCTCATTTACCTATTAATAAAGGTTTTTGATTACCTATAAAATAAAATAAAACTATAAATCAAGCATAAAATTAGTTAAAGAGATTCATCTTCCAATTATGTGCCACTCTGATAAAGTAAACTTCCCATCAAGAGGATCAACTTCAAAACTTTGGATCAGTAAATGATCAAGTGTGGATGCATCCTTGGCCCAAGCAATGCAGAATACATTCAAAAATTGCCTTTAAGAGGCTACTCTATATACCACACGTCTAGAAAGTATCAACCCATCCTAGGTATAGAACCCTCATGTGTATGAAATATAAGCTCATCCTAGGTATGTGTGATTACATAAGCTCCAAGCCCATTAAATTCTTTGCTTAGCCCAGGGCCCCCATATCCACATAAATAAATAATAAAAATAATAATTCCTGTCATTAAAAGCTGGGATTGTCGTCGACTGTTTGTTCCAAAGAAAGGATAAACTCCATCCACATTGAACTGAGAGAGAAATTCCAGCCAGAGAAAAGTAATTTTTTTTATAAGTAATTGGGAAAGATACCGTCTATCCAATAAATCGAAGGTTTCGAAGGCTCTTCTTTAAGTTTCTCCTCCTCTTCATTAGAGTTCTTTTCACAAATATCCAAAATGACAGCAACACGATCACCATTCACTTCATATACCTCCCCACGTTGACCATTTGATAAAGGCCTGCAAACATGCCAGACTTTGATTAGTGACTGTAAGACAGTACTATTATGAATGTACAAAAATAACACAACCACAATCTAACTTAAAAGTATTTATCCGTTATGCTGATTTGCAAATCTTCAGGTTCCAACAAATGAAATTTTTTTGTTTTGATAAGTAAACAATTCTATTAATAAGAATAGGCATAGCCTAAGTACAAGATGGTATACAAGAGGTAACACCTATCTAGGAGGAAGAAATGGAAACAAGAAAATCATGAAAATCAAGGCCATTGAAATCAACAGCTTTGGCCCACAAAAACAAAGTTCAAACGAAAAATAATCTAAGCTCCTCTAATGAGTGCTCCTAGTCCTCAAATGTCTGTTTCGCTCCTACCATACACACCACAAACTACAAATAGGTACCATCTTCCACACAGCTGTAATTGTGGAATACCGCCTAGATTTGTCCAACTAGCCAAAATCCCAACCATTGTGGTAGGCATAACCCAGGCTCGCTCTAACCGTCTGAATACATCTTCTATATGCTCTCGCAACCTCACAATGCAGTAGAAGATGATCCACAATCTCACCATTGTTTTTGCATATATAGCATCAGTCCACTATAATCACCCTGCATTTCCGTAAGTTATCCATCATCAAAATCTTACCTAGAGAAGCTGTCCAAGCAAAGAATGCCACTTTGGGAGGCGCTTTTTTCTCCAAATCCTTCTCCATGGAAAGTGATTGTTTGGCAATTGTGTGAGAAACTTATAGAAAGAGCGAACCGAAAATATACCTTTACATGCGCGTACCCACCACAATGTGTCAGATCTTTGAGGGCCCGGTTTTAAGGAGTACCAGAGTCTAAAGAAATCGTCAAAGCTGTCAACTTCCCAATCTTGGGCCACCCTAGTACAGCTCACGTTCCATTGAACTAGGTCACCAAATAACTCCATGATTTCACCCACTGAAGCTTATTTCTCACCTACAATCCTGAGGACTGAAGGAAATGAGTCCTTAAGGGCATTATCTCCACACCATAAGTCATACCAGAATTTTATTCTTGAGCCATCTCCCAGCACAAGTCTAGTGTGATTGGCAAAAACCCCCTGCCCTCGTCTAATACGCCTTCAAACTCCCACTCCATACGCCCCTTGTACCTCCCTAGTGCTCCACCTCCCCTGCATACCTCCATACTTGCAGTCACTCACCGACTTTCATAAAGCTTCCAATTCCTTATTGTATCACCACAACCATTTCCCAAGAAGGGCCCGATTGAAAACCCTCAGGTTTCTAATACCCAACCCACTAGAAGAGATTAGGGAACATACCTTATCCCACTTAACCAAGTGGAATTTGAATTCATCCCCTAGACCACTCCAAAGGAAATCACGATGAAGTTTCTCAATAGCACTCACTGGAATTGGGAATAAAAATAAAAAGTAAGTTGGTAAATTTGACAGGGTGCTCTTGATTGAGGTGATCCTACCACCTTTCGACAAATACAATCTCTTCCAATTTCCCAATCTACATTCAATCTTCTCAATTACTGCATCCCAAAAAGGTATAGCCCTTGAGGCAACCCCAGAGGAAGGCCAAGGTAATTCATGGGAAGAGAGGAAACCTTACATTCAAGAGTGCAAGCCAGCTGCCAGATTTAGTGAACATTACCAACTGGAACCAATTTTAACTTGGCTAAATTCACTTTCAAGTCGGATACAGCCTTAAAACAGAGTAGAAGTCCCCTCATACCCGAATTTGGCTTTGTTCTGCCTCACAAAATATTAGAATATCATCTGCAAACAACAAGTGAAAAAATTTAAGAGTATCACCGACCGAAAAACTAGCCACAAAACCTCAGTTAACCAAGGCTAAGATCATTCTACTAAGTGCCTCCAAGACAATGACAAACAGGAGTGGGGACAAAGGATCTCCCTGTCTTAAACCACGAGAGCTATTGAAAAAACCCACTAGACTGTCATTCACCAAAATTGAGAACTTCGTCGTTGACATGCACCACCTGATCCATGAGCACCATCTCTCCCCAAAGTCACACCTCTCAAGCAAGTAAAGTAGGAAATCTCAATTGACATGATCGTAGGCCTTCTCCATATCCAACTTACATAAGATACCCAAGTTGCCAGATTTTAATCTACTATCTAGGCATTCGTTGGTAATGAGAACTAAGTCCAAAATTTGTCTACCCCTTACAAATACATTTTGTGGTTTCCTAATGATCCGCCCAAAGCCTTCCCAAGGCGATTTGCAAGTACCTTGGAAATAATCTTATACACCCCATTCACAAGACTAATGGGCATATAGTCCTTCACCTCCAACACCCCAATCTTCCTGGAAATAAGCGCAATAAAAGTGGCGTTGAGGCTTTTCTCAAATTTCCCAACCAAAAAATTTCCCGAAACACCTTCATTAGGTCCTCCTTCACCACATCCCAACATGATTGAAAGAACCCCATTGAAAATCCATCTAGACAGGTGCTTTGTCTTTGACCATCCTCCTCACCACACCATGAACCTCCGTCTCCCGAAGGGCCTCTCTAGCCAAGAAAACATGTTGCTTAATGGACTCAAACACTAGTCCATCAAGCTTGGGCCTCCACCCCACCTGTTCGGTAAGCAAATGTTCAAAGAAACCAGCAATTGTTCAAAGAAACCAGCAATATGCTCTTGAATCACAGGGGCCTTCATGCAAAGAGCACCATCTATGTTCAGCATCTCAATGGTATTAGTTCTCCTATGGGGAATAGGCCACTCTATAGAAAAACTTTGTGCTTGGATCTCCTTCTTTCATCCACAACACTAGTGATTTTTGGCGCCAAGAGATCTCCTCCAATAAGGTAACCCTCTCTAATTCTAAAATTAACTCAATCTTCCTAGAGACTTCCATAGAAAGAACCCAACCCTTCTATACCCTCTCTACCTCCTGTAGCTCCACCAACATGGACTTCATACGTTCGCCTATATCACTAAAGGATTGGGCATTCCAAAGCTTTAAATCTTTTTTCAAAGTTTTCAGTTTGCCAGCAAAAATGAAACTAGGGGTGCCATGAATCTAGTTGAGGACCACCATTGCCTAACCCTCTTGACAAAACCTTCGATTTTTAGCCACAAATTTTCAAATTTAAAATAGTGAGCCCCTCCTTGAATACCACCACAATCCAACAAGATATGGAAAAGATCAGAACAGAGGTGAGAAAGTCTCTTTTGACATAGCTCTGGATAGTGCATTTCCCACTCCAAGGAGACTAAGAATCTGTCCAATCGAGAGCACGTTTGGTTGTTAGACCACGAGTATGTTCCACCCATAAGAAGAATATCCACCAATCCCAGATCGAAAATACACTCCGAGAATCCCATCATTGCTGGCTGCAACCTACTTTCTCCCAATCGTTCACTTAGGAATCTTATAACATTAAAGTCGCCACCACTGCACCATGGTAGGTCCCACCAGCTATGAACTCCAGCTGACACATCCCATATCAATCTTCTATCGCTGTCCAAGTTCGGCCCATAGATACTAGCAACGGCCCACATGAAATTATCTTCTACACTCTTAAAGAAGCATGCCACTATGTACTCCCCGAGGTACTCCTCCATTTTCTTTTTTGATAAGTAAAAATTTTATTCAACAAATGAAATAGGCAAAGCCCATGTCCACAGGAAGTATACAAAAGAAACACCTAAGAACATTCAAGTACAAAAACCGCGAAAACAAAAACTCATGGACTGCCCCCACCATTAAGATCAGTGGCTAAAAACCAAGAAAACAGGGAAAACATAAAAAATTTCCAGAGATCATCTACAGAACGTTCCCTATCATTAAAACACCTCAAATTCCTTTCCATCCAAATGCACCACATAATACACAAAGCAATCATCTTCCACACTGCTGCAACTTGAGAACAAGAATGAATTCTAGGCCAGCATGCAAGTATTTCTGTCACTGATTTTGGCATAACCCAGGACAGTCCAATTCTTCTAAACACCCCTTCCCATAACCCTTTTGCCGCATCACATTGAATAAGAAGATGATCCACTGATTCTCCAGCTTTCTTACACATGAAACACCATTCCATAACCATCATTCCATGCTTTCTCAAATTGTCAATAGTCTGAATGTTTCCAATTGCCGCGGTCCAAACAAAGAAAGCAACTTTTGACAGAACACAAACCTTCCAAATATTCTTCCAAGGAAAAGAAAAATTTTCCTGACCATTCATCGTCTTATAAAAAGATCTAACAGAAAACTTATTGGTCTCTGTACTTTTCCAGAGAATATAATCCCTTTCATGTCTTCTAATAGCCACTGAATACAGCAACTTGAAAAAATCAGTAACCTCCTCAATTTCCCAGTCCTGAACAGATCTGAAAAAAAAGACATTCCAATGCACCTCTTCATTAGAAAAACTCATCATCTCAGAAATGGAAGCCTGCTGATTAATAGCCAATCTGAAGACATTCGGAAAAGCTCTAAACAAAGCGGACTCACCACACAACATCATCAAACCAGAAACGAATTCTTGAGCCATCACCTACCCCAAAATAAACTTGCTTCACAAAATTATCCCAACCTTTTCTAATGAATTTCCATAAGCTTACCCCATAAGTCCCCCTGTTTTCCTTAGTACACCAACCCCCCCAATCACTACCATACTTCCGGACAATCACCCCTCTCCACACCTCTCCACATCGCACCCTCTTCCTTATTAAATCTCCACAACCACTTCCCCAATAATGCCTTATTGAAACTACACAAGTTATGAACACCCAATCCACCAACATCAATAGGACAGCATACTTTTTTCCAATTAACTAAAGGCACTTTTTTCTCCTCCCCCAAACCTCCCCACAAAAAAGCTCTATACAGTTTTTCGATATGATTAGCCACACCAACTGGTAAAGGGAATAAAGAAAGGAAATATGTTGGAATATTCGAAAGGGTACTCTTAATAAGGGTGATTCTATCCCCTTTAGATAAATACATCATTTTCCAAGCCGCCAACCTTTTCTCAATCTTCTCAACCACCCCGTCCCAAATATACTTTGCCCTGAACGATGCCCCCAACGGGAGGCCAAGATATTTCATGGGCAGAGAAGAAACTCTACAACCCAAAAACGATGCTAAATCATTAATATTATGAACAACTCCTACCAGGACCAACTCCGATTTACCCAAGTTCACTTTTAACCCAGAAATGGCTTGAAAACACAACAGTACAGCCCTCATTGCTTTAATCTGATCCTCAACAGCATTACAAAAAATTAAAGTATTATCGGCAAAAAAGTAAGTGCGATTCGGAAGTAAAGCCATTAGAAGAAGAACCCACTGAAAAACCTGAAATAAATCCACCCCCTACAGTAGCCTCCACCATACGACCAAAAGCCTCCATAACAAAGAATAAATAAGAAAGGAGATCACAGATCTCCTTGCCTCAAGCCTCTTGAACTCTTAAAAAAACCACAAGGCTGACCATTAACTAAAACTGAAAACATAGCAGTCAAAATACATTGTCTAACCAAACCACACCATTTTACACCGAAGCCACATCTTCTAAGCATGTATATCAGAAAATCCCAGCTAACATGGTCGAAAGCCTTCTCCATGTCCAGCTTACAAAGAACCCCTGGAACACCTTCCCGAAGTCGACTATCTAAACACTCATTTGCAATCAACACAGAATCAATAATTTGTCGACCTCTAACAAAAGCATTTTGAGATTTTGAAATAATCTTCTCCATCACCGTGCTCATACAATTAGCCAAAACCTTTGAAATTATCTTATAAATTCCACTCACCAAACTAATAGGTCGGAAATCTTTTAACTCCTCTCTTAGGGATAAGAGAAATAAAAGTTGCATTCAACGACTTCTCAAACTTTTGATAATCATAAAATTCATAGAAAACCTGCATCACCTCCGCCCTCACTATCTCCCAATAATCTTGAAAAAAAGCCATAGTATAACCATCAGGGCCCAAAGCTTTGTCTCTTCTCATCCCACAAACCATCCGATACACCTCATCCTCTTCAAACGGCCTCTCAATCCAGTTTGCTGAAACAGAATCCAATGAATCAAAAAACAGCCCATCGAGTTGTCTCCAATCCACCGTCTCAGTTAAAAGAGAACTATAAAACTGTACAGCATGCTCATGAATCTCATCAGGGGAAGACAGAACAGTATTATCAGCTTTGAGCAACTCAATGGCATTGTTACGTCTATGAGAATTAGCCATTTTATGAAAAAAACTAGTGCATCTATCCCCCTCTTTAAGCCATAAGACTCTCGATTTCTGCCTCCACGAAATTTCTTCCAACAAAAGCACCCTCACAAGTTCTAACACAACTTCGTTTTTTCTTGACAATGATTCCTCACAATTCCTCTCTGACTCTAAGGCTTGAAGCTCTTCCCAAAGATATTTTTTCTGCAGCTCTACATGCCCAAAGACTTCCTTATTCCACATCTTCAAGTCAACCTTCAAAGCTCTAAGTTTACTTGCCAACACAAAACTAGGAGTCCCCTCAAAATAATAAGAATGCCACCAGCTTCTCAATCTTGTCTACAAAACCCTCAACTTGAAGCCACATATTCTCAAATTTAAAATAATGTCTAGCCTCAATAATACCCCCACAATCAAGAAGAATGGGAAAATGATCAGAACATACCCTAGGCATTCTTTTTTGACTTACCCTTGGATAATGAGACTCCCAAGAGGAAGAAACAAGGAATCTGTCCAGCCTTGAACCGCCTCTACGATTAGACCACATGTATTCCCCCCCAACCAAAGGCAAATCCAGCAATTCCAAGTCAAAAATAAGCTGAGAAAAATTCTCCATAGCAGAAGACAAAGGAGAATTACCCTCCTCTCACTAGGAAAAATTCTTCCAACAAAGAATAATGGAATTACCCTCCATTTTCTTTACCACCCTTTGTCCCACATAACTTATACTCATCCTGAAGCCCCAACTGATGCAAGGAAAGCACAATCCACATATGGACAGCTCCATAAGCTTCGAATAATACTTCTTGAAATGACTTTCAACTTAGTTTCCTACAAGCACACAATGCCTACCTTCCACCCACGAAGTAAGTTTTTTATCCGAAGTCGCTTATTACTTATTAGCCTCATTAATCCATCGGACATTCCAAGATACAATCATGGGTTTCATAAAGAAAGTAACGGCCCCCTCCCTTTGGTTCTTTCTCTGCTTGAGTTGCCCTTGTAGTTAATAAACCATGTTAATCTCTTTGGCTCCCTTAGTTTTTTTATCCTGATTTCTTAATCTAATCGCGTCCAACTTTGATGGTAGTAAGCCAAGCCATGAATTGCTCCTCAAAAAGCTCATATTCAAGCCCCACACAATGTTGGAATTCTGACACCCTATGTAAAACCCAATCAAAAGCCCTAGGTTGACCTGATAACAGATAGTTTAGGGGGTGTGGGCTCCCCGACCATGTCAATCTTGTCCCTACTTTCCCACTATGACTCCACTGGCACCCTAATCTCCTCCTCAGTAAAGAGAGACCTGCAATCCTCCTGAAAGAAGCCTTGCGTAGGCACTAGCAGCTGTGGGGACCCTACATCGACACCCCCATCACTCCCAACCTCTGTACACAGCACTCGGGTCCCATCCTCCTGCTAAAAACTCTTCACTGGTGAGGATGCCACCTAAAAACCCTTCATCAGCATTGTCTATCCATGTTGTGCCGGAGATCCAATGCTAGGCAATGAGGGAACGTCGGAAACTATTTATGGTTCAGCTGTCGTCGACTCCTCCACCATCGACTTCACCGTCAGAGCCTCCGTCAAGGGTTCCTCGGCCGGTCACAAGTCTATTGGAGCCTTCTCCAACGCGGTTAACTAGTTCCCTCTAGAGGAAGGCCCTGCATCACCACCCCCTTTGCTTCTCCACACGGGATGGGTCCCAATCTTTTCCTTGCCTCTGTTTTGCCCCATGGGCTGAGGCCCAAGGGAGCGGCCCATTCTTTGCCCAACCTGCAACTACCCGTCAGCTTTCAAAGGCCCTAATGAGCCACTTGCCTCCAAGCCCATTTGATTAACACTTGACTTATTAGAACCATTTGCCTCCAAGCCCAGGCCCATGCCATAATTTCCCTCAATGCACCATATTAATGAGTCCACTTTCTCCTGCAGTGCCATCAGATGTGATTTCACATCCAGGAGTGTTATGTGCACGCCATCTTCTGCCAAACCAACATTGAACCTGCCATCACCTCCTTTCCACTAAGTACTTATTGTACCAACTATGAAGAAATTTTCCAATCCCATAGTCATTGTTGTGTCTTATGGTCTCTCCTCTCTGAGCTGCCATAACACCCATTTATCCACCCTTGTTCCGCCTACGAGACTGCACCAACACCATAGTCTACACCAAGGCCTCCCTGTATGATCGAGTTTGCCGTTGATTCACTGCCGCCAACAGCCTAAAAAATACCCCACCTCTATGATGACTCCTATTTCCTCAATCTTCTGCAAACTCCCACAACACCTCCACCATCCTCCTCCATCCCTGACCCTCCCTCTCTTCTAGTATAAATATAAAGCTACGTCTACCACCACCACCGTACTCCACTACAGCCATGTAGCGACCGCAAGCATTTGAACACCTCTGCGCAATGAAGCTTCTATCCCCTCCCTTGCCATGGTGTAAAAATCCTTTTTTTCACCCTTCAAGCAATTCTCCAGCATTTTGGAAAACCGTTGCACCATGGACATCCCCAGCCTCATCTCTTTCACTACCTTCCAGCTCTTAACAGTGATAAACACGGACCTTCCATCCTTCGATAATGCAAACACTTTTGATTCTATCACTAAGGCTACATTTGAATGTTAAGGTGATCTCATATGATCTGAGTTGATCTATGCATAGTAGCGATTTGTGGGTCCCATTGAGATGTGTTTGAATGTAAATAGATTGAAATATATGTTTGAATGTATGAAGTAGGTTGAGATGGGTGTAACTTTTTTATGGGAAGTTGAAAAAGTAGTAGGTCCCATCAATGATTAGTTTGAGATGGGTTGAGCTCACTTTGGCAACCAAACACAGCCTAAATGTTTTAGGAATCCCATAATCACTCTAATCTCACCTAAAACTCAATATTAGAGCCTTAATCTCGCCGTTAAAACCCACCATCCATCATTGAAATCTTGGTTGTACCCAAATAGTTACATGCTAACGAATAATCAACTACATGATTCAAGAAGCACCATAAAGATGATTCAGTGAGAAAATAAAAATGGTAAGATAGCTCTCAATTCACAAATCACTCATATCTCCTATGTATTATGACATATGTAGGATCACCTCATTATCATCAGGCAACATGCATGAAAAGTCTATTGTTGCCCATCACCAACACCATGAGAATCATCCCCAATAAAAGCAATGCTAAATGCTGAGGATATACCTTCCCTTAACATGGTGCCGTAATATTGAAGAGGCAGCCAGTGTAATAAATGCGGTACCTAACATCTGCTCCTTTTTTTAGGTTTTATGTATCCACAAACCCATAAATAAGTAGAATTTCTACAAAGCAATCAATATCTGCTTCTGCTTCTCATAATATTAATTAGATTCTTAAAACAGAAATATGCAGTTTAGCTCTAAGTTGGTTTCTATAATGCCGCCATTTGACCATAACAGAGTACAAAAATCTTTCTTTTTTTATAAGTAGACTACAGAAATCTTAAGAAAGTTTCTAGCTGCAACTTCAAGAATGCGTAGTTTGCTCACTTCTATTGTATTGGTGTTGTTGGCCTGAAATTCAGCTAGCAAAACAGCTATTGCCAAAACCATTGACATGATTATACAATACAAGCTGATTGAAGAGACTGGATAGATTAAGAACCCCTTTTTTCTCTTTGATAAGTTGAAGATAAGTTAGAGAAACTATAAGACCAATCTGAGATTAAAATCAGCAATAGAGGGAAGGGGAAAAACAGGAATTACAAGGACCATTTTCATCAGTGAAGATTTTTGCCAATTAGTCGATGCGTTTTTTTATTAGTAGTTGATAAATTTTGGGCTCCAAGGAAGGCACTTCACTGAAAATAACCAAATCACAAGAACATATAACCATTCAATACCTTTTGTACACACATAGAATGAAAGTTAAAACTTCTAATACAATTATAGCAAAATTCAACCTTAGTGGAACCACTGAACTTTTAATACATTTGTAACCGACAGAATTTCCACATCATGGGCTAAAGACCTTGGAAGAGACAAGGAACCAGCTTAGATCCTCAAAGATAAAAACCAACCATAGCAGTTTCAAGAAAATGCCAAGAAGAGAGGGGCATCCAAGATTTTTTCTTATATATATTTAGAAAACTTACCAACCCACCTGCCACGAATACTTGTATAAGCATTTTTCGGACCATCAGAAGTTGGTATCTTCCCCAATATTATCCTGCAATGCATTATACGCATAGATGTCAAGCGCGGGTGAAGTTAGAGTTCAGGGGTGAAGAGATAATGCCAAAGGGTATCAAAAGATAGATCACGGATACAATCCTCCTACAAGCATGCTTATCATTTGTCACAATATTCAAGACCAACCAATTAGTAGATAGCACTCTCTTATTTCAACAGGTTTTGCAAAATTTCCTGAGATCAATGTGCAGCCAATTATATGTACCCCGAAAACAATTCTAAGCATCAAGTATATACTAACTGAGAATTTTTTTAGTCAAGTTGGTTTGGCGTGGGTAATGCCAAGAAGAATAGCAAACTTTTCTACTCTTGGAGAAAGTTAGGAGTAGGGCTGGGCGGCGGGGCACTGCCAACCATCCACCTGGCCGGGGCGGGGGTAATCGATCGCAGACAGGGGGCCCAGGCTGAGCCCAAGCCCGCCCGAGGTTTACCCCAACCACCAGCCCAGCCCATATATATATATATATATCTTAATTTTCTTTAATTAAATGATGTCGTTTTATTGTAGATTTTATTTTATTTTTTAATTAAATGATGTAAACAACATCGTTTTCGAGTTAGATTTAACCTAACCCCCCCCTCCCCCCTATCTCCCTCTCGCCACTTCTTCTCCTCCTCCTCCTCGGCTCCTCCTTCTAGAAGCACAAATGGTCGTGGAACCACAACCACGAATGGCCGTGGGTTTGCAAAGAGACCCACGGTCATTCGTGGCCATTTTTCTTTTTCAGATCTGTTGTGTTTTGGTTGTTTTGGACTTCTTTTTTTTTCCCCGATTTGTTGTTGCTTTTTGGTTGTTTTGGATTTTTTGGTGTTTTCCAATTGTCTATTCACTGTGGGTGGACGGTGGGTAGGGTGGGGAGGATGCTCGTTGGGGCCAATCCGCCCCCCAAAGTCCGAATGGGGCAGTGCCGGGGTACGGGGGCCCAAACTGTCTCCCCCCCCCCCCCCCCCTAGGGTGGGACAGGGTCACCCCAGGGGTTGCAGGTAGCACCCCTAGTTAGGGGGCAGCCCCTAAGTTGTAGTAGTGTGGAAAAAGGTACCTACTTTCCTCATTAATTGTAATTGGAGAGAAATAAACGATAAGACTTTTGAGGACCATGAACGGACATGGAACGAGCTAAAAATTTCTCATATCCTCTTTCTTTGCACAGCTATAAACTTTAATGGGCCTAACTTTCATCATTTTACTAAATATTTTTCTCTTTCTGAATGGTTGTCCCTCTTGTATACATCCTGAGTACTAGGATTTGTGCATTTTTGGAAATAAAGCTTTACTAATTATAGAAAAAAATTAATTCAGAACAAATAGAATAGCAGATAAACAGCCCAGACTAAATCATGAAAAACCCTTTCAAAAGTTTTTAATAATGCACATAATGGCATTTAAATCAAGAAATATACAGCAGACAAGCTCAAAACTTTGTGGACTCACACCATACTTGAGGCAATAAACTTTTGCAATAACATACAATATTCAACTATTTTTACATGATCAACAGGTTTCAGAAAGCAAACGTGAAGTGTACTTCAGTGACAAAACAACTTATCTGTACAATATATAGGTGACACACCTAGGGTATTCTGAAGTGAAAGCTCACAATTTTAAGTTAGCATATTAAACCTTAAATGCACATAATGGAGAAAACACGGACAAGAATCAATTTATGACCTGTTATCCGATTCAATGCGTACAGAAGGCCCAGTGTATTTTACCCGATCACCTGGAAAAAGATGGAGGAACAAGAAAATGATTAAAACCAATTCTGAGAAGAGACCATATAATTCAAAACATAAGTACCAAGTTTTTAATAGGCAATCAAGAAGTTCTATTTATAATAAAAGGCACAGCCAAGTACACAGGACGTACAGGAGTCATACCTAACTAGTTGTGGTCCCATTGTTACTCACATTAATTTTATGTGTATTGGCAGATTTATCTAGAGTCTGTCCAGCTTGTTTTATGATACATTAGTGGGTTTTAGTCTTTTTTTAATTGTTAAACAAGATTTTATTGATCAAAAGAATAGGCAAAAGCCCAAGTATACAGGACATATACAAGAGCAATGCCTAAGCTTGCTAGTTTAAAAATACAAGGAATTCATGAAACGACAAGGCATGAAAATCAATTACAGTCGACCAATGGAGCAAAGTATTGAAAAATAGATTTCTAAGCTCATCCATTAACCACACTTGATCTTCAAAACTTCTTTCGTTCCTCTCACTCCAAATACACCACCATAAACATATTGGAACCATCTTCCAAATTGATGCAATTTGAGAGTTGCCCTGAATGGCTTTCCAAGAAGCTAGGAGGTCCACTACTTGTCTCAGCATCACTCACGCTAATCCCACCCGAGCAAAACTTCATTCCACAATGTCCTAGCAATCTCACAAAGAAGTAGTTGAGGATCAACCGACTTTCACTCTTTTTGCACATACAACACCAATCCATGACTATGAAGTAGTGTTTGGAGGTCAGGCATGTCAACCCAAATCTACTCAAACCCCCCATGTTGGAGCACCATGTTTGCATATGTATAAGAAGATACCATATGACACGACAAAGAGCTACAATGTGTCCTATTAGATACAATTTAGCCAAATAAATTAATTAATTTGGACCTTACAGAAACTTAAAAGTTATACGTCATTTGTGCCTGCTCTCCACTCATTGAAAAATAAAATCTTCTTTTTTATTAGCTCTAGGTGCCCAAGACAAAGTCCCTACTAACCCCGGGGGTGCACAAGCCCCCGACAAGGAGTTTCTCACAAGTGCACCTCGGGTAATTCAAGGGGAAATTCCACCAGTCTGATGGCCCCTATAAATTGTTTGCACCCAAGGGTTTGAACCTTAAACCTGGAAGAAGCATACCCGCAAGACCAAGTCTCTTACCACTTGAGCCAACCCTAGGGGCTATTGAAGAGACAAAATCTTATCCAAACTAAGCCTAGTACTCTCCCTCTTTCCTTATAAATAATTTCCCTCTTTTCTTTTTTCTTTGTGGATATTTACAAGCAAATGGAATAAGAGCAACAACAGCATATTGGATTTCAGCAGGTCAAGCCTAGGATACAAAAGGTTCCAATTTAAAGAGAGTTAAATTATCATGCTAGATGACAATTATAACAACCTGGCTTCATTTGGGTCTTAGTACCAAATCTCACATCCATGCTCAAAATGAAGATTTGCACTCTCACAACACTCACCTTTAACATATCTCTGAAAATATATTTATTATGTGTTAATTAACATAGAACTATCAACCACATATGTAACAAGCTATTAACGAAAACCATACCCTGTAAGAGGTAAAACACAAAGCAACACAGCAGTTTTGTATATAGGGTAAAAAATATTAAGCCCAAAGAAGGTGTTCCCCCAGTACACATAAAGTATACAAGAGATTCGTTTAACTTTTTATTATTTTTTGAGATTCACTAACTAGGAAAAGGAAAATTTTCTAGCATGAAGATCTTAGGTGGTTGAAATACATTACCTTGGAACACCCAGTGGCCAGTACACATATACAAGAGATTTGCTTAACTTTTTTTTTATTTTTTGACAAGTATAAGAGATTTACTAACTAGGAAAAGGAAAAATTTATAGCATGAAGATCTTAGGTAGTTGAAATATATTACCTTTCTTTAGTGGGCGCCTAGATTTATCGGAACATTCAGCAGCCTCAGACTTTGTGGACTCTGACTCTGAGCAACTCTCAGATTCTCCAGAGACCCTCTGCCACAAATGTAATTCCAAAATGACAAGTAGATCATGGCATGTGGTCCATATAAATTAAAGACTCCATCCATACTAGTACAAGTATTTCAAGACCATGAAAAAGAACACAAAAATGCTACCACTTGTAACAAAACAACATCTTTTTTTATCGCTCAACAAAACTTTATTGATTATAAGAACATGCAAGAGCCTGAGTAAACAACATAGAAAAGAATATATAAGATCATTGCCTTGAACTAACTGACTGAGGCATTAACAGCGCACATGAAATGTCTATTTGCACGAAACATATATCATAGTAATATCATGCCATTAATCTTTCTTCTTAGTTTACACAGCACCACGAATTTCTTTTTTTTTATAAGTACGAATTTCTTCATTTTATCACTCCTTTTTTAAAGGATAAAAAGGGTAAACCAAATAGTTATGAATCAAACATTCACTACAAACTTGACTCATGATCCTTTTTTCGTCTGAAAATACAAACTGCTGCTGACACTCAAAATCAGCTCTCCAAATCCACCACTGACAAAATCTTCCATTCTCTTTTCAGCTCTTAAAACCTTAGGAAGGGAAAGATTTTTACAGAAAACACCTAGATAAATACACATTGTGCAATGATGAGATTCACTCGAATTTTAAACCATCGCATAATGTTACGGTTTCAGTTACACCAAATTTTTTTGTTTTGACAAGTAAAAAAATCAGTGCAGCTGAAACTGTAGCCACTAGTCAATATCAAATAAATCCCAATACCCCAAAAAGGCAATACCTTTTCAAATTCTTCAAGGCTGTATGGAATAAGCTTCTTTAAAGCTGCTTCAGCAGTTGCTTGTACATCAACTTCCTCATTATCACTACCATCTGCATTTGCCTCACCACTGCTAGACCACTCTTCTTCATTGCTCATATCGTTTTCATCCTCAGCTTCCGATTCTGAAGTACACTCTTCCCCAGATTCTGCATCATTATCTGATTCACACTCAGACGCAGAATCATCACCAAAATCCTGAGCCAGTATCAAACAGAGAAATGATATTTAAATCCTACCTTAATCTATGATAAAACAAAGAGTTCAAAATTGAATAGAAAAAATTATCAAAACTGTCACCATCTTACATAAGGAGCAAGAACATTGCTGTCAAGGACCAGTAGGGGAATTTGTAGATCCCGAGCAAGTGCTCTCACTAGTCTCTCCCGGTAAAGTTCAGTGCCTGTGGAAATATTAGTTCCTCCCTTCTATTAAGAAAAAGTTAACATAGTTTTCTTGAAAATTTGGACAGGGTCAATGACCAACCCGGAATGCTCTGAAGCAATATTCTCCCACTTGAAGACGTTAACCGCGCACCATAAGAAGCAGCAAGCTTCTTATGTTTTAAATGAGAGGCAGCACATTCCACCAAAAGATTTTTGTTGTCTTCACTATAAAAGAGGAAATATAAACAAAACTTCAAATTACTGAAACATATCATAAACTAGTGATTATATGTGATCATTATTAGAGATATGAGCAAGTAGTAAATACTGAAGGTAATAAGGAAACGTCTCCCAAGATACTGATATCTTCTCCCATGGAACAATCCTCCGCAAAAACTCATTTTTGAACTTCTCACGTCTGGTCAAAAAAGGTGATTCCTTCTTCTTAATCTCAATAGCAAGCTTCTCATTGACAATCCATTCTTGTTGATCTCGTTCCCCAAGCTGAGCATGTGCATCAGAATGCCTCACAACTTCGCTAGATTTTTCTCGCCGTATCTTTCCCTTATCAATGTTATTTCCATCTTTGATGGGGATATGTTTCTCCTCGCTTGCATTCCTTCCATCACCTTCAGAACTATAGACACGTAACTGACAACTCTTTAAACACATCCAAAGCCTCCCATGCAAACCACTATAAATACCACCAGCAGCAAAACCTCTGGATGTTACAGAATCTAACAAATGTCTTTTGATCAAACTATTATGTGAAGAGTGGCTTCTTGTCAAAGATGTATGACTCAAAGAGAGAGTATAAGCATGTTCCCTGCAGTTGGCCCAATTCCAATCTTTAGGTGGCCGAAACACAAACCCCCATCTTTGGTGCCTACACTTTATTCTCCTTGCATACATTTCTGCCTCTTCTTTCCAACTAACTGCACCACACCGTAAACTTCAATTAGTTAACTGTTAATTCATGAAATTATGATTAAAATGCAAAAATACCCCATTAACCTAATGGTTGAAGTAAAAAAAGAGGGTTGTTCATATCTGAGTGGCTCAACTCCGTTATTCACAATGTGCGTGTATCAAAAAAAATGAAATTTCCTCACATAAAGCAAGAAATATGCCACAAGAAAGACAACGAGCTATATGGCCAGCTATTTTCAGCGATGGCATGGATCCCACAAAGGGAGTTCATTTTAGCCCACCCAAAAGAGAAACTCATAACAAACATTAGCAACATCAAGAGGTTTATCTTTCAATTTATTTATTGGAAAAAATTAAGAGTATTTCAACCCCTCTTTTTTATCCAATGCTGAATTGCTAACATGCATTTAATGGATGTTTTGTTTTCTGTTTCTCGTGGAAAATCCGTCTTCTAAATTTGAACATCACTTACCTTTCTTAATCACAGAACCGACCCTGTGTTTTCTCGTTTACCTCGTTTGTTGGGCTCTGTGAAATCCTAGATTGGGTCCGTGGCCATAAGAGAGAAATATAGCGCTAAAACCGGAAGACGGGGTAAAGAAGGTGCGGGAGGACGTTTACTAAGGAAGACAGAGAAGATGTGGGAGTGTAAGCGCCAGGCAGGGTGAATGCCAGAATGTGAGGTTACTCGACAATCATGCGTAGTGTAGGTTTGACATGTCGTGGGTTTTCACTCCAGGATAGGATTGCTCAGCGAGGCCAGATTTTATCCGGCCTGGTTCGGAATCTGGTAAAAAATGGGAGTAAATCGGATTCTTTTACTGGATTCCGGTTCACCTGGATTACAAAATTCGGATCTATACGGTCTGGGTATAGATTTAAAATCCAGGTACCAGATTAAAAACCCGGTATCCGGTTTTATTTATTTTCCCCCGGCTAAATATCCCCCGATTCCTCCCTCTCTCTCTCTCTCTCTCTCTCTCTCTCTCATCTAACATTCTGATAGCCTAGCTGCTGCTGCTTTACTCATTCGCTCTCATCAGTCGTGGGTGCCTTCTCCAGGAAGAAAAGCCTTCTCCAGTCGAGAGGTGTGGGTGGGAATTTCCAGAGACCCAAACGCTCAGTCGGTATTACAAATCTCTTTAGCTCTTCACCAACGCAAATCTCTTTAGCTTTTCTCTATTTTTTTGTTCTCTCTTTTGTGATTTTGAATTTTTTTTAAAGAGGATGTTGGAATGTTTGAGAAGTATTCGGTTGTGATGGGTTATTGATGCTTATCATTGTTCTGAACCTTGTTTGGCTTCTATCATTGTACTTTGACGAGTTCTTTGATTTTATTGATGAAGCTAAAAGATTGGGTGGAGGTGCTTGGTTCACTGGCTTGGTGGGAAAATTCAGAAGTTTTGAGTTTTCGTACCGTCTAGTCTACTCACTTTTAGGGTCATCTTCTTTCCCATGGTGTTTGCATTAGAAGGCTCATAAAAAATTTAGAAAATTGGGTTTTGGAATAATAATGCTAAAATAGAAAATTCCTACACACTTTGGTTCATATAATGAAACAGGATTTCTAGTTGTTGGCACCCAAATTTCCTTTGAAATAAAAATGCATCTATGAAACATTGCATGTAACTGAGTTTGAATCATAATTGAGTCAAGGACAGCTTTTCTCGCATTGTTGGCTGCCTATCCCTAGGCTAATCCTGTAAATTCCAGTTACTGTATTATGTAAATTAAATTTTATAGTTATATTTACTTTATTGATTTGGGTCTGTTTTGATGAAAATGTTTAAATGAAAGAATCTTTGAGGAATAGTTTTATGGCTTAGATCTGGGTTTATAGAATCTTTGAGGAGTATATATATATGTTTTATGGAATATGGATCCATGGGTTTGTTTGTTTGCTTTGCAGAGGTGCATATTTATTATCCTCAAGTTGGTCTGTGTTTTAACTACATGGAAGCCAGCGGGTCTAAATTGATACTTTTTGCAGGCTCTTGCCCCAGCAATTGTAATGGTTATGGCAAATGTCTCTCTAATGGGCTTTGTGAATGTGATAAAGGGTACATTGGTGTTGACTGCTCCACTGATGCCAGGAAGTTATTTAATTTCTTTTGTAGCAACTACTGTGATGCAGCAATTAAGCACCTAGAGTGTTGGGTAAGTTGTTTGCCTTCCTGCAATTGTTTCTGCTAAAAATTTGGTATGCATGTGGGCCTCCTCCCCAACTCCCCCATCGATAAGGACTTTCCTATTTATTTTTATTAAATCATTCCTCACCATTATCCCAGATAATGGCCCAAAAATCACTCTCGTCATTTTCCCAGAAAATGGATCACAAAATCCTCATACCAAAACCTTTTTTCCATTTTTCCTTAACCGAATGCACCATGACCTCCCCTAGGGGTCATCCGCAACCCCTGGCTCCCATCGTCACACCATGGGTAACGACCATGCGTATGACTTCGTAACGAATGATGCCCAGTTTCGCGCCCCGCGCGTTTTAGTTAAGCATCCTCTAGCCCCGCCAGCAGAGGGGCCACGGAGTCGGTACGAGAGCGTTACCATCCCGCCCGCTCCCGTTGTCGCCCAGCGACAACCCAAGGGATGTCACTCAGTATATTGCGCTCCCGAGTGACCAGAGGAGCTCCACCGAGATAATATTCCATCTCGGCTTGGGGTCGTGATACACACGCACCCAAAAATCCATTTAACTCACGAAAACCCAGTTTCAATATATACCACATGCATATGCGTGCACAATGCAATGCCAATAAAATCACACAACTTGACCAACATATCCAAACATCAATAACAACCAAACCATCAGCTCCGACCTCAAATCCAACCGACCCCCGACTCCTTGGATTCAGTCCGGAATAACCAACCAGATCACAAATAATTATTGTAAAGGCAATAATATATTTAAATCTAAAATAAAGTTTGAAAAATACTTACAGTGCTATATAATAATTTTCAAAGGATCGGCGAGCGGCAAACGGCGAAGCGAAAGTAATGTAACAGTGCAAATTCACTGTGGTCGTGGGTTGTAAAATACCCACTTTTGAACAGGGACAAACCAAGGCACGGGATTGATAGGGAATGGCTTAGAGGTGTTTATGAAACTAGTGGAAGTGGAGTTTGGCCGTGGGTGACGGCGAAAATGGTGGTTGAAGGGCTGAAACACCCAAATCAGAAGCTAGCTCGTGGGAGCTGCTCCGGCGACGGATCGAGGCTGGAAATAGGTGGGTTAGGACGGCAAGGAGTCGATGATGAAGTGGTGAAGAGGTGGTGGTCGGAGGTGGAGCGACGGTGGCAAATCGGAGGAAAAGCCGCTCGGCTTGAAGATGGTTTTCCGGCTAAACGGCGGCACGGATGGGGATGAAACTTGGTGGGGTGGTTCACCGAGGGAGGGGAAGAGAACTGTGGTGGTGGTGTGGGGCACGTCGCCGGCGAACCGCGGTACTGGGCGGCTGTGGGCTTCGGCGTGAAGGAGAGAGAGAGAGAGAGAGAGAGAGAGAGAGAGAGAGAAATCGCACCCGGGGGGGTCGACGCACGGGGAGAAGGAAGAAAAAAAGAAAGAAAAAGAGAAGAAAGAGAAAGGAAAAAGATAAAAGAAAAGATGGGGAAAAGAAATGAGGTACAATCCTCACATCTGGGGTTCAACAACTGATCCAACGAAAATAACTTTAAAAGTAATAAAATCAAGAAAATATATTAAACACAACGTAAAGCTAAAATATAATAAATAACTAGTAAAAACTAACTATTTGATTTTAAATCCAAATACAAGTTAAAATAAATTAAACAGCAATTTAAAATCAACAGCATTTAGAATCCAATTAAAAACCGATAATTTAAAATAAAAGAACTATTATATTAATTAAATTAAAATATTCCTTCAGTGAAAATACACGTAAAAACGGGGTGTCACATCTTCTCCCCTTAAAATAAATTTCATCCTCGAAATTTGTGAGATCAAATATCAGCGCCAAGCAGGATACAATATACAACTCAGAGTATACTTGAGAAAATCATACCATCAACCATTTCCACACAAGTATGAATAAAGCTCTCTCCAAATATACTCCTATAAGCAATTCCATCATATTCGCATTAATCTCCCAGCGACGCATCACGTCTAGAACTCTTAAAGCGGCCATGTAAACCGAAATCACCATATCCACAAGAACTTCAAAACCGCACCCAAGTAAATTCCAACAATTAGTATCTTTCCATAATAAACCGTGTTAACCTCAAACAACTCCTATGCTATAACCTCCAAACCTTCATTGTATACTATATCTTGGTAACCTAATAGTCACTTCCAAAATAAACCATCAATCAACATAATTTGTACAACCAAATGATTAACTTCTTACTAAAACTTCAAGTCGTCACTAATTTCCCAAAATCAGAACAAAATTTGAATACCTAATTATCTCCAAAAATCATGCTTCCGCGCACACTCTAATAACTCACCAAAATGCAAAAAGACTATGTCCTCATAAATCAACACTATTGAGTGCAAGCTAACTCAACACTTGAAAATAAGAAAATCATTTATCCCACTTCGATGGAAAATAATATACCTCTAAAAACCACAAATTATTACTCTCCTCATTTGGCTCTTGCTACTTTAATCAAAATTAACATTCCACAAAAATACATCCCTTGATTAATGACAGAAATCAATACCAATCAACATTAACCCCCAAGTTGATAACACGTAACATCATACCGAAATGCACCTGTCTCTTCTAAAGATAAGGGACATATTCATGAAGCCTCAAGTCCTTCCCAACCAACTAATAAAGCACCTATAACTCCTACCCAACAACTTACACTTTCAAGATCACCTAAATTCTAAATATCGTCTAATTTAGAGATGACTAACTTCACTACGAACCACGATTGAATTCACCATAACCTTAATGAACCCTTCTTGGAAACTCGCTTACCTACTTCTATTTTCATAACCCTATTATTAGCACAACTATTTCCTTCAATTGCATACAAAATTAAATCTCAAGATAGGCCATGCTGTTCAAATCTCCAGCATCAAACTATTACACTACCCTCCTAACTCCTACTGCTTATTACCTCACGTATCTGTTTAAGTTAATCACCATTGATTCCCAAGCTTCCACTTTCAAGATTTTATTATCCACTACACATGGTGACCCAACAATCTCTCTTTAAGTTAAATAAAAATGTCTATAATTCTCCCAACTGGACACTCAAACTCCAAAGGAAAGTATAGCCTCAAAACTTAAATTTTTATGTGACCTCAAGTCACAATTAATTCTTGAAGATAATCTCAACAATTAATGCCAACCATCACTCCAATTGGTAACCCACTTCAACTGTACACTCCGATCAACTCACCAAGAACTCGAAGTTATGATCTATTGAATTTAATACTATCACATCTAATCCACTTCAGTACTCACCAAAGCCACTTCTCTCAAGCCAAAAAGAGACTAGGATTTGTACTCTCCGAAATCCATACACCCTCACCACCACTATAAATGGATCTCATGTACCCTTAGCTAAGATCAATAATCATTCTAACGTATAAGTGATCCATCACTTCCATTTCCAACATCCGTTCCTTATCCTCAAAATAAACAAAAATTCATTTCCCAAAACCTGCATCATCTATTATCCTCAACTCAGTATGAATCAATCCTAAAACTTGCCACTATAACATCGAGCTAAAACAATTATTGCCAACCAACATTCCATTGAGTAACGCGCTTTGATTGAACACTCCAATCGATTCACCACTATCACGTGTCGATCTCATACGTCCTCAGCCGAAACCAATAGTCATTCCAACATACAAGTAATCCATTACTACTACGTGAGGTAAGTAGTAATGCATTGTCTTAGTTTTGAAAGCAAGCAGGACTACTTCTTGAGTTGACCATTCTTTATTTTTTATACATATTTTTTTATATTCAGTTTTTGAACTAATAATTGTTTTGGATTTATCTACATTAATAAGGCTTTCATGCCAGCTTATTGCTAGCTTATGATGAGCTGGACATATATATGCATCTTCTATAGATTCCAATGGGTTTCTTTGCTCTGTAATGGTTATCTCTCTTTATTGCCTTTACCACTTTTTGATCTATTGTTGCTCGAGAGAGAGTGCTTGCAAATATTATGATCATTGTTATGCTATTTTGTGTTGGAAATGAAATTCTAAGGTTAATTTATGTTCTAGTAGCTTTGAGAAGGGTTTTTCTTGCATCAAGTTCATCCCATTACTGAATGGGATCAAGGTTTCTTATTCTGCTGGTTCCATTCTTTCTGTTCAAAAGTAAGTTTGCAATTTACTTTCCTTTCTTCCCAGTGAAACTGATAATTTTGTTGAGCTTATCTAAGTATTCAAAACTTCTGTTTTTTGCAGGCTCTCTTTCAATAAGATCACTTGAAGTAGCTATTTGGTGTGATTAAATCATTGATAGAAGACCATGCTAATGATTTTGTAATTCATATCTTGTAATTTTATATTTTGTAATGCAATGTGTAAATAACAAAATAATGTAATATGTAGTTGGTTTGCATGCATTTTATTTTTTCATTTTTATATATTTTTATTATTTTGGAAAATGTTAGTATTATGCTTTTTAATGATTTAGAAAAGCTTTTCACATAATATAGGCTTTTATAAATATGATTCACATAAAAAAAATATGATTTAATACATTTTCTTAATTTTAAAAATAAATACAGGAGAATTATGCTTTGCAACATGTTTGTATAAATATGGGTTTTTATTAATATTAAATGTGATATTTGAAGAAAAAAAGAAAAAACAATAAGCTTTTATTTATAAAAAAAAGCCTCAAAAACGGATTTTTAAAAGAAATCCGGGTACAACCTGGTACCCGGATTTCTGAGTTTCGGCCTGGATCCAAAACCGGGTATATCTGAACCGAAATTTGGCCTGGATTTGAAACCCGGGTTTTAGGCCGGGTATACCCGGATTCCCAGTCTGGAACCCGGATGAACAGTCCTACTCCGGGATAGATGGATCCGCTTCAATGCCCAGAGGAAGATTGTAGTTGGCCCGGGCTTACTTTGCCCTATGATTGATCTCTTTTTTGCAGTTTTGGGCCTTTTCATATGAAAAATGCTTTCCTTGTTTTTTTCCGAGTAATTTCAACTTCATTGAATAAATATTACTTGCAAACTTTTAAAAACTCTATTCTCAAGTCAAATCAAATCTTACTATTTAAGTTATATAAATGGTATGCTTTACAGACCAGTTCAAGAATATAATAACTATAATTTTTGAGTTTTGCTACGTACAAGCAAAATTGCATACTAATTTGCGTATCAATACTGATTCATTTATATTTAAAATTTAAATTAGCATTGTTTTCAATAAAATCTATTTTTTAACCAATCACATTAGATTAGTGCACATATTAATATACAATTATGCTTACAACTTGATTTTTTCATAAATTTTTAGAATAATACTACTTGATTATCTAAAACTTACCGCTAAAATTACCGCTTAGATGAACTTCTTGACGTAGCATCATCAAAAAGAGCCACATGAAATGATAAGGAGGTCACCTCTCCAAAATTTTTGTATTAAAAACGCAAAAACAAAAAGGTTGAGAGGACTTAGGGTTTCATTTTTACTCTTTTTGTATTTTCATAACCCTTTTATTTTGAATATATATTATTTTTAATAAATAACGTGGCATATAAGGAGGCCAGCTCCTCAAACTTTTATCATTGTCCACATATATTCTATGTGTAATACTTCACAAATCTCATTATACAATAGAAGTTGGGAACTTGGCTATAAGATTATGCAACAAGGACTAAATCTGGTTTATTTATCAATCATAGTGATTTAAATTATATTCCTCATTTGGGTTCTAAGTTCACTTGGTATGTCAACAAAGTGGGTAGAAATACTTGAGAAATGTTAGATGGGGCCCTTGGTTATAGGAGATGGGGTTGTTGGTTTCCGTCAAACATACTGGTTATTTGGATTGTCGTTTAATATTATTATTATTTTAGGATTTGAAAAAATTGAATTGAGTCTTGAAAAAGTTAAATTATTTATTATATTTTGTATAGAAATTTGAGAAAGTTGTAATGATGAGATAAAATAAGTTGAGAGTGTTTCTCAATCCAAACGGCCTAATGTGCTAGAGAGAATTTGTTCAGATTACCCTCTAGCATGGTAAGTGATCAATGAGGGTATTTTAGCAACAAGGGTGTTCCAAACTTCCAAGATCACCTTCACTAGACATGGTAAAAGCGTTTGATTGAGTTAACTATGGATATCTTTCTTCAATAGATTTGATTCATTAAACAATGCTTATTGGCACGTAAGTTTTCCATTTGTTTAATTGGTACACACAAAGATTTCTTTGCATCTAAAAGTGGTTTCAATTTAATATATAAGGGAGATCAACTCTCTCCCCTCCCATATATCTTAGGGGAAAAACTTTTGAGTCGATGGCTTGGAAATTTGCTAAGAGAACAAGGTGCTATCCTTCCTTGTCTCTTCTCTTGTTTTTGTAGAAAACTAATAAGAAGTTAATGAGATGGAAATGTAAGCTACTTTTAACCGAAGGCAAGCTAATTCTAAAACATATTCTATCATTTATGTCTGTACACATGCTTTCTTGCATCAATGTACATCACTTTTTTTTTTTTGTTACTAGCTCCAACAAGTTCTCTCTAGTGTCATTTGGGGAGAGTATGAAGACCATGGGAAGATAAAAATGGATAGCTTCAAAGTTTTGAATTCTATTTTGATGACCGTTTCAGCTTAGGTACTGAAATTGAGTATTTTAGTACTAGCACAAACTACTAACTAGTATACAGTTTCAAAATTACTAAAATATATATATATATATATATATATATATATATAAAACATATTTCTACTTCATAAAATAGAAATAAAACTTCATTATCATCTATCAACTTAAAAAATATTTATCGTTATGACTTAACCTAAAAATATCATAATGCATCATTAAATAAATATAAGAAATTCTTACTTCATAAAATCCCATTTACAACATAATTGAAACACAAATGAAGAATATGTACAATTCTTTTATGATGAGTCTTAAATATTTTTTAAAAATCATAAGAGACTAAAAGATTTTCTTGGAAATTAAGAACTAAATATTAATAAAAGCAATGAGAGAGATAATGACAAAAATGATAAATTTAATATAGAAATAATATTTGCAGTCGTGAATGTGCAAGTATCATACAATCATTTTTAAAAAAGTGAATAAATAAGGAATCCACATGAAAAGAAATTAATTTTTTCATAGTAGATCTCACTCTTTTTCAAAGCAATTATATAACATTTACGTATTCTATAATTATATGTAACATTACTCAATTTGATAATGGACATGAGAAAGAAATTATAAACTTGTAAGTGTTATTAATATTTGGAATTGTTGCCTTGGTGAACTCATGCAAGTTAATTAATTGAATATCTAATATTTTATATTTTATATCTAGTCTTGGCTAAAACACAATAATCAAGTTAAGCTTTAAAATCGGGTAGACTTTCATTTTGTGGATATTTAGACTTCCACGTGGGTTGTAGGTATGCTTGTCTATATAGATTGGTCTTTGATTGGTCCATGTATTATTTATTAGAAAAATGATAGGTGTACCTATCATTTGTACCGATTACCTCTTTTTTTTTTTTCTTTTTTTTTTCCTATTTGTTTATTTTTTAAGATTCTATTTTTTATATTTAAAAAAAAATGCAAAAAATTATTTTGTAAAAAATTAACAATATCAATGACTCTATTGGTAGCTTTTATCTATGGCTTTTTATCGGTGGATATGAGTTATTACTAAAAAATTCAAATCATAAGGGAACTATTGCCCAAAAAAAAAAAAAAAAAATCCTGAATCCAAGTAGTGCATAGCACAAAGGGTGTCCCATCAAAATCTCATTTAGAGTATTGTTATTGGATTTTGCATATATAAATGACACTTTTGATGAATGTAAGTTGAATTTGGATATTGACTTTTCCATCCATATAAATCTCTACATTGAAATAACTATTTTTTTATTATATAATAATAAAGTAATATAAGATGAATTTAATTTTAATTATTCCATTCATATCAAATCTCTATATTGAATTATTCATTTATTCATTATATAGTAATAAAATAATATTAAACTAAAAAAATGTTTAATTTGGATATTTTTAATTTATTTAATTTTATTATGAATTTAATTTTAATTAAAAAATATTTAATTATTTAATTAATATAGCTCATGAATTAAAGCTACCGAGTCTGGTGCAAGACGAAATTAAAGCTACTGGGATATATCTATGCGAGAGATGAGAGAGTAAGAGTTACAATAAATTAATAAAATAAAGATTTGATGATTGTACAGTTACAACCAAATTTAATATTTTCTTTCTAATTACTGTAGCAAAAAGCTACAAAATTTGTTATTACATAATCCGTCGATCCGATATAGGCAGTTTTGATGTTAATAGGTAAAAAGCAGCTTTAATTTTAAGTTTGGTTATTCCGACGAAATTGCTCTTACAAAATAACTTTTCTATGTGAAAAATCAACAATTCGATGACCCCATCTTATAAAATCAAGACTTTAATTTGTAATATTTAATTTTACATAAAATATTTAGTTTTCAAAAATGTTTTTTCTGTCATTTGGATAGTAAGTTAAGATGAAATAAGTTAATATAAAAGTTAAATAAAATATTATAAGAATATTATTATTTTTTTAAGATTTGAAAATGTTAAATTATTTATTATATTTTATGTGAAAATTTAAAAAAATTATAATGATGAGATGAAACACTTTCACTTTTTAAATATGGCCTTAATGTGAAATATCTTGTAGAATCTTTTCATTCGAAAGCCAGTGTTGAAGACAACACTCAGCCATGGTAAGAACTAATTTGAAAATATTTCAAATTCTGAGTTTTAAAATTTTCCCAGTCTGACATATGAATCATGTAGAGATTTGCAAATAGAATTTTTCATATTTTCGTTAGTTTTAAAACACTAATGCCAACATCATAAAACATTACATTGATTCTGGTAGTTATCATGGACAACATGTGTGTCTTGGAGGGTGTCTGTCCATAAGGATCCTAAAATAGAATATCTTGCATTCATTATTTCTCGGATTATCCACCAAAATTATACTTTGTTACGGACACATATCAATTGGCATTAAAAACAACAATACATTTGAGGGTTTGAAGGGCCACAAAAGCAAGAACCATTGTCCAATACACAGCCTCATATGTTGCATATGCATAAGATCCCATTCATCCAGCCCTTCTCATAAAGGAGAGAGATAGAAACACAAGAATCATGGGAAGGAGCGGATGATTTTGGATCAATGTCTAATTAGAATCCCCCCCAAAAACAAATATTCAGTGCAGTCATGGTAGATATCACACCTCAGGTGTCCCATGGTACCGAGGGTTTGCTTGTCTTGCACACTCATTGGGGACTCCACATAACAAATCATCTGTGTGGAAGATTGGTCAAAACTTGAAGCTAACCAACCATACAGGAGAGATTCAAATAACTAAATTACCAATTTATTAGCAAGTATAAAGACAACCAGAGTAGACAATTCAACATTTACCAAGACTAAAACCCCGAAAACACACAAAGTTTCAACAGCATCGAACCAATCCAAGCATAAAGAGAGTTTTTTTTCCCCCAAGACAAAGAGAATGACAATTATTCACATGAATTTGATACTAGCCTTCTTCCTCCCACCTTCCTCTTATCTCCCAATCTTCAATATCCTTTCTAAGGCTTCCCAAGAATTGTGGTTTCAGCAATCATGGAAGTGACAATATATGGATCCATGTTAGACGCTGGCCTCCGGTCCTCAAAGTAACCTACCAATTACCATAAAGATTATTATGAGCACAAGTCAGTGGTACTACAAAATAATTTCCTTTTAATTTAATTCTATGAACCCATCTCTGGAAAGGCCTCAGCTTCCTTCAATCAAACACAAGAAAGATATGCCAAAATGATAATACCAATAGAATCCTGTTTTGATAAGCACATACCAATAGGATCCTATCAAGAAAAATAATTCATTTCTATTTATTGAGGTTGCCACAGATTGGTATCAGAGTCATATCTATGATACAACAAGGAAAAGACTCAGAAAACAAATATGCATGAAGTGCACAAGGGCATCCAGTCTGAAAATGGAAGCCCAATTACCACCTAGAGGATGCAAAGGGTAAATGACATTTTAAGAGAAAAGATATCCTCAGGGGGACGGGGACCCAATAGCCATCTTGAGCTACCGTCCTTCAGTTCCATATGGAAGGGTTCTTCTCATATTATTAACAAAGATGGTGGAGAATTGAACTATTCCTAAATAAGAACTACAATGACATCTGCAACGTAGTGTAAAATAGAGCTTTTGCAAATTTTTTAACTCAATAACTGACATCCCTGTTGGGAAAGGAGATATAACTCTGGTACTTTTGAGTGTTAGGAAAGGTAAGGGGCCTAAACAACTTGTTGGAGACCGTTTGGATCCGACAAGACAAAACAAATCAAGTGGAGTATTGTTCTTCGGGTGAATGCAGACCACTTGAAAGAGCATATCATTAAACAACTCTATAATTATTATCCAAGCAAGAACCTTGAAAATGAAGCTCATCTCTATAGCAGGCCACGCATGTGGTGGATGAGGTAGTTCATGCATGTAGTAGGTCCTTTGTTAGTAAATAGTTACTATTTGATAATGGATAGTTTATGATGAATGGATTGTTTTTATTGATAATGGTAGTTGGTAATCTGTTTTAGTATAGGAGCATTTGTGGTAAACGGTTTCAATAGATTGGAGGTGTGAAGAAAATTGGGGAAGAAGAGACAACTAGTTTGTGCTGTAGCGTTTCCAGTCCTATGAGGAAATCTGTGGCGCGTTCCAACTTCAAGTGGAACCTTCCTTATTGCAATTTCATCAATTCTTAATATTTTTTATTGGGGTTTCTCATCATGGAAAAGAAACATGCTTAGAAATGTCTGATCAAATGGAGTTGTAAGAAACTCAAACAAATGCAAACCTTTTCCTTCTTTTTCAGTGTCACGACCAACACGGATAGACGCACCCCTGTTTGCAACACCCTGTGATTTGGATTAAACAGGGTTTAGTCAAACAATGACAGCTAATATATGAATTATCTAAACAAGCAAAGAAAACAAAACTACATGCAAACACACATAGATACAAATATATAAATGTTGACCTTACCCAACAGAAAGTGTTGATGTCGGCAGTCTCATGGCGGCCTGTCAATCTCCTCTCATTGCCTTCTCCATAGGCAGAAATGTGCTCCTTGTGGCGCACGCGCAACTTTTCAATAGCTTTTTTTATCACCTCAAAGCCACCTTCGTTTCTCATTGACTTGGTGCTAAGAGTAGAAAGCAAACCAAAAGATCAGAACTAGCTCTACAATAATATTGACTTGTACTAAATGGCAACATTGCAGAAGCAATGAATTCAAAATGGAATTTGTATAAGCATCCACCTGTAGTTAGTATGAGCACCAGCACCGTTCCAGTCACCCTGATATGGTCAGGAAAAAAAAAAACATAAAGAACTTACAATAGGCAAGCACCACAAAACAGGATGATGTTTTCATGAAATCATAAGCTAACTTCATTGCAAATGTTGGCTCATTAGAAGTATATCTAAGGAGAATTGAGAGTGTTCAGCACAGAGTAAATTTGGACACTATGAAATTGTTTGATGAGGTTTCAAATTGCAATATTCCAAGAACTCTGAATCACACAAAAGCAATCTACGATAAGAAGATCAATAATTAAATTTCAAGCTGAAGTGACCGATATAAAGAAACAAAAAGGTTCATTAACCAAGAAGAAGTCACCACCGCAGCGGCAAAACAAACCTGGATGGGTTTTGGGTCGAACGAAAGAACAACCCCTGCAATTTCTGTGATCCTCTGTTTCATCAAGAGGACTGAAAGATTAGAAAGAGAGAAAACACATACAGCCACGTTCAAACACATGCCAACTATACATGAGCTAGTCTTTTGGACAAACCTCAAGAATGTATCGAGCAACCCATAACTGATCACCAGCAGAAATGCCAACAGAAGGACCAACTTGAAACTCCCACTGTTTCACACCAGCACATCACAATCATTTACCAAAAAGAGGTTGTGAAGATCAAATCTTTTAAAGTAGGTTGTGAACATCACAATCAGAACAAAATAAATAACAAATTGTGATCTGTTGACAATGGAATTGGAAAGAAAGAAAAGAAAAAAAGGAAAAGAATATAAAACCTTTTAAACTGAGCTCACCTGGCCAGGCATAACTTCCCCATTGATTCCACTGATGTTAATTCCAGCATAGAGGCATGCCTTATAGTGGGAGTCCACTATATCACGACCTAATGCCTTGTCTGCCCCTACACCACAATAGTAGGGACCCTACATAGATAAAAATAAATAAATAAGTAAATAACTGAAATAAATTGCTTGATTCATAGGATCTTATGAAATGCTAATGAACACAAAGATTCTTTTTTTTTTCTTCCTGAAAAATAGTACTAATAGCAATGATAAATGGTAGTAACAACAGGTACCTGAGGGCCGGGGTAGCCACCAACTGGCCATCCAAGAGGCCATTTAACATCCTTCTGAAGAAGAGTATACTCTTGCTCAATGCCATACCTAATTATATAATTGAGGAGCTCTTAAGTACAAAATCAGTAAAACAAAGTTGTAGTAATTAAATAGAAAGGAATAAATTCCCTCATAGAGCAAACACTAGACAATATGTAATGTTGCCAATCAAAAGACAACGTACAAGTAATTGTTAAAAGCAAAAATACACTTTAAATTGTCGGTTTTATACTTCGCAACCTAACTGCTAAAATTGACCCACTGCCCTTCCAAACTTCCACAAACTAAGAACTGATAAATAGCGCCCTCATCTAATTTCAACCATTGAATTGATGTACAATAGGCGATATTGTCATCGGAATACAACCTTTTGTACTTTGAATATATCATATATCATTTTTTTTCTATAATTTGAGATGCAAAATGCAAAGTCTTAATAGCATGAGAGTGCAACGTATGCTTATCACTAGTTAATAATACCATGCCCTTTGTTTTCTTGGGGTAAGTATAAAAATAGTCTTTGTGGTTTGTTTCAAAGTTGAATTACTCCTTGTGTTTTCTAATTAAACTTTTTAGCGTCAAAGGCCAATGGAAGTCTTGGATTCGATCTCCTCCCCAAATTATCAAAAAAATAAAAAAAAAATTAAGCTTTTTACTTTCTCTAATTTTAAGAAATATCAAATTAGTCCTTCTGTTAGGATTTTATTAATAAATCATAAATTTCGCTACATTAGTAGCAATGAAAGTTTGACGCATATTATTTGACAGACCATGTGAATGCCAAGTGTATAAAGCAATAAAAACTTTTCAAACTATCATTAACAACATGAAAAAATATTTAAGATTAAATTAATCTTAAACCCTCTTTTCTTTGCTAGACCTTAGTCATGAACGCATCATAGGTTTAGACATCATTCAGAAGTAAATTAATAGATAATACTAATTAAAATATACTCCCTAATAAGTTGATCAAACAATCTAACATTCAAACAATTTATCATAAGGTAGGTAGAGAAGGGCCCCAGAAAATGTCATGTTCCAATGCAAGACAAATGGGATCGTACAATCACACAGAAACCCACCAACCCAACCCCCACCTAACTTCAATTACTTTAATCAAGTAGCACCATATATCATCTTACTTTTATAGTTATATTACGTATAAAACATCTCATTCCACTTGAAGCTGATGTAAAGGAATCATCCCATTGGCCAAAGTCCAAAGATTCAACAAGGCATGAGAATTGGATCGGTGCATACAGTGGGGGCGACATACAGCATGTCTATGCCTAAAAAACACATTACAAAGAATTTTGAAAGATTCAAATACCATTTTTTAACTTAAAAAACTTGACTTTTGCCTAAAGTGAGCCCATCAATTTTCTACCACAACCAAACACCATATATCCATCCCCCCCGATCATTCCGCTTGGTAGCGGAACCTTTATCATGGCCATTAACTTTTTTATTGTTAACCAGACTGACTACTCAGTATTTACTTTAAAAATAAATTACCACTTTGTATTTTTCATTTTGGACTCTCTAAAAAAACACACGTCATGGTCCTTTATTATTTTCATAGCAGTACTATTATATTTTTCGATAATTCCAATAAATTGATTAAGATCTCTATAATTTTTTAATAAAATTATTATTCATCTTAAATTTTATCATCTCAAATATCACACATTATGCGATTGCATAAGCCAACCACTTAAATACTTTCTAGTTAAAATGCGACAAATCAGTCCATATATTTTGATATCCGTGGGTGTTCAAGCCAGCTTGCGGACCTCGATTAATTCTACGGAACCCTAAAGTTAACGGCTAGGTAAACCTACAATGGCCCCGAGGGGACATGAACTGGTGACCATTGCGAAACAAACCCATGGTCGGGGCCTGACCAAAGGCTTCAGATCTAAGGTTCAAATCTTCTTGGATGCAAACAATTTTTAGGAGGTCATAGTTCTAGGAGAACTTTCCCTTGAATTACACAATATGTACTTGCGAAAAAATCCTTACCAAGAGTCGGACCCCATATTAGTTTAGACTTTGTTCTTAGACACATAAAAAAATCCCAAATCTTAATAATTTTTTATCTGAATAAGTTCAAATAATTTGAAAGAGATGAATATTGGCATTGACATTATAAAATTGTGCAGAATTCTGTCTCTCTCCGACTCGCTGTGGATTATAAAATCCCGATTCCACTGAACTTAACATTTAATAGCATAAAAAAAATATATATATATATATATATATATATATATATATATATATATATATATATATATACGAGGAATGCTACACAACCTCCCAATACTCCACACTCTACTTTTTTTCAATTTTTTAATATTTTTTTTTGAATTTATTCTTTTTAAATTAATTTAATTCTTTTATTCATTATTTATATATTAAATATTTGATAAAAGATAAAATAATAAAAAAAAATGTAGAGTGTGGAGTGTGTGTGAATAGTAGGAGGTTGTGAAGATTTTTTTTATATTATATATATACAAACGGATACGCAAAATAAATAATGGTAGAATTTCAAATATATATATATTGTATAGAGTACCAGGGTGCCTCGGCAAGAACGTCAGGGTGGCTAAAAATCTTGGAAGCATTGAACCTTTTGTTGGTGGGGATTGGCTCGCCACCTGGCGTGTATGCATCGCACATCACCTATTTTTATTTTCGTGACAAAAAAAAAAGGAAAGAAAATATTGATAAATAGTAATAATAGTAATACCAGCCTGGAATTCCAAAAGTGGGACACATTCACATGTTTAAAAAATAAATAAATAGCAGTAATACCAGGATGTTGTTTCCTCGTCTGAAAGGATCCTTGAATATAGCCTGAGGACTGGATGGATCCAGATTCCAGAGTCAAACACAGACATTTCCCACCACAAATACAATAATAATTTAAGAAAAATGATATTTACAGTAATAATTATAAGAGTTATGCAGTATTTTTTAAAAAAGTGAATTAATATAGAACTTACGTGAAAAAAAGATTAACTTTTTAATAATAGAGGTTACTGTTTTTCAAAGCAATTAGGCCGTATTTGCATATTTCAAAATTTTATGTAAAATTACTCTAATTTAAAATACGTATAGATGCGTGGAATATTATTCTCTTAAAAAAAATAAATAAATAAATAAAAGATTCATAGGAGAAATGAGATTCAAGATGGATCACGGGATTCACGACCGTCGATTCATCAAATATTCTAACTTTAATTTAAGATCAAATACAGGGGTGATCAAGATCAATTAATGTTGCTGGGTTTGGGGGAGGGAGGTGATTGCATACTAGATGATGACTTCGCTGTCTTCTCCGGGGGCTTGGCCGGTGCTCGAACCGTCGTAGTTCCACTTTGGAAGCTTGGCTGGGTCTGTCACTGGTCCAGGCAGAGTCTAACCGACACGTGGTACCCAGATATTGGAATATACAGTCAAGTCAACCGAAGGAAAAGAAAGACAAACAACAGTGGTAGCAGTAGTAGAAAAAGAAGAAAAGAAGAAGAAAAGCTCTCTCACCCTAGCTTTGCTTCTCAGGTCCAAGCCGGATCCACCGATCCTATAAGAAAAAAACCATTAAAACTTATTATCATCATGGGAGTGTGCTAAAAGAGGAAATTAAAAAAAAAAAAATAGAGAAAAGAAAGAAGGGGTACCATATATACTCAGCAATAATCTTGGAAGTGGTGTCCGTGAGGTCGAGATTGATGAGATCGGAGAGAAGAGACATGGCTGCTACTTTTGACAAAAAGGGAGGGAGGGGAGAGGATGCTTTGCTAAGAGATTACAGGGGGGAGACAGACTTCAGGGGGGTGAAGAAGGTGATTGGTTGGGTCCCTTAAATAGAGGTGAAGAAGTCTACCTGCCAGTTGCCACCTTTATTTCTGTACAAAATGAATGGGAACAGGAAAAATAAATCTTAAATTTGAATGAGTTGGACCTAACACTATCTCTTGCACCACACAAATTTATAATTTTTAGGAAAAATATAATTGCAAGTATAATTGTGTACTAATTTATGTACTAATATGATGTAATTGATCAAAAAGTAAATTTTATTAAAAACAATGTTAATTTAAATTTTAAGTATGAATAAATCAGTATTGATATACAGATTAGTGCGCAACCGTGCTTGTATGTAGCAAAATTCTAATTTTTATTCTTTTATTTAAGAGAAGCGTTACGTATATTTATAGTTTTATTTTTAAGGATTAGTATATTTATAAAATTTATTTTATTAATTTTTTAAAAAAATTTAATTTCATAATTTTTAGTATTCAATAACTTATAGAAAAATATTGTTTTTTTAGTATATTTAACATTTTCTTTTATTTAAATATACACATATTAATATATAAATATATATTTAAATAAAAAAAATGAAAATTATATATTAATGAATATTGTGAAGATGATAAGTAATATTTCTTAATTTGACTAGGCTCTATTCTGTAGATGGTTGACTCCTGTTCTTCATATATGTACAGTTGAGTTCTTAAAGAAAATTGTTACATAAAAATAGCAATCCAACCAAAAAAAAAAACCATATATACAAATAGCAAAAAAATAAAGATTCAAATAAATAAACAAAAAAAAAAGGGAACTCAAGGCTTGGAAAGTATTAATTGTGCAAGAAAAAACAATGATTCAAATCTAGAGTTCTCCTTCAATAAGCAATGGCATAAACAAAAGAGTAGTGGATATAATATTGTTGTGCGCGTGACATCTTGTGATTATTTAAAAGCCAACTTGCGTATCAACAATGAATATCAATATATTGATTGCTATTCTTCTAATATGACTCGGGTATATATAAGATACTCTTGACTTTGTGATCTGCTTACATTTCTCACTGTGTTCATTGTCTTCATTCCTACATATATTGCAAAGTATTTGGAAGTCGGTGGGTAGAATGCACTATATAATATTTAAATTACTTAAAATTTATCTTTCAAATTAAATAATGTCATATAAACATTGTATTAGGTTTGTAATTAAAATTTTCTATTACCAATAGAGATCTTAGAAAGTTCTTATTTTTCTTCTGCTAGCAAATACATACTTAGGCAACCACAAAATATCCAACCAAAAGATAGTATCGGATCATCGGATTAGATTATTTAGATCTGATTTTTATGGTTAATTTCGAAATCTACTGAAATAGATCCAAAATGTAATTCATTATTTTACATCTATCTTTCTGTTTTTATTATTGTTTCCTTTTTGTTTAGTTAAAAGAAAAAAGAAAAGAGATCGTCTCTTTGATGTTTTGTCTATAAAGGTTAGTCATCTCCTCTTTTGGAGGGCGAGATATGAGTCTCTATTTTAGGTAAAGTGTTGTCTCTTAAATTGTTTGTATGTAGAGAATTATAACATTAGTTAAGACCATACTAGTCACAAATGAATTTATGTACTAGTGAAGCTCCAAATACAGTAGTCGACTTGTGATCTGGGAATTTTTCTCTATATATATAATAATATAACTTTTCTCTAATAAATGAATGAAGTCAATTTTTCAAAAAAAAAAAAAAAAGAAAGAAAAAGAAAAAGAAAGTGAAACTTGAACAAAACTAAAAAATAAATATACATAAAGATAGTGATTAATTACCTTCGACCGTTAAGGTTTCAAGAGTAATTGAATTTGTCCATCAACCATAATATTATATTAAATAAATTATGTATACCATAAATAGATCACATAATATTATATTATCTCACCTAGCTAGCCCTATTTCAATAAATCTCTTCCTAATACATAATATAAAGTGTATTATGACCATAATTCTACCCATTTTACCTGGCGGTAATATTCTTAATTTATATGGATAGCATTTCCTTCCATATACTGTAGTGAATGAAACAGTACTTTTAAGTAATTTTATGAGCAGTCAGTTCTTTATAAATGGAATACTATTTATGTCTATATCCTAGCAATTAAATAAAATACCTTTTAATTCACTCTTATAAATAAATTTATATATATTCCATTAATGCATTTTTAGGGATATTGATTTTATTAAATTCCAACCTCTCTAAAAATAGATACTAATATTTTAAAGATAAGATACACTAATTATTATTTATCCTTTCAAAACCTTCAAAGCTTTAGGAGATTGTAAAATTAAATTTAACGTATCATAATAAATTACGTCAGTTTATTAATTTATTTTTATAAATCTTTTTTTTATTTAAATCTCTTTATGTATGTTTTTCTTTTTCTCTCTCTTTGAATATATTTACAAACTTATATATTTCTTGTGAGAAATGTTTGAGATTCAGATAATAGGTCTAGAGCATTTCTCGTTATACATGAATTTTTATTTTATTTTTTTTACTTAGTTATTAAATAAGTATTTTTTTTATTAATGTTGTCAATTTGTTTAAAAAATATTTAAATGTATTTTAAAAATACATTAAAAAAATATAAATAAATAAATTGCGCTTGTTCAGGAATCGGTGGCCTAGAGCCACTCATTTCCTGCACACGATTTCAAAGCATTGTACAGAATCTAGTACAGTTGTCTTGTAGAGCATAAATTCAACCAAGCCTGCCAAGAATGTAGAGCCCACTCTTGATTGTTAGCTTGCAAATACTCCATCTTCCGCACGGCTTGACCCTGCGATGACCTACTCCAACCACGTGCATTTTTCCTTAAATCAAGCAGTTTGATCAATGTTCACGAGTTTAGTATATATAAATTAGGTACGAATTCAGAACTGGCTTGCTTGCTTTACCAAATCGGGATGATGATATATATATATGCCTATAATTTTTTAATTTATATTTATTTTACAACTCGTCTTAAATAAATCAATATAATTGTGCTACTTCCTTAAAAAATTGTAAAATAGTTATAAATTAATTTTAAGTTTAACATTTTTCAGCAAAGATATGTAAAATTAGATTTTAATTAAAATTGTACTAATTTAAATTTTAAATATAAAGATAGCCGTATTAATACGCAGAGATACGCTAAATTCGTTTTTACAAAACAAAACTATTGATTAAATTGTTGACCTATTGTGGAAAATGACGTTGCAACAGCAGATGTCCATTAATTTGTTGGTCATTTATTATATTGGAAATTGGAAATCATTTTTAATTTCGCCTCTTATAAGTTATAGAAGAGCAGTGCTCTGCTACATGTATTTATAGTTGCACTTATATTTTTAATTATAAGACACATTTTGTTAATTTTTCTTTTTTTAAATTTAAATTTCATGATTTTCAACATATCATTATTGATATGTCGAAAAGTAAACTTTTTATAAACTTTTCTGAAGTATATTTATCATTTTCCGTTATAGAAAACAGTGTCACATGCAATTATAAGTACAAAAGCACTAATAAAAGGATGGGGTCTGTAAAGAATACTTTACTACCTCAAAATTAATCCCTTATATATATATATATCATTAATTTCATGAACTTCCATTTATATGGTATATTAATAATTTATCTCTCAGTACCTTACCATGCATTAAAACGCAGGCCGTACGTACATTGACCAATCCAACAATTCCTTTGACAACAAACAAAACAAAAAAGTAGGCCAGTCGTCGTCCAATGTATATCTCCATGATCATGATCGCGTGTATGTGTCCATGAAAATTCACAGCTTAGCTTTGTTTTAATTTCATGCGCCCGACCTTGGATCAGTTGTAAAATAATATTAATATTACTTCCAGCTTAGAACTGAGACCTTAGCTTGAGGACCGCCTTGAATGTAAACAAAAACGAACTGTGAGCCAGGGTTTAAGACATTTTGCCATTGAGGAAGCTCGTAGATGTTCTTTTTATTAGTTGGAGAAAGGCCCCAGAGAGGACCAGTGAGTTCTTCAATCGCCAGCTTAAGATCTGTAATTGGCTTCCCAGATGTATTTTTTATGATCACCTTGTGCCTGTAATGAGTCGTTTCTTGTGTAGTCCATGTGCTGGTTATGGAGTGAAGGAATTCAATAGGAGCAGCTGCATGCAAGAAACCCATGACAACACATGTCAAGGCCATGAGAGGGAAATTAAATGACCTCATCCTACTTTCATTCCATTATATAAGATGTGATACATTTATCACTATTATCTTATACACTACACTCTCATCTTATTTTCATCCCATTATATAAGATATGACATATTTATTATTATTAAATAATTTTATAATAAGATTAAGGTACAATGATAGTGCAGTATATAGAACTCTCTTTTCCTTAATAAAATCTTAGCTTTTTTTAATTTTTTTTAATCTTTTAGGCAGCTAGCTAGTAGCTAGGATGTTTGTTTGCCAAGAAAGATGCTCGCTCTCTAATTTATATAATAAATTCGGTTGACATTATTATGTTTTCCAGTACTCACCAGATGATTTTGTCACGGGAGTTAATGTTTTGCGGGGATCATATGTACCTGCACTCAATTATTCAAAGGGAAGTAAATCAGTAAAGCGCGGAGAAAGAAATACTGGGGACGTTTACCCGTGGGGAATCCACTTCCAAACCATTTTCTAATGTTTTTTTTTTATCAACCCATTCCTGCATTACATGCAAGAATGCAATTAAATATTCTCAACATTGGGCATGTTTGGACGCTGAAATTCTCTAACATTTTTTGTAAAAAAAATTTTCAATTTCAGATTTTCTATTTTTTCATCTAATTGTTACTTAATTATTATTCAAAAATTAATTAATAAATGAACTTTTACAAACTTGAAAACAAAAATAATATTAAAAATTTATATTCAAACAATTTTTTAATTGTATAATATTTTTATTCAATTTCTTTTTCTTATTTTCTAAAACCTAATAAAATATTTACATTCAAATAATTTTACTATTATTTACAAAATTCTTAAATACACTAAACATACCTTAATTAGTTTTTATTTATATATTTAGGATAAAAGGAGAAAAGTACTTAATTAATTTGATGTGATCATTTACTCACTTGGTGTTGTTTGATGGCCGGGCACCGGTGGTTTTGTGTTGTACGAACGGCCTGTAATTATGTAAACAAGATCAATCTCATCAGACAGAATAATATCAGTAAGCTTTCAATAAAAAATAAATAAATAATAGATTTATGCAAATATTAATAAATGATGTAGATTTATATATATTATAAGCAATGATAAGTACTGCTATTGTCATAAATGAATTATATAGAAGTAATTTTATAATTTGATATGGTTTTATATGATCTGTTAGATATACTATACAATAAAAATAATTTTACAATCTGACAAATCACGTTAAAACATATATATGTTTGTGAGATTATTTTTATAAGATTGCTAAAGTATTTCGACGTTGATTAGGATATATCCTTAATTAAAATGGTTAATTGTCACGCACCCGAAATACCATTTGCACCCCTGAAGCTTAGAGAAGAGGCCAACAAGAGGAGCAGTGCCCGACAGTGTAGGCTCGGTTTCTTCATAAGAGGAGCGATCATCGGAGAAGTCATCATTCTTATCAGGACCACCCACCAGGGCTCCGCATATAACATTGGGATCTCTCTCAGAGCGATGGTACCATGTCTCAAAACCTTGCACGCATTGAACCGCTGAATGGAGAACATATATGGAGGCAATTGAAGCCCCTCTGTGGTGAACATGAGTCGGATATTTTGGTCCATAACCAACCAAGTAACTCGTCGACTTGGGATTTTTGCCAAGAATGTAGTCGGCCTACACGCATGCACAACCAAATCAATGTAAACTGATGATTAATTGAGAGAAACGAAACTAAATTCGAGTAAATTAAGGTTGTCGGTAGAAGTAGCATATATAGCTAGGTACGTGTGTCTATATATAACTGATCTTAATTTCTGTGTACCTGTGACTTGGCAAAATTGAGGAGCTCCTGAGGTTGAACAAGGCCACCACTCGGACAGGTGAGCTTGGCGTTTGCTGCATAGAGATAATCAGAGTAGACAGCAAGAAGAAATGCAGCGGATGAGACATACTGCATGTTATTCCATTCACGTACGTATACTAATCCCCCTGTTGATCGAACAACACGTGCAAGGAATCCTTATATTAGCATTTAAGATTAATCAAACTGCAACATTAACATTATAATCTAGAAAGTAGTACTGTTCTGTAACAGCCAGCTAAAATTTAGTCTTATCTCCTCATCCTTCTCTTTCTTTTTCGCACATATTAGACAGTACGACAATCAGTTTTGGATTCTTTCCCGACAGCAGTCACTATCTCTCTCGTCTCTACCCTCACCCGAAATCACATGCATAATTATCTTTTTCCGTAAATCACGTTACTTTGTTCTTCACCGACAACTGTAAAATCATGAACAGATTTATCCTAAGCGTTGTACCTCGATGGCGTATTCCGGATCTTATCCACCGAATTTCAAAGTATTAGATAAGCTTGTTTTTAAAATAGCACAATTATAATAATTTAATGAGCTCTGAAAATATTATAATTGTGGATAATTATTTAGATTAAATATTTTAGTTGTTTTAAAATATTAAGAGATTTATTTTTACGTTGAAAACTTTTATTTAAATTAAATGGTTTTATCCTCTTTGAGTGATTAAAGATACTTTATCATTTTAATAATGATGAAGAAATATTATTTTATAAACCTTAGTTTATAAAATAATAATCTATCTTAATTCCTCTCAGTGTTTATTCAAGTGTTTTATGCACTTTGATTAATTAATGATACTTTATCATTTTATACAATGATGAAGAAAATATTATTTTATAAACCTTAGTTTATAAAATAATATTCTATATTAATTTCTCTCAGTGTTGTAATTAAGTATTTTATTAATTTAAATGATTTTATCATCTTCGATTAATTAACGGTACTTTATCATTTTAAATAATGATGAGGAAATATTATTTTATAAATTTTAGTTTATAAAATAATATTCTACCTTAATTCATCGTAGTGTTTTATTTAAAGTGTTTTATTTAAAATAAAACACTTACGCGTTTTCAAATCAGTGTTTTAACTCACCGTTGGTTTATTTGAGGATCCCGAAGCGTAGGATTGAAGTTAATTACCTAGGCCCCTACCCTTTTTCCTTCACTTTTTCCTTTTTCCTTTTTCTTCTCTCTCTTTCCTCTCTCTCTCTCTCTCCCTATGCTCTTCCCTTCCCCATTTCTCCTTACCGTCGCCGCCCCTTTGACCGCCCGTTTCTCCGCCGTCCGGTGGAGGTGTCGTACACCACCCCCGCCATTCTCTTCCAATCCCACCAAAGTTCATCCCCTCCAATTTTCAGAGCCATCGGACCAGCCGTTAGCCGCCACGAGCCCCCGGAAGTTGCTGCCCTGCTCTGTTTTCCTCCTTACCGTCGCCGCCCATTCGGCCGGCCGTTTCTCCGCCGTCCGGTGGAGGTGTCGTACACCACCCCTGCCATTCTCTTCCCCTTCCACCAGAGTTCATACCTACCAATTTTCAGAGCCATCGGACCAGCCGTTAGCCGCCACGAGCCCCCGGAAGTTGCTGCCCCTGCCCTGTTTTCTCCCCTGTTGCCGATTTCTTTCTCCGCCCAGAACCGCCGCTCGCCGGCGGCGTGGCCTACACCACCCACCCAGATTTCTTCCCCTCTCACCGGTGAACATCCCCTCCAAGTTTCACCTCCATCCGAGCCACCGTTAGCCACCACTCTCGCCTCCAAACAAATGGGTTTTTAAGGCTTTTCACCATTTTGGACCACCATACACGGCCAAATCAGCCACCAAGCACCACCATTGGATTCACCACATCAAGGGCTTCCTCCCCATGTCTTTCTTTTTCCCTAACTCTCACTCTTTCTCATATGGGTTTCTCAAAACACCCGTTCGGTTGCACCACCGTGCGCCGCCGTACACGGCCACCCGTGGTGTTTCACCACCACCATCTTGTTCCTCTCATCCTCATGAACCTCTCCAAGAAATTTCATGGCCAACGGAGCTTCGTAGAGCTCACACTCTCCCGCACTCTCCAAGGCCAAAAATGGTTTCAAACGGCCGATCTGCCGCCGTTAGCCACCGTCCGACCACCACCTCGCCACCACAGCTCCACCACATGTTCCTCTACCTTTCCCTAGCTTTCCATGAAGTTCTATGGCTTTTCGCTACCTCGCGTCTCCTCCGCTCACCGTTCGGAGTTACTGTTCACGGCGTGATGCCGCCGTGCTCCGCCACCTTTGACCATCACAAGGCGACCGTGAGTCTTCCAAGACCACGCCTAGCCTTTCTCAAGCCCAAACTACCACTTTATGTGGTGGACAGACACCGTACCGCCACGTATGCTCCTCCGACGCATGTTCGTGACGAGCAGCGAGCGACGCACGGGTTATCCCGTCGATGGTATAACCCTCTATCTTTAGTTATTTATGTTTAACATAGTTGATTTGGTTGGCTGTAGACTGTGTAGTTAGTGTTTGTGGAGTTCGCTGCGTAGTTGTGAAACGAAGTGTGGTTGTGAAGTGTTAGGCTTGATTTTGTAGTTTTGTGGACTGTGCTGTGAAGTATAGGCGTGAGATGGATGCCGTAGATGTGATACGGCGGGTTGTGTGAAGAGAATACGCGTGTAGCGTATTCTGTGTAATGCAGCGACGCGCCGCGCGACGTGCGCTGTAGTGATGTGGGTCGTAGAAGGAAGGGAGTACGCATGTAGTGTACTCCGTGTGGTATGGCGATGCATCGTGTGATGTGCATCGTGTTGATGAGTGTTGTAGCGAAGGAAGTACGCGTAGCGCGTACTCCGTGTCGCGTAGCGATGCACCGTGAGACGTGTATCGCAGTGATGGGTTTTGTAGTGTGAATGGAAGAGAGTTCACGTGAGTGTACTCTGTACTAAGTCGTGATACACCGGATGGCGTGTCACGAAGGGTTGAATGGCGTAGCAGAGAAGTGTGGAGCGTATGGTGTAATGTTGGGAAACTGTATGACAGTGTCCCGAAGCAGTGATGATATGGATTATAGTCCGGGATGACTGGTGTCATCTTGTGGTTGACTATGGCTAAGAGTATATGGATTGAGAAATGAGTTGTTTGTTTGGTTGTTATTGATAATTTTAATGAACTTGTTTTAGTGCAAAGGCTTTCTGAAGTCAATTTATCTCTTCCGAGTATAGTGAAACCTCAAGTTGGCCGTGGTGTTGCAAGTGCTTACAATATGGCAATTGAGTTCAGAAGTGAAAATCTTAAGGACTTGAGTGTTCCTCTTCCAGCTGTTGTGCAGTTCCTCGTGTCTCGCGCTCTATTCTCATAGAACGCGACGATCGAGGTAAGTTAGCCTCTAACTTACTATCAGTTTATTGTGTATGTGTGATGGGTAAGAGAACTACAATTTATGTATGTATGTTATCGTATATGCCATGTCATGCTATGTCATTACATGTTTATCTGTTACGTATGATTTAATCTCTCATGAATAATTATCTGTTATATAATCTTTTCTGTCATACAATGATGTATGTTATAAGTATGCCATGTTAAGTATGCCATATGATACATGTATGCCATGAAATGTTTATGATTAAATCATATTATGCCATTTACAAGTATACGCCATGTTAGAAAAGTATATGATATTAAATAATATCACATGCATTAAGAAAGATAAGACATGTTATGTTATAATAATGCGTGGGGCCACAACAACTGTGGAGTACGTATTATATTTATGTTATTTATAATGCGTGGGGCCACAACAACTGTGGAGTACGTATTATATTTTATGTTATTTATAATGCGTGGGGCCACAACAACTGTGGAGTACGTATTATATTTTATGTTACTTATAATGCGTGGGGCCACAACAACTGTGGAGTACGTATTATATTTATGTTACTTATAATGCGTGGGGCCACAACAACTGTGGAGTACGTATTATATTTATGTTATGTTATTTATAATGCGTGGGGCCACAACAACTGTGGAGTACGTATTATATTTTATGTTATGTTACTTATAATGCGTGGGGCCACAACAACTGTGGAGTACGTATTATATTTATGTTACTTATAATGCGTGGGGCCACAACAACTGTGGAGTACGTATTATATTTATGTTATGTTACTTATAATGCGTGGGGCCACAACAACTGTGGAGTACGTATTATATTTATGTTATGTTATTTATAATGCGTGGGGCCACAACAACTGTGGAGTACGTATTATATCTTATGTTATGTTACTTATAATGCGTGGGGCCACAACAACTGTGGAGTACGTATTATATTTATGTTACTTATAATGCGTGGGGCCACAACAACTGTGGAGTACGTATTATATTTATGTTATGTTACTTATAATGCGTGGGGCCACAACAACTGTGGAGTACGTATTATATTTATGTTATGTTATTTATAATGCGTGGGGCCACAACAACTGTGGAGTACGTATTATATCTTATGTTATGTTACTTATAATGCGTGGGGCCACAACAACTGTGGAGTACGTATTATATTTATGTTACTTATAATGCGTGGGGCCACAACAACTGTGGAGTACGTATTATATTTATGTTATGTTACTTATAATGCGTGGGGCCACAACAACTGTGGAGTACGTATTATATTTATGTTATGTTATTTATAATGCGTGGGGCCACAACAACTGTGGAGTACGTATTATATCTTATGTTATGTTACTTATAATGCGTGGGGCCACAACAACTGTGGAGTACGTATTATATTTATGTTACTTATAATGCGTGGGGCCACAACAACTGTGGAGTACGTATTATATTTATGTTATGTTACTTATAATGCGTGGGGCCACAACAACTGTGGAGTACGTATTATATTTATGTTACTTATAATGCGTGGGGCCACAACAACTGTGGAGTACGTATTATATTTTATGTTACATGAAGTATGGGGCCACAACAACTGTGGAGCATACACTACATGAGACACAGCAATTGTGACATGTAGAATACGTGGGGCCACAACAACTGTGGAGTACGTATTATATTTTATGTTATGTGAATTCATGGGGCCACAACAACTGTGGAGCATGAAGTATGGGGCCACAACAACTGTGGAGCATACACTACATGAGACACAGCAATTGTGACATGTAGAATACGTGGGGCCACAACAACTGTGGAGTACGTATTATGTTTTATGTTACTTGAATACGTGGGGCCACAACAACTGTGGAGTACGTATTAATGCACGTTATTAATCAAGACAATTAAATAAGATTCCAAGTTTATGTTAAGTCAAGTTTCAGATCAAGTTCATGTTATGTTATGCTCACGTACATGTTATGTTCATGTTCATGTTATGTTCCAAGTTCATGTTCACATCATGTTATGTTCACGTTTATGATACGTTCAAGCTCACGTTCATGTTATGTTATGTTCATGTCCATGTTATGTTTCACGTTCATGTTATGTTGATTGTTCATGTTATGTTTTAAGCTTAAGTTCATGCCATGTTAAGTCAAGTTCAGTTCACGCTTAAGTTCTGGTTAAGTCATGCTATATGTCAAGTTATACTATGTTTATGTATGACTATAATTATGCATTTATGCTTTTACTGCCATGCATGCATTTTTAACCTGTGTATAAGTTTTATGTTAACTTACTGAGATTTGTAATCAAATCTCACTGTGGTAGTCCCAACTACCATTCCCCCCGAATGGTAGATCTTGTTACAGGACCCAAAGGAGAATTGGAATCTGACCAACTGAATACGGTCGACTAGGCCACGGTGCGATGTTGATGATGGTATAGTATTTAACTTAGGTTAATACTTGTACTTTTGGAGTTGTATCTCAAGTATTCTTTTGATCACAACCATTTTAGACTAGTGTGGTGATCACGGCTTTTTAGTATGCCTTTATGTATGAATTATGTTTCAAGTATTTGGGATATATTTAGTTGGTGCATAGTATTGCTAAAGAAAAAGATTATCCGCTGCGAATATTGCATAATGTTAGATGCATGTTAGGAACATTGCATCTTATATGTCATGAACAGGGGCAGGTAACCTTGTGTTGCATGTTTCGACGCTTCAAATATCCGTTCAATCCCAAGCGAAATTTGGGGGCGTCACATGTTCACTGTTCATGAGGGAGACTTCATATTCTAGTCTTGTGGTTACGAACCACTAACCAGGAGTTTTGTAGACATTGTAGCCATCATTTTTTTGGAGACAAGCACAGGAAAAGTAGTTCGCCTTGGCCTGGTATTGTTTTAATATGTTAGTGTATGCACCGCCTTTTCCCTCCTGCAGTACCTGCATTACAACAAATATTGTAATTAAACGAAAAGGGATGTTGCATAGATGACAAAGGCATTCCAACATCATGAGAGATTGGCTGTATATATAACATCTTCCAAATTATTGAACTCAGTCCACTTGATCTGTTTGGTTTTCAAAGAGAACATTTTAATTTTAGCTCTAAAATGGAGTTCTTGGATTGTATGTACCTTTGAAAGAAGGATTTGCACACCAGCATATTTATTATCCCAAGAGAATTCTTTGACAGCCCATCCAGTTCCACCAAAGTACACAGCATTGTCCACTACATATTTCAGGTAGTACTCATCATTGGTAGCTTGAAACAGCCAGGCAGCTGCCCACAATAACTCATCCTTTATCAAAATATAGAGAAGCTGATCATTTAGAATATACTAAACCAAGAAGGACAAGATCAATGGTGGTCAAAAAGAATATTAAATTGTGCTAATTAAGGGATTATTTGACTAACCGAATAACCAGATGATGTGTAGAATTGCTTAGCAGACGGGATAGAGTCATCATACAAACCTCTGAACTTGTCCGCAAACGAGAAAAGCTGCAATATTGAATAATTAACAGAAGTAACTCTTAAGGAATAGTGGCTAGCTTGTAATTTTACTCGAGTGATCATATATGTTATATGGATGATGAACTCAAGGAAAAAGATTCATTGCATGGATGCCATTCTTTATACGAGCAGGTAAACTTTATTATCTAGGAGTACTTGAAAAATGGATCAGAAGAATTAGGCAACGTAATTCAGGGATATAAGTAGTATTATTTTTTGAAGGTTATGGATATCTGAAATGGAGTGCTAGCAACATATATAGCTGACAACTGCTGTCACCTGTACTTGTTTCTTTATGTTCTAGTATTTAGTTCTTTGTCTATTGTATTGTACTTGTGTGGCACCAAAAATGTGTACATGACTAACCTGCTTGGCGTGAACTAAGAGGAGATTGGAGTAGGAAGAGTTATAAGACTGGAAAGCTATGGCAGCTGAAGCCAAGGCAGCTGCAGTTTCACCGGCAACATCCGAACCAGGATGATTTGCATCAATCTTGTAAGCATCTCTTGGAGTTGTCATGTCTTCAGCACGCTCCCAACAATAGTGATCAGAGTTCCCATCGCCCACCTGAATATTACACACCAAATTATTATAACTTGCTGCTCGTGTAATCACTTTTTTCTTTAAAATTTGTTGCTCATGTATATATGTTTTGTATCCATAATTTTATCTTGATGTGCGAATGAACATATGCATATGAATAGGTGACCAAACCCTGTTTTTGTGAACATTAGTCTTACCTGTGCCCATAGAACATTAGGTTGTGGATGTGCTTTCATGAAGTAATCAGTACCCCATCTAATGGCCCATAACATGCGTCCCATTTGGTTTAGCTCTGTAATTTCTTTCTTGAACTGTATAGCTCCCCATGAAAGCATTGTCACGCTGTAAGCCATTGGCAGCCCAAATTTCACATGATCTCCTGCATCATAATATCCTCCAACCATGTCCACCTGCCCCCCAATACACCACAAAACAAATTAAAACACGTACGTACGTACGGTCAACATCATAATGCGTAGAGGCACGCATGCATTACAATTGAAGTGATATTGGTGTACGTGTTTTTGCAGTAAAATGCAGAGACTCTTTCTTACCCCCTGCGAATACCCATCTTTGAGTCCCGAGTCGCCCCGCCACGCGACTCGCTTATCATTTGTTGGAAGTTTACCTGATCTTTGTGCCTCAAGAAACAGCAAACTCTTGTCGAGGGCCTCGCCGTAGTCGAAGCCCGTCGCAGTGGTTGCCGTGAAGTACCAGAACATGCTAAGTAGCAGTGCTAGGAAGACGCATGGCTTAAACTTCAACTTGCTCATCATGAATGACTCAGAAACACAACAATAGCCTAATGCGGCCTGTATCCTTGTCAATGCGTTTGCAGCATACAACATCTTAAATATATAACAAATGATCAGGAGAAGAAAAATTACAACATCAATCAAAGAAATGGTGGGCTGATGATCACTTTTTTTTTTTTTTTTGTGTGCGCGCGTATTAGTAGCGCTCACGTTGTGTTTGATAAACATCAAGCAGGACACGAGGTTGAGCTCCCCACGTCTATGCATATAAATATTATTATGGTGCACGTTTGAGGTCGAAAAGAAATGGTGCTATATAGCTGCAACTGCATGGTGTAGCAGCACCAAAAAAGTTCTGCCCATGATTTCAAGTACCGCCAATAACGCACGCACGATTACTTTCATACCTCTACGCAAAAATTTGCAACCACAGGCAACCAACCGAAGAATTCGTAAGAACATGAAGTATTTTGTTTGTTTATTAATTGAGGTTGTTGGTGGGTGTGGTTTGGTCGGCAATACTGTTGAGGGTTGTTTTTTTTTTTTTTTTTTAAATCAATATTGTTGAGGGGTTCACTAAATGGTAAGTGCTTTGAAAAACCCCACACGTGGCGGCCTTTTAATGATTTGGATCATATAATATTGGATGGACGGGAATATCTTTTTTTTTTATTATTATTTGAAAACCTCATTCATTCATAACTCGCACTATTACATAGGCATTGAGTGGTAAGGAAGGTCTTCTATGTTAATTATGCATTCCGTTTCACAGATAGCAGCCTTGCCTAACTTGTGGGCAACTTCACGCGCGTGCCTTCACGACATATGTGACTTAAACAACACTTTTCATATCTAGCCATGGTTGTTTGACTTTGAATATCAGAGATGAGCATTCCAAAATAGCTTTCATCCCTTTTTTTTTTTTTTTTTTTTTTTTTTTCTGTTGTACTACATTAACCATTATCTTGGAGTCCCCTTCTAATATTGCCTTTTTTATTCCCAATTCAAGCCCAAAATTGATTGCTTTAAGAACTGCAGTTACCTCTGTTAGGAGTGGATGTGGAAGTGTTGCTGCCTCAAAGTTGCCAATGCAAAAAATTCCCTTCCACATCTCTTACAACAACTCCTATGCCTATTTTACTTTGCTTAGAGTCAACTGTCACATCCTGGTTTATTTTATAAAAATCTTGAGGTGGACATTCCTAGGTAACTCTCCTATTGCTTATAGTTAAATCGTGAGCATCCTCATCAGTGTTTGATATGGATAATTCAGACAGCATGCTTTTCACTATTTGCATCACATTCTTTGGATCACTAAGAAAGTTATTGAAAACTAACTCATTTCTTCTCTTCCATATGTTCAAGAGAATTAGAGTTAATTCTATCAACTCTTTTCTTGTTAAGCCTATTGAACATGTCCTACATGAGATCCTTGAAGCTCTCGAAGTTAACAACATAGAAATGGTTCCTTCCCCAGAGGTCGTTAAGGTAGACAGTGACGGGTTTCCAATTGTTGGGAAAAAGGTGCAGGTAGTCGAAGATGAGGGAGGCTCTAACCTTGGTGAGGGGAGGGTCACTATCCCTAAGTCCACCTTTGAGTACTCTTCTGAACATGAGGTCGTCTCAATGGAAGCCCCCTTGGAGGTCGTTATAGGTCACGAGGTCGAGACAAAATCTGAGGCCGCAATGACTAGAGGGGAAGACCAGGGGGAGGTGGAGATTGAAGATGGGACGGCGCCGGCTAAGGAAAAGGGGGATTCGACTATCTCACCCAAACTTGGAGTTGGGATGGTTTCAATGGAGGCTAATGAAGTCTCGCTTACCCCGTTTGAGACTGAGGCCGGGATGGCATCAGTGAAGCCCTAGGAAGACCCGACGATTGCTCCCAAGTACAAGGCATGGATGGAGCTAGTGGAGGTCATTGAAGTCTCACCTATCCTACCCAAGATTGAGGCTGTGATGTTAGGTGCATGTAAGGATAAATCTCCTGTTAGAGGGGACTTGGGGCAGGTGTTAGAGTAAGTCCTAACTGTTAGGGGCCTGGGGACCAAGGCGACGGACCCAGGCTGGGACTTGTTTAGGGTACCAAAGGGTGGGTCACTGGGGCACTTGAGGGTGATACAAAGGATGATGCTGGTAAGTCATCCTACCCTCTGCTCAAGGAGAAAGGGGGTCCGGTCTTGGATCCTCTTCTGTCTCGTCACCAATCCAATGAGGGCTTGTGAGGGGTCCGCCCAAGAAATGGTTGGGGCCCTTAGCTTTGATTTTTTTATTTTTCCCTTTTCCCTTTTCTTTGGCCTTATGAATTTGTTTTGTTTTCGTGACAGGCGGCAGGGCAATTGGTTTCTTTCATTGTGGATGGCTAAGGATCTCTAGACGAGGAGAAGTGGGCACACTCCTCCTTGGTTAGCTAGCTTTGTGACACGCCCAGTGGGAGAGGGAGGAGAAGGAGAAATTGGAGAACGCCTTTGTTAAGGTAGAATTCGACAGTTGGTGGAAATGGAAGAGGATGGCTCGGCTTCATTAGTGGAAGAACACACTCAAGTCTGATCTTGCTAAATTGCAAGAGGAGGCAGGGGCAACACAAGCTCGAGGTCGTGCTTCAAGGATAAGTGTGGGATACACTGCAGGAGTTGTTGGACATCCGGATGAAGAAGTTGGGGAAGTTGGAGGAGTCGGTGTGTGAGCTGCGGGAGAAGAATGCTAAACTGGTGAAGCAGTGTGACTCTGACACCTGGGCATACAAGTGGCTCGAGAAGCAAGTCGAGTCTCTCTTTGAATCCTTGAGGAAGAAAAGAAGTCCCTCAGCTCTAAGTCATAGTAAGTGAAGGACTTAGAGGTCGGGGTTGCCTTGGCCCGCACCACAAAATTCATAGAGAAGACCCGAGTGTACGAGGCAGTAGCCAAATTAGCTGAGGTGGAGTGCAAGCTAGCTGCCAGCAACGTACTTTTCAAGGAGTTGAAGAGCAACTTGGCAGATGTGAACGTTGTGGTCCTCCGCATGGACGCACAATTGAGGTTAGCCCCGTTCGTTCGAGACCAAGCTTGGTTGTATAGTTACATAAAGGGCTTGAAGAGGATGCGCGACAATGTGCTGGAGAATCCTCTGGGCGACTTAAGGTCCCTTGACCTGGCAACCTTATTAGCGAACTAGCAGGCATTAAAGCGTTGCACCTCCATTGGGCTAGACTTGATGTTTGATGCCTTCATGGAAGAGCCTACTGGTTGACTTTCCATTTCTTTGTATCCCCCTTTTCTTTTGTTTTTGTTTTTTTTGTTTTTAAGTTCACACTCTTTGTACCATATATACATGTTAATGACATATTTTCTCTTCTCTTTGTGTACTCTTTACTTTCCTTTTGCCTTCGTTACCTTTTCTTTGCTTTCCTTGTTGGGGTGTGTGACGGTTTTAGAAGTTAAAGCAAGGTCTCTTCCAACTTCTTGTCTTGTCACGGCCTTTTAGTGGAGATAGCCAGTTAGTCAGTTGACTGGATTTGGTTGTTATCTCCCACCGGAGGGGGGGGGGGGAGGTTGGGTAACGATGGTTAAGACCACCTGGATTAGTTGACATTGGTAATCGAACTAAGACACAAAATGATCAAAACTCCGTTAGGGAGTTTGAGCATTTTATAAGATTAGACTCGCCTCGCAAACTTAAAGGAGGTAGAGTAGTTCATAAGACTAGACTAGCCTTGTAGGCTTGATGGAAGTCGAGTAGTTCATAAGACTGGACTTACCTTATTGAAGCTTCGAAGGTCGAGCAGTTCGTAAGACTGGACTCGCCCCATTGACTTTGTAAACTTGAGAGAGGTCGAGTAGCCTGTAAGACTAGACTCACCTTGTTGAAAGTTCGGAGGTTGAGTAGTTGGTAAGACTGAACTCACCCTATTGACCCTTGTAAACTTGAAAGAGGTCCAGCAGTTCCTAAGACTGAACTCGCCTTGTTGAAGGTTCGGAGGTTGAGCAATTCATAAGACTTGGCTTACCCCGTTGACCCTTGTAAACGTGAGGGACATTGAGTAGTTCATGACACTAGACTCACCTTGTTGAAGGTTAAGAGGTCGAGCAGTTCGTAAGACTGGAATCGCCTCATAAACTTAGATGAGACAAAACACATTCCTAGGAGTTAACCATAATTGCATTCATTGTTTACTCATTATTGAGATAAAAACACAGTTTAAACTTTCAACAAAAGAACTTCCGCAGGTATTTGGCATTCCATGAGTGTTTCCAGTCCTTTCCTTGTGAATCTTTGAGCAGAGCTTGGGTGGTTGTTAGCCGTTCTCATTGCAAGGGCTTTAGCTTGACTCACTTGGTAAAGTAGTCTACAACCATCACTGCAAACTTTACCACCCTTTTCCCGGAGGGAGGGAACCGACTAGGTCAATGCCCCATTGTACAAAGGGTCACAACAATGTGATTGACGTCAACTCCTCGGGTGGGAAATGAGGTATTGGAGAGAATTCTTAGCACTTCTCACATCTTCGGGACAAACTATTCTATGCCTTCTGACTTGGTTGATGACTTTTTCAACTTCTTGCTTTTAGTGGTGAACTCCCATTTGACATGGTTGATGACTACTTAAGAGTCAGCTTTCACTTCTATTTCCTTAGCACCCAGCGCCTCAACGACTACTAGGCTGGCCAATAGCACCTCGTATTCTACTATTTTGTTGGTAGCTCTGAATGCTAGTCTGATGGTGTAGTCATACTCTTCATTGGCATTGATAACGATATGCACCCCCACTCCCCCTTTAGCCCGAAAGGATGAGCCATCGATGAAGATTTGCTAGGGCTTCATGGGAGGTGCATCTCGGATCTCTTCTGGGAAGCGAGTGAATTCTGCAAAGAAATCTGCTAGCACTTGTCCTTTAAAGAAGCATATGGGGACATACTCAATATTGAACTCACTCAACTCTACTGCATAGTTCATTAACCAGCCTGAAACGTCTAGTCGCTTTAAGATCTTCTTTAAAGGAGTTTCAGTCAAGACACATATCGAGTGTGCCTAGAGGTAAGACCTGAGTCGGCTAGCGATCATTATGAAGGCAAAGGCATGTTGATCCATGCTCGGGTAACTCACTTTCACACCCTGAAAAGCACTGCTAGTGTAGTACACCGACTTCTGGGAGCCCTTCAAGTCTCGTACTAAAGCTGTGGAGACGGCGTATAGGGAAACAGACAAATACAAGCTCAAGACTTTCTCCCAGGTTAGCTTGATTGAGTAGTAGAGGATGAGTAAGGTGCTATTTGAGGTTCTTGAATGCCTAGTCGCACTCACCATTCCATGTTCGTGCCTTTCACAGAACCTTGAAAAACTGTAGACACTTATTTATTGACTTGGATACAAATCAATTAAGAGCTGCCACTTGGCTAGTAAGTCTTTGTACATCGTCGATACTTCGAGGCTGGACCATGTTAAGTATGGCCTCCACCTTTTTCGGGTTGGTCTCTGTCTCCTACTCCGAGACCATGAAACCCAAGAACTTCCCAGACTCTATGCCAAATGCGCACTTTGTCAGGTTAAGCTTCATCTAATGGCACGTTACCACTGCGAAGGATTCCCATAGATTGGCTAAGTGCTGTTTTGGGGTCCTGCTCTTCACGAGTAGGTCGTGCACATAAACCTCCCTTTTCCACCTTATCTATTCCTTGAACATGCCGTTAAATAAGTGTTGGTAGGTGGCCCTCCACGTTTTTTAGATTGAAAGGCATAGCCTTGTAGCAGTACAATCCCCCATTTGTGATAAATGATATTTTCTCCTCATTGACAGGGTTCATCCAAATCTAGTTATATCTTAAGTAGGCATCCATAAGGCTAAGCATGCAATGGCCCACAGTGGAGTCTACGATCAGATCGATACGAGGAAGAGGGAAGCCATCCTTAAGGCAAGATTTATTCAAGTTCGTGAAATCAACACACATTCTCCACTTACCATTAGCCTTTTTCACTAGCACCATGTTGGATAGCAAGTTTGGATACCGTTCTTCACATATGACCCCCGCTGCTAAGAGGCAGTAGACTTCTTTCGTGATGGCAGTTATCTTCTTAGCTCTAAGCTTCTTTTTTGCCTAACCTTCTTGGCTTTGGGACTCACACACAGTTGGTGTTGGATGATGTTGGGGTCAATCCTGGGCATGTCTTTGTGACTCCAGGCATATACATCTCGATGTTCCGAGAGGAGTTGCATCATAGCCCGCCGCATGGCAGGTTCTATTCTGCTACCGATCCTAACCGTGGTCTCAGGGTTGCTCACGTCCAAGGGAGCCAACTCGAGTGATTCGCTAGGCTCCACTTGTGGAGAGCTTGCTCTTCCGCCTAGTCCATAAATTCTCCTAGCGTTGTGGGAGTCTTCCTGGATAACTCCGCCATAAATGGGTTCTAAACTTCTAGGGCCATATGCCACCCAAGAGGGCGGCAAGGGTGATCTCCTCGTCTTGGTCATCAGTTCACATGCGCTCCTCATTGAATATGGTCAGGTATGCTTTCAGGTTCTTGTCATCTTACTAGTTGACGATCAGAGGTAATCTATTGGGCGTCTTCTCTTCTTGCTAGCCATGAACTCTGTGATGAAGAGGAAAGCAAGGTCCTCGAAGCTGTAGATCAAGTTCGATTCTAGCGACATGAACCATGCCCACGCTACATCCAGATTCTCAAGGGGATCCTTGGATCTGTTGTACAGGTCTATTTGAGAAATCCTGAATTTTGGTGGTAGTAGCATGACCATCACTTCTGCATTATAAGGCATATTAGTACTTATGAGCATTTGGTCTACTGAGGATAAGGTTCCCACCGTTTTAGCCATCTCCTTGTACTTGCACATGAGGTCACACAGCTCATATTGCATCTACTTATTCTCTTCATCATCGACATCCATCCCTCTTATGCCTGTTACTCGCCCTACCTGTTGTGACTGAGCTTAGTATCTTCATGTAGCTTGGTGTCTACCCGTAAGGCTTCATTCTCATTCTAAGGTATTTCCACTTGTGTGGTTAGCGTCTTCATCAATTGTTCCATTTCTACAAAACATGCTTCCATGTCTTTTAATAAAACTTCTGGACCTCGAGTTGTCTAAGAATGGATCGTCTCCGGCATAAAAAAGACAAGTAACGTCTATAGGATAGATCCCACAAACGATATCACTGTTAACATAGTGTTTTTTATGCCTAGACAAGGTTCCAGATACTCGTATTACGATCTTCACCTGCAACCATGAAGACAAAGGTGGGCTCAGGGTGGTCTGGGGAACCTCCAATACTAAATCAATCTCACTTGTTTAGAGTATTGAGTTTTTGGATAACAGAGTTAAGAGAGAGTTCTTTGTACTTGGGATGTAAGTTTTATATGAGGTTTCAGGGGGACATTCTATACCCAGTGTCCGGGTTTGGTCATCCCGCTTGTTGCTATTTTAGTGTGGGTATTTAATGTGATATGGTGCTCTGAGGTAAGGTTTTCAATGTGGCGTGGCTTCCAGGGTGCATCCCGGTGCTGGGTGAGGAGAACGATCGTTTCTAATTTCCTTCGTCAAAGAATGGAGGGTTGTCCATGTCCTCCATTCACTTGCCGGTGTAGGCTTTTTAATGCTAGGTGCGAAAGTGGATGTTAGAATCGGCGTTTCCATCTGTCCCCCTTAGTCTGGTTTCCCACACTGCGGACTCTCTTTATCTAATACAACTTAAAGGGATTGGCCCCTTGGGTGACTCTGAGGCTGTTGGAGGGTAAGGCCTTGGTTGAGACGGGCCTCACTGTCTTGCCTTGCCCAACTAACATGGATTGGGTGGGGGGAACTACCTTCCTACCTGACATAAATGAAAGAAAATTTCATAGCAAAATCTCCACATTACTTCACCTAAAAGGTACGATAGTCATTAGTAAAAATTGACGGTACAATTTAAGGGTGGGCAGCGGGGCCCCCGTTCAATTAGGGTTTCGGATTGGAACCCCAAATTAATTTAGGGTTCCAATCTGAAACCCTAATTTTATTTAAGGGTTTCAATCCCCCTAAATCAATTTAGGGTTTCGGATTGGAACCCCTAAATTAATTTAGGGTTCCAATTTGAAACCCTAATTTTATTTAAGATTGGAAACCCTAAATTCAGTAAATTGATTTAAGGGTTTTAATTGAAAAGAAGCATAGGCTGATGAACTATATTTTAAATGTCCAAGTCTAATGACACTAAAATTATAACAAAAATATAGTTTTGTTATATTTTTGTCTTACTGAATTTAGAATTATGGAATAGTGTTATAACCATTCTATGAGGTTCATCCTCAAACAAAATCTTATACTCGTAGGCCTCTCTTCATTTTGACAAAACTTGTGGCTAAACGGATCCAAAATCTTGCTTAGCACCATTAATAATATTAATCTCAAGCCAGATTGAAAATGTTCTTCTACTTAGCTTTTGTTAACCACCTTATTTTGGATTAAAAAGGAAAAACACATTGTTTGTTATAAGTGTGGAAAAGTAGGTCATTATAAATATAATTGTAAAGTTAAATAACAAATTAATGAATTAGAGATACCACAAGAACTAATAGAGAAATTATCAATCTTCCCTTCCCCTCTAATTTATTTTGACTCCTCTCTATCTCTCTCTCCTCTCTCATGCAACTCTATCTGTCGGTGCATCTCTCTCCTCTCTCACATAGCGGCACCAATCTCTCTCTCTCCCATCATGACCTCTAACTAGAAATTGAAAAACCGACGAGAATCCAGCCGAAACAGAGCCTATTGGTTTTCTCCCCCATTAATTGGCCAATTTTAAACAATGAAGAAAATTAGTTCAGTTTTGGACCGAAACTAAACTACCTATGTTGGTTTTCACCCATAATCTTGATTTCTACAATAAAAGAGGCTACAATGAATAGTAGATTTTCTTTGAGTTCACATTGCACAATTACTATTTTGCCCTCATTTGCATAGTTACATTTTTGTCTTCTAATTCGTCATTAAAATTTTCCATTATTCTAGTAATAATTAGAATATAATAATAATAATATTAATGAACTTACAAATAATCTAAATTGAAGATTTTGGTTTATTGAACTTTTGTGGAACAAATTTACAACTTAGGATTTTTTTTTTTATATTTCCTTTAAAAATAATAGTATTTTTATGTATAAAAAAATAGTATTTCTCGTATATAATATTATTTGAAAAAATAACAATTATCTTCATATTCTTTTTCATAGAAATTCATAAAAATAAATCATAGTCATTGGACTAATAATATTTCTATTTTATAAAATGCAATTATTATTTTTAGGTTTCAATTATACATCAGTTTATAATTGGTCTTTAATTTATCATATTTATTATATTTTTGTGCTAACGCATTTCATATTAATCAATTGGTAATGCATTTTTAAATTATTATTAAAAGAATTAATAACACTTTTTATCTTTTAAAAAATAATTTTGGTAAGAACATGCTTTTTGTTGATGACGTGTTTCGTATACCTTTGGACTGGGTCCTCAGCGGTCCGAGTCTTCTGTTTCAAGGGCTTACAATAACGAAAAAGGGATCGGGAAAGGCAGCCCTGGGGTGGCTCGGGAAACCTCCGATGCTAAAGTTAGCCTGGATTTACTAAGCGATGGGAGAATTAAGGAGACAATGAGCGTTAATGTATTTTTAGCCAGAGGATTCGATCCCCTTACTTAGTAGTCAAAGGGGCCTTTTATACTCAGCTCAGAGAGTCAGGAGGCCATGCCCTGCGACCTGGGAGAAGGGGAAATCCTCCCGAAACTCCTTCCGCCATGCTGTCTTTAATGCGGCGTGGCTCTCTGGAATCAGTCATTTAATACGGCATGGTCTCCTGGCGTTTCTGGGTAGTCCAGTCTCTTCCCCTTGGCGTGTTTCCTTTTTCTTCCTCCGACTTAGTTTCCCGTGCTTCTTCTACAACATCTCATCTCAATGCGGGCGTAACCGCCCGACCTATACGTGTCATGGGTCGATTCTAAACCACTAGGAGATTCCTCGTGGGCTTGGGCTAGGCCAACTTCAGCTACGTGGGGTATGGGGGACATGCTTGATGTTGGGCCGGGGTTGGCTTCTATGGGCTTTTAGGCCCCTGACGAAAATCCCCAAACAGTTACGCTACCAATTCTCATCGAGTTAACCGATGGGAATTTCCTTTGCTCCTGCTTAGTGCTACCAATTACTCCTCTCGCCGTTGAATGAAAACATTAGGGCTTGATTATTCCATGTGCCCAACTCTGATTCTTTTGCTACTTTTCTGAGGGATGTAATCTTGGCATTTCGCGGGCTATCATTTTATCTTTTCCGCAATAATGATTGTCAGACGTTCCCTCTTTTTGCAACTGTGCTGCCACATGGGGCCTATAAATCCTTCCTCTTTTGCACTCATGATGTGTTGAGAACCAATAACTTCTGCAATACTTTCATTGCCTCTCTTCTCTTTACACCTTTTTGCTTTCAACCCTTCAAGCTTCTCCCACTACAGTTCGACTCAACTGCCCAGATGGACTCCCAGAAATCTACTAACCCTGTGTGTTCAGATGGTCGTCCCGAGGTTGGTTTGTCGAACCTGGGCTATGCAGGTCACTCCTGGCGTTCGGAGGCCACTTCTGAATTTCTTTTGTTGTTGGCCTTGACTTACCATATCCCAGATTCGATGGTTCTCAAAATTTCGGGGCGTCGCGAAGGGATCGTGAGTGCCAAAGGCTTGAAGACGTGGGTCGCCCTATTCCCTAGCATGTTTTCCTGTGAATTGATACTGCATTTCTCCTGCTCGGTTCACAAAATCCTATACTGCCTGGGACTTGCTCCAGCTCAATTTCATTCAAATGCCTGGCGAATTCTGATCTGTTGCTGTTTTTTATGGCGACAGGTGTCGTCGAAGTCTGACCCGAAACATGCTAACCTTACATACCGTGAATTTCTCCTGACCCATAATGTGAAGAGGGGCGTAGCAAAAATCTGCAGTTTCAGGGGAATAGCTGCCCTGGTTGTACTGGAGCTGGGATACCGCAAGGTGTCAGACTAGACCAACAACTTCTTCTTCCAGTTTGGCAATGGATGAAAGTTTCCCATGGGTCAGGTTGGCTGGGCTGAGTTTCCGATCAAGGCTTCCTGGGGGGTTATCCCAAGCGACCGGGTTGTGCATCTGACCGCTACCCCAGGAGAGTTGCACCGTATCACGACCATTCGAGACTGGGCAACCAAAAACCGCCTCCTTGTACACTCAAAGGTTCTCTTTGGGGAGGATAGCCTTGATGCTTTTCTTCCTCGAATAGCTCACATCATTCCTTCCACACAGGGTATTATCGTTCGTCCACCGTTGGATTCTTCAAGGAAATGAACCTCGAATCCTCCTCCTAAAGGCAAGGGCAAGAGAGTCCGTTCGGAGAATAGTGGGGATGATCTCTCACACCCGAAGGTCTTGGTTTTGATGGCCGTTAGTGCTGGACGCCCTGAGTCCTGGAGACACTTTGTCCCCTTTTCATCTACAATGTTAGCCTAGCGTTGTGAAGACGGGGAGTCCTCGAATTCTGGCACATCCGCTGCGCCCTTTCCTTCCATGGCCTAAGGGGTCCTGAAACCTCTACAAGGGTGCGAGATGTCTCTTGGAGGGCGAACGTGGTCAACATGCACCTTTGGGGCGCTCTTCTAGATAGGGCGCCTAGCCAAATTCCGGTGGTGGCACAACCCCCAGAACTAAATGTGGAGATGTCTCATTCCTCGGTGTCCACTATTCAAACCTTGGTTGAGGCCTTTGAGTCCAAGGAAGTCTCGAGCCATCTTAGGGTGGACTTGGGACCTGTCGATAAGTGCACTTCTATTCGTAGGTCTCCTGATATTGACTCCATTGCCACCGTTGTTGGGTAGGTGCCGGTCGTAGATGCTGCTATAATCGAGAGTGGTCAGTTGGCAGCCGAGCACTATGTTCCTACCCCGCCAGTCCTAGAGGGACCATGGTGGTCAAACCTTCCACTTTGACCCCGCCGAGCCCAGGGACGGCTGTAACGGCAGCGGGGAGTCCAAATGAGGGAGACAAACCAGAAAACCTTGGGGGCGAGGACGAGGCACCCTTCATTGTGCTTCCTGCCCCTCTGGTAGGTAAAAGTGCTCTTGCAAGGAAGTTCGTGATGAGCCCATGAGAGGGGAATTGCAACCTTTGAAGGTGGTGGATGAAGCCACTCTAGTTTCCCCTAGGTCAGAGGATGGGGCTTGGCAGGAGGAGGCTCTGGAGCGGGAGGCCGATCTATTGCTAAACTTCCTCATTGAGGTCCTTTCTCTTACTTTATACTTTATGCTTTGTGCTCTTTCTTTTGATTCCAACCTGCTCTCTTCCTTTTCTAACTTCGGGATTTGCAGGGAGTTAGGAGGTAGGCTGAGCATATAGTGAGTGGCCGGGAGGTTGTAGAGAGAGAGAACTTGGGTCTCTAGTCCCTGGTGGAGCGAGAGAGGGAGGAGAGGAGCTGCTTGGAGGCGGAGCTGGCTATGGCTAGGAAGTCGGCTGTGAAAGCGTAGGAGTCGTTGAGCAAGCTTCAGGAGTCACAAGATTTGCTTCAGATGGAGAGCAAAGGGTTAAAGGGCCTCAGGGATTTCGACGCCCAACAAGTCAAAACGCTGGAGGAGGAGCGCTCAGCCTTGTCGGCCATTGCGGAGGACCGTGGGGACTTGTAGTTCGCAGCCATGATTCATGAAGAGGAGGCTCTGGCTAACCTGGGGGCGGCCCACAAGAGGATTGCCACCTAGGATGTGGACATCCAAGATTTGCGGAATGACCTGTCGCTAGGGTTGTAAAATGAACAGGCTACTCAACAGGCAGCTCGAATTCGACTTGATTAAACTCAAAATCGGCTCGAATCAAATATTAAATGGGCCGTTCGTAAACATAGAAATAGACTCGATTATTAAACGATACAAACTAGTATAAAACTCGACCGACTCAATTAATGTTCGTGAACATACTCGTATGAAGCTCGACTCGACTTGTGAGCTCGACTCGTATATATTTATACATATATAGTAAAATATATAATATATATAATAACCAATTATTATATATGTATATAGAATTATAGTGACTTATAGTTATAAACTTTCTTCTACATATACTATAAGTCTATATATTTAATTTATAATATTAATATATTATATTGATATATTTATCTTATTCTTATCAAATAGTGAATTGTCATATAAAAAGTTATGCTTATAGGCTAATAAGGCTCTAGGCTATAGGCTATAAGCTATAGTCATAACTTATTAATTTATAACTTATCATTCATAATTATATCATTCTATGAAGTACTATTGAAGACTTTACAATATTTTTATTAATCTATCATAACATAATTATTAAATACTTATCACCTATGATTCTTAGATTATATCATTATATATTCTATGAATTTACATTGTACTCATAATTCTATCATTCTATAAAGTATTATTAATAACTTATCACTAGTTATTAATTTTATTACTTTATATATGATTAATCAATAATCACTAAACTCATAATAATGTATTCAGTATTCATAAGATTATATAAACTATAGTAATATACATGTTTAGTGTTAAATATGTCTTTTTTTACAACACTACTTGCTAGTTTTAAAAATTATTTTATATAACAATTAACATGTATTATAATTTATAGAGTATAATATTTTCTAAAATAGAATACTCGTTTTGGTTAATATACGGTATTAGTATATAGTATTATTATATTATACTAATTAATATAACTATAAATTTATATTATGAGTACCAATTTGGACAATGTTTGATAAAATATAGACAATTTTATAGTATAATTAAATATTATAAATAAATATAGTTTTTTTTACAACACTACAGTCACTACTTGCTAGTTTTAAAAATTATAGTATATAAAAATTAACATGTATTATAATTTATAATGCATAGACTATAGTATTTTTTTAAAATAGAATAATATTTAAATTAGTATGGTATGTTAGTATAATAGTATTAAAGCAAGATTAATTTCAACCGTTGGATATTTTATTACTTTTACGTGGGACTTGGGAGCCGTTGGATAATTTCAACCTATTTACCCTGGGGTTACAACAAGTTACCGAGTAAGTTGTTTAACTCTTGTGCTGTTTCACGAATCACAATTTCACTCGATTGGCAATTGCCCTTCAGGCTTCACTTTCTCTCTATCTCAGTCTCTCAGTCTCACCCATCGAGAAACCCTAGCCTTTCCTCTAGCCTCTTATGCTTACACGGTTACACCGATTACTAGTTACCTCTTATAATCTATCATTCGATTTGAATAGAATCGACTTGTCTGGTGCATCACCTTCATTTGTTCTCGAGGGGCCTCGAGTGAAAACGGCTGCTTCTGCCAGAAACCCTAGCAGATGCAACCGGCTGTCGTTTTTTCTGGGAGCCATGGTTGTAATTTCAGCCTTTGAGAAAGCAGCCGGTCCTCGACAAATGAGTCAATAAATGCAAGCATTTATGACTCTCAACCACTGTTTCCTCGATTTTGTGGTTTGTGGTTCTCTGGTTCGTCGATTCGTCCATCTACGAGTCGATTACCCAACTTATTTTCCTTTTTCTATGCATTTGGTTGGGAATGTTGGCAGATTTGATTGATCTTATCTAGTTATAGTTTTATCTAACTATTTTCTATGCCCATTTCTGGTTCTATCCTAACTCTTTTTTATATTGTGATTTGTGGTATTTTTACGTTGTAGATCTAGATGAAATCATTTAAGTGTACTGTCATTCGTGAATCGTGACTACTCAGCAGTCGTATATGCTAATGCAGGCTTTTGTGAGACACTGAGATTGTGATTGTCCAATGTCCATCACTTTGATTGTTAAGTTTATATTTTATTTATTTTTTTATTTTGTAATAGTTGAATATGCCCTGTTAGAACTTAGACCTTAGGCCATTAAGTGTTAACTTCATGTTTTGGTTATTTTGCTATTGCTTACAATTTTTCAAACTTGTATTCTAGCTTGAGCTTTTATATTTGAGCTTGCTTGCTCATCTTTCCTACTGAGTTGTGCTTGAAGAAAAATTTCTAGTCTTCTGTGAGTTCTCTCAGCCTCTCAAGTTAATTGCTATTTAATGATGCTTTATGTTCTTGCTTGAACTATTTAATGATGCTTTATTGTTCATGTTTGGGTTGATTAATTTGATCCTATGCTGATTTTGGCCTTAAGTAGTGGTGCATGTTTTATTTAACATTTATAGGTTGATTTATCTTCTACAATCTGTCTTTGTAGTTGTGTAAATGTGTTTATGTTCAATTTCAAGACTTAAAGTATGCTTTCTTGAATCTGTTTTGGTTGATTATAAATGATCATATATGGTGATTGTTTCAAGTATTTAATGTTGTCTTACTTGATTAATCTTATCCAATCTGTTTTGTGTTTATGTTTTAATTACAAGTATTTAAATATACTTTTTTGAATCTATTTTGGTTGATTATAAATGTTTATATATGGTTCTTGCTTCAAGTATTTAATTATGCCATCTTTAACATGTCTTACTTGATTAATCTTATCCAATTTGTTTTGTGTTTATGTTCTAATTTCAAGTACTTAAATAGTTAAATATGCTTTCTTGAATCTGTTTTGGTTGATTATAAATGTTTATACATGGTTCTTGCTTCAAGTATTTAATTATGCAATCTTTAACATGTCTTGCTTGATTAATCTTATCCAATCTGTTTTGTGTTTATGCTCTAATTTCAAGTATTTTTTTTTAGAAGAGCGGAAGGTCACATGTCCAAGAGTGACCCCCTCCCCTATTTATTAAAATAAAATCCTTACTTTTGGCGGAGGAATACCGTGGAAACAGAAACAAATACCAAGGGAAAAACCAAAGGAACCATAACAAAAAATACTAAACAAAAACAACCCTATTAATCAAAGAAAAAAAAAACCAGAAGTGAACCAAGGAAAAACCAGACCTAACATCGTAAAGATGGGGGGCCTAAACTATCCAAACGGATCAAACCTTGAAGAATCTGAGGCATACTACAATTATTATAGTACACCAAATCTGCTCCTGAAGCCCCAGACCTGGCCAACCAATCCGCCACCCTATTACCTTCACGCAATACATGTTGAAAATGGCATTGCATAATTCGGGACAACCCAATAATTTCCTCCCAAAAATCCTCTAAGTATCATACACCACATCTCCCTCTCAGCCACCAAGAGATAACCACCTTCGAATCCATTTCTACTATCACCTTAGTGATATTTAAAGCTTTGCAAACTCTCAAACCTTGAAGTAGCGCCATGAGTTCCGCTTTATTATTGGAACCAAAGCCAACATGTGAGGCATAAGCCTGAACATGTCGTCCTGATTCGTTACGAATGATCCCCCTAATTCCACAAGAACTTGGATTGCCAAGACTACTACCATCCGTGTTTAGTTTATGCCACCCCGACAGTGGCTTAACCCACCGTACTGCTTTGCAAGAAGGGACTTTAGGGACAACCGATTTTATCCTCAGGGCCTCGAGAATCATACCATCTTGGTGAGACAACCGTTTAGGCTGCTTAGCCACCTGATAAAGGGAACCAAGCCATACACAAATAGAATGGACAACAGTTTCGTGGGATTCCAAAATACCTTCCATCCGAGCTAGACATCTTCTTCTCCATAATCGCCAAGTGACAATGATGGGCAAAATGCCCACAATAAATCCCACCTGTGTAGATGAACTAGCCCGCCTGAACCAAGTCCCTGCATTCTGTTTCCAAGCTCTTCCCATAGGAATACCAAAGATAGTGCCGAAAAAGGACCATATTTTCTTAGGGAAATCACCCTCAAAGATCACATGGTTCATATTTTCAATGTGACCTACAATACAACAATCACATTTGGAAGCAAGAGGAATACCAATACGTTGCAATCTATCATCCACACTCAAAGCCATTTGCCAAGCCCTCCAAAAAGGTATGAACATTTTTAACAGAAGACATTTATGCCAAATCGAAGTATACCAATCAAGAGGAGATCCTCTAACACGGATACAGTTCCAGGCAGATTTGGTAGAGAACATACCTGTCTCCATGGGAGTCCAAATCAGAACATCCTTTCCAGAATCAGGCCTTGATAATGAGATTAAAATCTCATCCACCTTATCCCACCCTACTAATCTTTCTAACATATCCACATCCCAACTGTCCCATAACCGACAATCTTTTATTTTAAGCAAAGGTGAACCCACTGGGGACATCTCATTTATTAGCAGGCCATTGTCCCTCCATTTATCATACCAGGAAAAAATATCTCATTCTCTAATCTTCCATTTCGAATTATTCAACAATAATGGAATACAATTTGCAACCATTCTCCAAAACCTAGACCCTTTTGAGGCCTGAATTAGGCACCAAGGCTTTGATCCCACATATTTTGCTTTGAAAAAATTGGCCCATAAAGAATTCCTTGAATAAGGTTCCAAGCAAAACGCATATGCAAAGCTTTCTGACAATCCTGAAGAGCCCGCAACCCGAGCCCCCTTTCTTCCATAGGGTTACAAATATGTCTCCATGCCACCCATTTTCTTTTATCCCGCCCATCTGATTCTCCCCAAGAGAAAGAACTCATCAACTTGTGGATCTTGGAAATGATAACTTGAGGGACCTGTAAAACAACAAAAAGATGAATCGTCATGCTGGATATAACATGCCGTAACAAAATGAGTTTGCCACCAGTAGATAGCAGTCGCATTTTCCAGCCGCTGATTTTTTGCCTCACTTTATTAATCATTTCTTCTAAATGGGCCTGTTTAAGTCTTCCCAAAATTATCGGCACACCTAGGTATTTGAAAGGGAAAGTCCCCTCCCTGAACCCAAAACTACGTAACAGTCTTCGCTTTCTTCTAGAGGAAATTTTGTTCGAACAATATAATGCCGATTTTTGTATATTGATAGCTTGTCCCGACCACCTCTCATATTGGCTCAAAATTTGCTGAAGAAGTCGAACCGATCTCTGACTACCATTGGAAAAAATCATGACGTCATCAGCATACATCAAATGAGAAACAATAGGTGTACCTCAGGCCTGCGAAAACAACCCAAACTTGTGCTCATGGACACTTCCCTAAATCAACCGGGATAGGACCTCTTGCTGAATGATGAATAAATAAGGTGACAGCGGATCACCTTGACGAAGACCTCGGCCTCCCGAAAAGAAACCCTTGACTGTACCATTCATCATAACCGAATACCAAGGGCTAGAAATACAGAAATGCACCAAATCACAGAACTGAGAAGAAAAACCAAACCTGCACAAGACTGTGATAAAAAAAGCTCAGTCCACACGATCATAAGCTTTTGCCATATCTACTTTTAGCATAATATTACCCCCGTGAATTCTTTTATTAATCGAATGAACCATTTCCTGAGTGAGACTAATGTTCTCAAAGATGCTTCTTCCAAGAATAAAAACACCTTGCTCCGAAGAAATCAGGCGAGGCAATAAACCTGTTAATCGAGATACAATAATCTTGGAGCAAATTTTATAAAAAACAGAGCAAAGGCTGATGGGGCGGAACTTATCAAAACCTGTAGGCGACTCCACCTTTGGTATTAAAACCAAATATGAAGCCATAAAGTACTTTGGTAGATGTTTCAACATGAAGAATTCTAGCACTGCCTTCCACACATTAGCTTTAACAATCTCCCAGCATGTTTTATAAAACCCCAACCCAAATCCATCTGGGCCTGGTGCACTCTGAGGCGGAATGGAAGACACAACCTGAAACACTTCCTCCATAGTGGAAGGACGAGTGAGGGAGGCATTTTCCTCCTCTGAAATGACTAGCGCAATGTATTCTTTCAGTCTAGGCTGTTCTGCAGGTGGGTCCCCTTGAAGAAAAGAAGTGAAATACTCTACTGCCCCTTGATGAATACTTTCTGGCGTCTCATAAACCACCGTGTTCGACCACATATGTAGCACTTTTTTTCTTCTTTTATTAGCAAGGCAAGCATGAAAAAACTTGGTATTATGATCCCCCTCCACCTGCCATTTTAACTTAGCCATTTGTGCCAATCTCACCTCTTCCCAATGTCTCCAAATAGCCAAATCCAAAAATGCCTCATGTAATTCTTTTCCCAAATTGTCTTCCCAAGATAATTGCAGTTGTTGCTCAATCTCCTCAACCTGTTTTTCAACAGCATCAATACGACTCAAAGGATGGCCAAAGACCCTTTTATTCCATTCTTGAAGAGCCATCTTTGTCTGCTTTAATTTTCTAGTCAAAATTTGGATAGGTGACCCTTCCACATATACCTCCCAAGCTGATCGAACACAATCTAAAAAATCATGATGGTCCACCCACATCGGCTGGAAGTAGAACGGAGTTCGGCCATAAGAGAAAGGATCTCGCATAACTTCTACAAACATGGGAGCATGATCTGAGGTAGAGCGTGGCAAATATGAACAGATAGTATTAGGAAACAAAGCTAGAAAAGAACTATCCATAAGAGCAAGATCAAGGTGCGCCCAAGAACGAGCAAGCCCCTTTTGCCCATTACACTAAGAAAAAGCACTCCCTTTCGTAGCCATCTCCATCAGACCTCATTGATGAATCCAATTATTAAACTTCTCCATAACCATACTAGGCCGAGGCCTACCTCCTTTTCTTTCAGAATCATTCTGTATAATATCAAAATCACCCACAAAGATACGAGTGTCCAAACCAACATTATTAATGCTAAGATCCTCCCAAAGAAGACGTCTCTCCACTAAGGTACATTTAGCATAAATAACTGCAAGCAAGAATTTCATATTTCCTTCACCAACCACAATAGAAATAAATTGCATACCCATCTGAACAAGATGCACCTTATAAATACTATTTCAGAAAATCCATATTTTGCCCCCTTCACCCTCATTAGAAAGAAAGTTATCAAAATTCAATCTTCGTGCCAATTGACGTGCACCCTCTACATTTTGAAAAAGTTCTAAAATAGTAACAACTTTTGGTCTCAATTTTTCAATCAACTTCTTTAATCTATTCTGAGAGGTTCCAACCCCCCTAATATTCCATACAAAAATAGAATCAATCATTGGGCAAGATTAGAAACTCGGGCATGAACCCAAGAAGAACTACGCAGTTTAACAAACATCTTCTTCTTGTATTTTTTCTTACCTTCATTGGCCTGAGACTCCGTAAGGTAATCTTTCTCCTGGGTGAAGACCTCTGATTGAATTTCTGGCTCCGGTTTCGAAACTATATTCTCAATCACAATCAGTTCCTCTCCTATTTCATCCTCAGATCCTCTGCCCCCATCCTCTCTGTCTGCACTTCAAACTATCCAATCTCTTCACTTTGCACCTCAACCAAAGGCGCACTCTGATTTAGGTTTAAGTAGCCCATCATAGACAATTCCCCCAGAGAACCACCCGTAGACTTCTTAGCAGTTTCTGTAATCCTCACGTTGCCTCTGTTTCCTTCACTAAACTAATCCTTCACAGCCTCTATTTCCGTAATCATCATCACATTGCCGACCTAGTCAAGCACTAAAGCATTTTCTTTCTTAGGTTCCACGATCCCCACTAGTTCTTCTAATATTAGTACCACACCCAATGATTTAGATGGAGGATTTAAATCCACCGTAACCTTCTCCACATCTTTCACTGGTCCCTCTTGTTCCTTACCATTGGTCATCGTGATGTCCACACCAACAACAGGCAGATTGCTTTCGGCATCATTTGCTTTTGCCTCCTCCCCATTAACTGCGACCGGTTGCCCATTCTCCTGATGGCCTTTCTTCCCTTTACGTCCATACCCATTCCGCCTAGCCTTTCAAATTCTGCAAGTCCAAGCATTGTGTCCCTACAGTTTACACGTTGTGCAATATGCCGGGAGAGTCTTATAAAACACTTCTTGCTTGCAACTAGAAGGTAACCCCGGAGCCCCAATCCAGAAATGGGAAAGCGGAGGTTTTGCAACATCAACTTCTACACATAAATGTCCTCCATCCGTTCTTGTAGCACACTGGGTTGGATTATTTTGCCGAATGATAGTACCTATCGGCGCCATCAGGATAGTCAGGAATGCTTCTTGAATATGCTTTGGTTGATTATAAATGTTTATACATGGTTCTTGCTTCAAGTATTTAATTATGCCATCTTTAACATGTCTTGCTTGATTAATCTGTTCCAATCTGTTTTGTGTTTATGTCCTAATTTCAAGTACTTAAATATGCTTTATTGAATCTGTTTTAGTTGATTATAAATGTTTATAAATGGTTCTTGCTTCAAGTATATAATTATGCCATCTTTAACATGTCTTGCTTGATTAATTTGTTGCAATCTGTTTTGTGTTTATGTTCTAATTTCAAGTATGAAATGGTATTGTGTTTAATATGTTTTTGTTGATAAATTTTATCCAATTCATTCTATGTTTATGTTGTTGAGGTGCCTTGCTTCTGGAGGCACATCGAGCCACTAAGGCAAGATTATATACTAAAACTGTTCAAGTCAAATTAGTTTGACTTTAACATCTGTTCTAGTTGATATAGACACATTGAGCCATCAAACCAGGGCTGTATAACAAAATTGTTGGAGTCAAATTGTTTTGACTTTAACATCTTTTAGTATCCTTGCTTTCTGGAGGCACCTTGAGCCACCAAGACAAGGTTGTTTTGATTTTTGGTCAGTGTTTATATGCTTATTGCATGTTTCTGATTTTGTGTTTACAAAATATTTGACCTTAGTAAATGAGTGATCCAGTGAATGAAGTTGATCCGGTGGAGGAGTATGAAAATGAAAACTCTGTTGGGATTAGCTTAGTAGAGGCCATATTTGATAATGATAGAGACACTACAAATACTCAGGCCCCTAATACTGTGTCTACTGAGGGCCCCTCCACAGAAGTTCAAACAGTAGCCTATGAAAGAAAAAAAAAGAAAGATGACTTCTTATGTATGGAATGATTTTGTCGAAATTGATAGAGATGGGGTTAAACAGCCTCAATGTAAGTGGTGCAAAACGTTATTTAAAGCTTCTTGATCAAGTTCTACGACTACATTACGTAGGCACTTGCTGACTGTTTGCCATACATGGGGTCTAAGAAAAAATTAAAAGTCTTAACAGTTGAGTCTAAGGAGGCAGATCGTTGCTTCATTGCCTCAAAATTTACCTATGATTGTAGTAGGGTGCAAGAGCTTGCCTATCATATGATACTTTACCATGGATATCCATTCTCTTTAATGGAATATGTGGTATTTAATAAATTCATGAGTGCAAACATTCCATATTGGGAAAAAATATCTCGGGCTGCTGCAAAGAAAGAATGCATGAGAACTTATGAGAATGAAAAGAAAAAGTTAAGGGCTTTGCTTAAACATGTGAATAAAGTTCATATCACAACTGACATGTGGACTTCTTGTCAAAAACTTTCATATATGGTAGTGACATGTCATTTTATAGATACTGATTGGCATCTTCAGAGGCGTGTCTTGAACTTTTGTAATGTGCCACCTCCACATACTGGTCTTCTTATTGCTGATGCTTTAGAAAAGTGTTTCCAAAATTGGGGGATTGAGAATAAAATTAGTTTAATTACTGTAAGTGGGCAATTGTTTCATGCACGTTGTTGTGCACATATAACCAATTATGTGTTGTGCACATATAACACATACTGTACAAAATTACTTGTACAGTATAGACTTGGTGAGATTAGGGATATTGTTGATTGTGTTAGAGATGGTATAAAATATCTGGTAGCATTAGAGAGTAGGCTAAAACAGTTTAGTGAAATTGTAAAATAGTTACAATTGCCCTCAAAGAAACTGATTTTAGATGTGCCTAAAAGATGGAACAACACTTATTTAATGTTGGATGCTGCAATTCAGTTCAAAAAAGTTTTTCCTAGATTTGGTGATATAGATAGATGTTTTGAATGGGTTCCAACTGTTGAAGAGTGGGGGCAAGTTGAAAATTTTTGTCAACTATTAGCTATTTTTAATGAAGTTACCAATATTGTATCCGAAAGTGATTACCCAACAGCAAACTTATTTCTTTCTGAAGTTTGGAGAATGAAGGACATCTTAGGTAAGAAGAGTAGAGATGAGAATGAGTACATGAAATCAATGGTAAGGAAAATGAGTGCTAAGTTTGACAAATATTGGGGAGAGTGTAATCTACTGATGTCAATTGCTGCGGTGTTAGATCCTAGATTCAAAATGGTCCTAATCCAGTTTTTTTTTTCCTTTAATTTATCTCGGGCTGGACGCTGCTAAGAATATTGATCATGTCTCTCAAGTGTTGCTTGAGTTATATAATGAGTATGTTCATGAATACAATTAAACTCTTGAGGCACAAAGAGAGCAGGATAATGCTCGAATGAATGTATCTGGTTCTTCCTCAAGCGTTGGGACTGGGAGAAGCATGTAGAGTGGCCAGTCATTATTGAAATCTTTTATTAAAATTGTTGATACCGTGCAGCCTAGTAAATCAGAACTGGACAATTATTTAGAGGAGAGTATTTATATTTGTGAAGAGGGTTCAGATGCAAGTTTTGATGCCTTGGAATGGTGGAAAACAAATAGTCTCAAGTTTCCAACTTTGTCCAAACTGGCCCGAGATATTTTGGCTACACCAATTACCATAGTTAGCTCAGAATCAACATTCAGCGCAGAAGGCAGAGTCATTGATCCTCATTGAGCTTCATTAAAGACTGAAACTGCCCAGATGTTGTTATGTGGGTCTGATTGTGTTAGAGCAGGGTCTGATTGTGTTAGAGCATTATATGGGCTTAAAAGATCATTAACAAATTCTGTAAGTGTAATTTATTTATTTTAACTGCCTATTGCTATTTTACTATTTTATACTTACTATTATTAATTTATTTACAAAAATACTAACTACTGTTTTTTTTTTTTTTGTCAATAGATGGATGTTTCATTAGAAACTCATATTCTCTTGCCATAGCAATAGGCCCATACAGACTCAGATTTTGTTTTTTGAGCATGTTGAAAAAATGGAGCATTTGGGCAGTTTTCTAGTTTTATCTGGTTTGTTTTGGTTAATCTATATGATTTGCTATATGATATTTGGACAGTTTGTAATATTTGGACAGTTTGGTTGTTCTATCTGATTTTGTTTGGGATGATACGAGTCATGATAGTTTAGGTCATTTCTAAGTTCTAACTCCTCACCATTCAGATTTCCTAAATTTCTTTAAATGGTAAATTAAATTTTGCATTGCAAACATCCCTTGAAAATATTACTAAGTTAAAGGTACTTGAGTAATTTTGCAAGAGAATAAAAATTATATTAATGTTTTTTACTGTATCAGTGTGTGCAGGTTGTCATGGTGATTTTGTTCAAGTTTGGGAACTTGTTGACTTCTGACATGGTGAACTCAGATTTTGTATAAGTTTGGTAACTTCCTGTCATTGTGATTTTCCTAAAGTTTGGTAACTGCAGTCTGTAGTTGTCTGAATGATTTTCTTGAAGTTTGGTAACTTGTTGTGAACATCTGTTTTGGTAACTACAATTGGCCATCTTTAAAATGTCTGGTTGATTTTGTTGAACTTTGGTAACTTGTTATGAACTTGTAACTTCTTTGGTAACCTATTTGGTAACTGCCTATGGTATGAGAGTATGTTGGCTATTGAGTATTGTGAGCCTGTGGCTGGTAACTACCAACTGCATTTTGTATCTATTTTGTATTGATATTTTGTGGCTGGTATGAGAGTATTGAGTATTTTGTATGTTTGTGCCTATTGAAGTTGTCAACTTGTCTACCTCACTATTTATTGTCTGGTTGATATGAGTCATGCCTATTGCCTATTGTTGGGTCGTTGTTTTGGATCTGTTTTGTGGTAACTGCATTTGGTAACTTAGCTGAATCACTGATGCACATCTTTCTATCAGATTTTTGGTACTTGCTGACTTATGTGACTGTCATGGTGATATCAGATTTCAAAACTTGTCTGAATCCCTAATGCACATATTTATTTATGATATTGCTTGTATAATTGTATTGTGTAACTTGTTAGAGATATGATATTGATTTTCTAGGCAAATTAAGTTTTGCATTTTCTGTGGGATATCCCTTGACAATATTACTAAGTTAATAATACTTGAGCAAGGGATTAAAAATAATACCAATTTTTTAGTGTATTAGTGTATGCAGGGCAACAATATCAAGATTTCTGGCTCCATTCATGATTCCATGAAGACTGAGGACTTAGTCATTTGACAGCCCATTTTTTGTTTTGAAATATAATGTATATTATTTCATAATTTATTGTTAATTTTTTTATTCACTTGTTCCATTAAGATGTAAAATTTCGTTTAATATTGTACCATAGGTCCATAGCCATAATACTCTTGATGTAAATTTGTATTTAATTTGTTATTTACTGATGCATTTATTTTAATTTTATAATTTTATATGTTTATATTTTTAATTTTAATTAGTGGGATTTTGACATAAGCGAGCCGAGCTCGAGTCGCTCATTTCCCTTATACACGAGCCGAGCTCGAACTAGCTGATAGGCTCAGCTGACAAACGAGCCGAGCTCGCACACCCCAAGCTCTCTCAAACTCGGCTCGTTTACAGCCCTACCTGTCGCAGGTGCTAGAGGTTGCCACATGGTTGAGCTAGCAACTAGGGAAGGCTCTTTACGTCCATGATGAAGCTTGGTCCCACGGGTACTTGGAAGGTCTCAAGAGGATGTGCGATTATGTCATCCTCAATCCCCCAAAGGATTCCGGGGCGTTAGAGGCGCACTTGCTAGCTATTGAATTCAGAGACCTTAAGCCTGACGCGGCTACCCGAAACCATGTTGGTGAGATTGGGTGGGAGTTGATTCTGATTGCCTTTCACTCGAAAGATGATGACTCGCCCGACCTCCCTCCTAGGGATGATGCCAGTGCCGACTTAGGGGAAGGGAGCTTGGAGGACGTCGGGGTTTTACCCCGCCGAGCCTGGACAGAGGCCTGGCTCTGCCGAGATGGACCCTTCTAACTGCGGGGAAGAACACATAGCTTCCTGGCCTTGACCTCGCTTGGCACTGTTGTCTTTTTCTTTTCTTTTTATAGCTTTTTACTCTGGCTTTGTGCCCATAGGAATTATAGATGCCATGTGTCCATTTGCTTCCTTTTTCATGCTGTTTATCCGTTTGTTTGTCTGTCTGCCATAGACCTTTCTTCTTCTGAGGAGACGCCTCATGTTCTTGCCCTTTTGGTTCCCTTACCGTATGCTGTCTTTTAGTCTTCCCATGAGAACAATTCGTTAGTTGATGTGCCGTTTGTGAATCTATGATGATCTTGAGCAATTGGCCATTTAATGTACGCCCATCGATCTCTTCACATTTATGCCGTTGGATAATGCCCCATGTTTGTCATGGGATTCGTGTGAATCTCTTTGTGAGATTCACGTTAGATTTGATGAGACCCTTGGTGCACAGGTTCCTTGAACTTCAGAAAGTGAATCGTAGTTCCCTGCCTACAAATAGCCCTCTTGGCCTTTGTCATTTGTCATCACTTCTCCCTGCCTGCTTCCAAGCACTTTGTAGCTCTGTCTTCTTTTTGTGTTATTGTTGGCCATTTCTGGTTCTGATGGATCTTCTGGCCTTAAGCCAGCCTTCTGGCATTGCATCCTGCAGTGGGTTTTTGTGGAGACATGTGCTTGGCAGTTTCTCGAGGCTTTCAGAGAATGTCTTTTTGAAAGCTGTGTCATTTTTTATCACCAGGAGATGCCTTGAAAAGAAGGCATGCTCTCAATCCTACAGCTGGGCCGGTCGATGGGTTTCTTTTATCATAAAACTCCCCGTGTAGTTCACGTTTCGTCCTTACATCTCAGCTCGCCCCCTATCCGGGGTGGAGCTGGGCTTCTTTCCTAGGCCCGGTTATCGAAGGAGATTTATGACGTCCTGAGCTTGCTCAGACTTAGACACTTTCTCGCCTACCAAGGGAGGAGAAAGAGGGGCGATTGCTCCGATGAGGGGGCTTTTATGGAGACTAGGAAGGGTTTTACCTTCAACTCAAGCTTTTTGTTGTCTCGTCTTCTTTGGTAGAGTCCACGGAGGGGTGACCTCTATTTGTCACTTCCATATGGGCCCCCAGCCTGTGTGGAAGCTGTTTTGACTGAGGCTATTTTCTCCCAATTGATTGTCCTCAACGGTTGTGTGGTTCGGGAACTTGAGTTGACAGAGGCTACTTTTAGCCCCTTCCTTGTCGAGCTCATCTTCAAGGCAATTCCTGTGCTGTGGCCCCTCTATACTTCTGTGATGGTGCCTCTTTAGCGACCCTATTGATGCCACCTTTTTTGCCGATGGTACTGTATGGTACCCCGCTGAGCCCGGCATAGCTTGGCGGATTACTTTAACTTTCTCTTTGTATGGTTTCTTGAGAATGTGTTGTAATCTTTCTATTGTAATCGTTCTGACAGTTGATGAATAAAATGTTCTTCCATTTATACTTTTAAACTTTATCTTTTTTCATATTGCTTGCCTGTGCTTTGCGCATGCCCCTCACAGGCAGTATTATGTTTATTGCTTGTTGGGACTTGACATTTTTCTTTCAATCTTGATAAATTAATAAACTTTAGGGCAACATCCCGCCGAGTGTAACGGCTTATTCGCCTGCTTATCTCTGTAAGGACTTAATACTTGTTTGAGTTCCTTTGCATGATGTCTTGTTCACTTTCAACTCCTACAAAGGCCTTGTGTTAAGCATGCAAGGCCTTTGCAAAAGTTTCACAGTATGTAAAACCGGGTTGGCTTATTTGATCCTCGTGCTTGGCGAGTGGCTTGTAAGCCTCCACTCGCCCATATTCTTTTATGGAGGTCATGCGGTATGTAAGATTAAGGGCACCTCATTGACCCTCGTGCTCGGCGAGAGGAGGCGAGTGGCATGTAAGCTTGCACTCACCCAGATTCTTTGTGGACATGCTGCAAAATCAACGCCCAAATATATGTATACCAATTACCAACATGCCTTGCTGGTTCGACGTGGTGAGATTTCGGGGTCTCTACTCACTTTTAGGGAATGTGATGCCTTCTAAAGTTAAGACGGGTAGTCTTGAGACTATCCCACACTCCACCGAGGGAGAGTTAGGGGTGTCTCAAGCCACAACCTTCCCTTTTAGCCCCCAAGGGAGGTCGTCATCCCTTTACTGCGATGAGATGGGGTCAATATTCTGGCAGCCTTATGGCTGGCCCCGCTCTCCTCCATTAGGGAGATCGGTCTAACCCGGGATTAGTTCTGCCTTTTGATCCTTATGTGAAAGTAGTCTGTTTGAACAATATGTTTGACTGGACCCACTCCCATTTGTTGACGTCGCAGGAAAAAGGAGTGAGGGACAAGCTGGAGCTGTGCCCACTCTTCGTTGTAGTGGAACGGGATATGTTCAGGTAACCTCAGGGCTAGACCCGCTCTCCCATATGGGAGGGTTGAGATGGAATTTGGCTCATCCCGCCTTTTGGTACCCCAAGGGGAGGTCGTCTGTTCGGGCAGTATGTCTAATTAGACTCGATCTCGTTGGTCGATACCCATGAGGAAGGTAATGTGTGTTGGCTACTGAGGACAGATCCGCACTCTGCCATGGGAGAGGTAGAGGTGTCTCAAATCACTCTTTACCTTATACATTCCCCCGGGAGAGGTAGTCGACGGCCCACGGACTGGATTCCTCTTCATCGCGGTGGGATGGAGGCTGGACCTACTCTTCCACGCGAGAGGGTTGAGATGGCCTTTGGCTCATCCCACCCTTTGGTAACCCAAGGGGAGGTTTTCTGTTCGATCAGTATGTTTGACTGGATCCACTCCCATTGGTCGAAACCCATGAGGAAGGTAGTGTTTGAGGACAGGCCGGCAATCCACCACGGGAGGGGTAGAGCATTGCAGCTGGAGACTCGTTTCATTGACTTCCTAAAAAAAGAACTAACGCTTTCATTAAGTATAGTTCATACAAAAAGGGGATCAAATTTATGCAAAAGAGAATAAAAAACCCAATATCCTTCTTCTTTTTCCTTCTTATGCTCCCCTTTTCCTCCCGCAAGTTGGGACAGCTCGTGAGATGACAAGAGCTTGTTGCGGCTTTATGAGTGGCGCATACCCGTGCTAGGTGTTGCTCCTCCTGCCATTGGCTTCAGCTCTTGCGCATATCATTCTCTTGCCGAGGCTTGTTCTCCTTGGAGCTCGCCTACCCCCTGGGTCAATGGGAAATTTACCTTTAGGTGGTAGGTGGAGGTAATTGCCTTCAATTTGCTGAGCGTTGGTCAGCCGATGATGGCATTATAAGACGAGGGAGCTCTTACTATTAAGAAGTCGACCATGACTGAGGTGGTGTAGGGTGGGTTGCCCACCAAGACAGATAGGGTGATTGTCCCCACTGATTGAACTGTTTCCCCCGAGAAGCCCTTGAGTGACATTGGGGCCGACAGGAGCCGGGTTGCATCTATTCCCATGAGGACAAACGTTTCACAAAACAAGATATCTATCGAGCTGCCGTTGTTGATGAGGATTCTTCTGGTGGTGAAGTTAGCAATCTGTGTGTTGACCACTAATGCATCGTCGTGCGGGTAGAAGACTCCCTCCTCATCAGTTTCTCCAAAGGAGATCAAGGGAACTGGCTGCTCCTACGATACTTAGTGGGGCGGCAGGAGGCTGAGTTAAACTTTTTGATCTCAGGCCTTTCTCGTTTGCACTTTCCTTCCATATGAAGTTGCACCTCCACTGACAAAACCTCCCGCAACGGTCCAAATTTCTCCCACCAGGGGCACCACTTGGCATGGTTGCTATGGAGGGGCATGTGGTGGTCCCCGTTTGGCATCCCTCCTTCTTGAGCTTCCAACCTCCTTTGCCGATATCCTCTACCAGCAGTGCTCTCCCCAGAACGCTCCCTCCATGGTCGCTTCATTTGTCAGGATGAAGGGTATCGGGGTGGAGCTTGGTCCCCCCAGTGTGAACGACACTGCCTCGTGCTGTGGTTGGTCAACTGATGGCAAGTGCAATAACGACGCTCCTTCGGGTTTGGTTGTTTATCCTCCTTCGTGACGGTGAATGTTGATCAGTCGTGCCGGTGTGGAAAGTTCCTTACGTCGGGCTCTTCTTTCCTTACCTCCTGTTGCTTTCATTTAGCCTTCTCCCTGGTGTGGCTTTTGGTGTGTATTTTTCCTTTCCTGTCCGCTCGCTCTAGCTCCTTACGTTTATGAAGTTGTCGGCTTGATTCATGAACTTTCAGATGGTCGTGGGGTCCTTTTGGCCAGTTCTGCTATGAACGTTGATTGGGGCCAAACTCCCCCGAGGAGTGCTACTAGGGTGATCTTTTTTGTCTTGGTCCTCTGCAGTCGTTGGCTCCTTGTTAAACCGAGCTAGATAGGTTTTTAGGTTTTCATCTTCCCTTTGTTTGATGGTGAGGAGGAAGGTGGTAGGGCGCCTTCTTCTACTGCTGGCCATGAAGTGGGTGAGGAACAGGTGAGCTAGTTCATCGAAGTTTCCAATGGAGCCGTGTGCTAGGGAGACGAACCACGTCCTTGCGGGACCCCTCAAGGTTAGCAGGAAGGCTCTGCAAGCAACCTCCTCGGGAAACCCATGCAACGTCATGTGAGCCTTGAAGGTTTCGAAATGCTTAACTGGGTCCCGAGTCTGGTCATACATCTCCATAGGTGAGACCTTGAACTTTGGTAGTAGCGGAACCACTATCACCTTTGCGCTGTAGGGCAAATCCGTATTGATGAGTAGCTGATCTGTTGTAGATAAGCTTTCTATTTTTCTCATAATTTCCTCATACTTTTCCTTGAGGTTGAGCAGCTCATCATGCATACGTTCCCTCTCTTCTTGGTCATTTTCGCCCTCTTCTTCCCTCCAAGGCTCCGGGTGCTTACTGGCACTCGGATCTTCATTGTGCGCTGACTCTTGAAGGTTGTCCTTGAGGGCTTGGTTCTCTACTTGGAGGGCGTCCTTCTCGTTGGTGAGCTTTTCAACGAGCTGTTCCATAGCCTCCAATCTTGTCTCCATGTCGCCTAAGGTTTCTTCTTCCGGGTCCCACACCAACTAAGAACGGGTCTTTGCAGAAATACGAAGGACATGTTTGTTTTTACAATTTTTTGAATCCCATAGACAATGCCAATTGTTAATGACGTGTTTCGTACACCTTTGGGTTGGATCCTCAATGGTCTGAGTCTTCTGTTTTAAGGGCCTGCAATAACGAATGAGGAATCAAGAAAGGCGGTCATGGGATGGCTCGGGGAACATTCGATGCCTAAGTTAGCCTAGATTTATTAAGCAGTGAGGGAATTAAGGAGACGATGAGCGTTAATATATTTTTAGCTAGAGGATTTGATTCCCTTACTTAGTAGTCGAAGCGGTCTTTTACACTTGGCTCGAATAGTCAGGAGGTCATGCCCTGCGACCTAATATCTTCCCAAAACTCCTTCTACCATGCTGTCTTTAATTCAGTGTAGCCTTTTGGAATCAGTCATTTAATGCGACGTGGTTATCTGGTGAATCCATTTAATGCGACGTGGTCTCCTGCCATCATTGGGTAGTCCTGAAAAATAAAATTTCTATTTTAGTGAATAAATTTCCTGTTTTAGTGAATAAATTTTCTACTATACAATATGTTTTAGTCCAAATTAGCCCATTTTTGTTTTCTTTTTTAACTTCATCTTCCACTCAACTAAAGTTATACTTATTTGTATGATAAACTACTGAAAAATAAGGGCAAAACCAGCCATCAAGTAAGCCTTAATTCTTCACACTTTTTGGTTCCCACAAGATTACTAGAAGGTGTCAAAGATCCATTTTGGTGAAATTTCCAGATTTTGACTTTATTTGTTCCCTTCAACTCCAAGCAAATTCGTATTATCTATACATTATTAATCCATGGTTATTACCCATCTTTAATGTAGAAAACTCAATAGGCCCTTCTTGGATAGCAAGCATGTTATTAAACATGTTTATAAATTTCTTTATAATACTTGGAATATGGAGTTTAAATGGCTTGACTTAGTGCTAAGTATGTAAGTATAACATAAAATTGTTATACATTGTTGAAGTGAATGGTGAGAATGAGAGAATAAAGTTGGATTGACTAGGTTTCTTTGTGGGCTTGTATGATATGGAAGAAAGTTGAAACGATAGGGATTTTGCCTTGTAGTTGTCTTTGTCTAAGTAAAGAGGAAGTTAAGGAAAATGCTTTGCTTCCTTGTTGGAATCAAAGTAACAAAGTAAAAAACTAGCTAAAATTATAGTTAGGAAAACTTGAGACAAAGTGAGTATTGATATGTTTAATCTTTTTCATTGAATAGGATTTGTTGAAGTGCAAGAGGGACTAAAGGTTAAGCTCGGAGGTAAGTAGATATGACCATGCTTCTTACACCTTGTTTTTATACTAAAATTCTATATTTTTGCCCTTCAATTAATGTTTCTTTGTAATGAAAATGAAAATGTATATAATATATAAGCCTTTCTTGGTAACCCATGTTAAACATCCTATTTGTTATAAATGTGTGTATAAGTATAATGCAAAGCATTCACATTTAAGATTGAGATCATGCAATTTGTTATGTATATGTTTTCTTAAAAACTAGTGACTTTCTTAATGTAAAGTTATAGCTTGAAATGCATACTTTTTATCAAAGAATATACATGCTTCATTAGATTAAGAAAGATAATGAAAGGAAAAAGAAAAGAAAAAGGAAATGAAAGTTTTATGTATGAAAATACATAATGGCTAACGACTAAATGATGTTACCAAAGAGATGGGCATATTGCAATGCCGAATCAGTTCGATTGGTAGTGCATCCAGTAGCACCATCCTGATTGAGGGATTTTCAACTTGTAGCCATGGGAAGAATCGGGTCCAAAAGACCGACCTTTATACATAGGGCGTAATAGTGTGTACCAACTAATGAAAAATGAAAATTGATTTAGAATGTTTAATTGAAATGTTTGATTAGGAATAAGAAAAGAATGCTTAGTAACCTTGGATTGGGTCTTGTAAATGATGTTTTAGTTTTTGGTTGGTTTTGTGAAATTGTTTGTTGAACATGATAAATTTTGGCTTATCTATTTTGAGAAAACAAACATTTTGTAATCAGGGTAAATATTTATACCATGTAAATAGTTATGGTTTTTAATATGTAACTAATAGGGCAATCTTATATTTGGACAAACATCTTATTTTGAGTTTTGAAGTTATGAGAAAAAAAAAATGAGAAAGTCCCTTTTATTAATTGTTAGGTTTTATATTATCTACGTATAAAGAGAAAGTAAGATGAAATGTAACAGCTCATTCCATATCTAGGAAAGGGTTGTTACAATTTATCAATTAAAAGACTCTATTACTTCAAACCAATCATATTATGCAGATTTAGAAGAAAATGAACCAGCATGAGCTCATATATGCTATTGTTTAAATAAAGAAAATTGTGTATGTAACAAAACTATTAATATTTTATCAAAACATGAAGATATTATTCTAGAACTAATGGATAAAATTAATGATCTAGAGGAAAGAAAATCCTACTTGATAAAACTAAAAGTTACTCTTGATGAAAAAGAAAAAAAAAACATATATACACAACCTCTTTCTTCTAATGTTATAATTTCTCAGAAATAATTAATAGATTCGAAACAGAAAAAACAAAAATTACACTACAAGAATTACAACAAGAAATTAATCAAATAAAACAAGAAGTTAAACATTTCAAAACTTCTAACGACATATTGAAAGTTTGTAATGAACAAATATTACAAGAAATCATATTATTAAAAATAGATAAACAAATCACAATCTCTAATCAAGAAAAATGAGAACCCTCCTCGTCAACCATTCTTAATGAAGAGTCGGAAAGCCTCATTAACATTCTAAACATAATATACTTCCAAAATTTTACACAATAAAAAATCAAATATAAATTACGAATGATCAAATGTACATATTAGTAATAATGCAAACTGTTTTAAAGCCACATTTATTCCGATTAAAATCATTAATACAAAAGTTATATTAGGAAATCCACTTCTTGCTTTATTAATACACATCCCTATGGAAGCTAGATCCTATTCAAATGAATGATGAACTTTTAGAATATTACAAAAAAGAAATTAATTACTTACTGACAAAAAGGTTCATCAGGAAAAATAAGTCACCATGAAATTGTGCTGCATTTTTTGTTAAAAGACATATATAGAATTAGAATGAAGAGTCTATTGATTAGTAATTAATTACAAACTATTAAATAAAATATTACAATGAATTCGTTATCCGATCCCTATTAAAAAGTATATTGTCTCATCTTTATAATGCTACTATATTCTCCAAATTTAACGTGAAAAACAAATTTTGACAAATACAAATTAATGAAAAAATTCATTATAAAACATATATTTATATATTTGCAGGAGACATTATGAATGGAATGTCATGTAATTTGGGTTGAAAAATGCCCCAACTGAATTTCAGAACATTATGAATAAAATGTTCCTTTACTCATTTTTCAATTGTCTATATAGATGATGTGTTAATTTTTTCTTCATCTATAGAGCAATACTTTGAACATTTAAATACTTTTGTTAAAATAATTAAGCAAAATAGATTAGTTGTTGCAACACCAAAAATAAATTATTCCAGATTAAGATATGTTTCTTGGGCATAATATCTACCAATGCACTATTACATCCATAGTAAAGGTATAGAATTTGCTAATAAATTTCTTAATAAAATTAACAACAAATACAAAGAATTTTAGAAAGCATTAATTATTTATTTGATTTTTACTAATTTCTTAGACCATTATGTAAACTTTTATTTAAAAGATTAAAAAATAATCTGCCTCCATAGACATGAAAACATACAAATAATATATGCCAAATTAAGTCTCATGTTAAACATCTCCTTTGTTTAGGACTCATTTCTCCTTATACTTTTAAATTTTTTGAAATTGAAGCCCCTAACCTTGGTTATGGTTGAATCTTAAAGCAAAATTATCATCTTCTACCAATGACCAAATCATTCCATTTTCATTTAGAATGTTGAAATTCTTTTCAAAAGAATTATAGCACTATTAAAAAAGAATTCTTAACCATCGCATTGTGCCTTTCCAAATTTCAAGATTATTTATCAAATCAAAAGGTTTTACTTTGAATTGATTGTAAATATATCAAAGAGTTTTTAATTAAAGATGTGAAAGCCTTAATTTTTAAGTATTTTCGATTTTGATTTTGAATATATTAAAGGAGAATCTAATTCTCATACTATTTTTCTCTCTCTAAAAATTTTACAAGAAAAGTATTGTCGTCTTCCAAATCTAGAGTAAAACTTAAATCTTTATACATTAGGACACCATCTCCCCCTGTACCTGACTGTGTCATTCTGTAACTCCAATACCTTATATAGTGTTAGGGTCATTACTACTGGTATGACCTTGTTACAATCAATTCTCACAATTATCTTATATATATACATATACATATATTCTCCTCTATTATCAAAACTTTCAGCTTCTTCTATTTTTTTAAATCATACTGGCACTCAATTTTCCCAATCAAACAAGAAATCCAGCATCTAATTGAACCTCAACAATTACTCAACATTTTTATTCTGCATTACATTTTTTAAGACATCAAGAAAACAACATTTTTATGAATTCATATTAATAGATACCAATCTTTATCTCTTAAATTCCATCAAACTTATAAATTCAATGTGCTTCTCCTTCAGCTCTTATTATTGCCTTTCATAAAGTCACTGTTAAACAAGTTTTCACTCTATCCCAATGGCAAAAAAAATCCCTATCTAGTTAAAAAATCAATGTTATAATTTTCAATATTTTGAATGCAATGATTATTAACAAGCATGGATGAATGCCATTTTTAAGGCAGAATAAAAATCTTTGTCACTCTTGATTTCTTTATTTTGATGAATTATAGGATATCATAACACTTCCAAAACGGTTCTCACGCTGGTGGGTCCATTATGGCTTAGAGTTTTCTCTCGTTCCCACGTCAATCCAAGAAAGATTTAGAATTTTTTCATGTCAAATTGAATATCCACATGCATTGGAACATTGTCATCTTCTTCTTGTAATTTTTCTAAAACACAAAATTAAAGTGGATTATGAAATGGAAATATATCATTACCCCGCATTCTTCTTGCAACAATATCGAGTTCTTAGCATGCCAAGTCTCAAGAAAATGGTAGAAAAAATATAATTAAGATCATGTTATCAAGATGTTCTCGCAAGTTATCAAGGCTCTTAAAGTTTTAGTTTAGCGTAGCAAATTTAAGATCCAATTAGTCTCAATAACAATCAAAAAGGAATTAAAGAACTTGGCAGAAGGCATGTCACAAGTTTCTAATAATAATGATAAAGGAAGTTGACTATCAAGTCATTCTCTACAGATCCAATTATCTCCAAGTCTAGGCCTATCTACCCAAGGCCTCCCCTTCACTAGTTTATGCTCTCCAACCAACACAATTACTCCAAGATGCTCAAGACCCTCTTTATTTGGACTGTTCAAATTATGATCCATATCTTGCGCCATAAAAGAAAAAACAAAGTTGTAAGATTTTCAATTATGAAAGGGTACAATTATTCAAGCTACACATTAAAACAAGAATAATTATCATTACTATTTCACTGTTTCAACTAATACATTAAAACAAAACAACTTTCAGCAACCATTATCATATTATGTTCAGCTTTCACTGTTTTGGCGAACCATCAAAACAAAACAACTTTCGATAACCGTTATCATGTTATTGTACACTTTGTACTCTTTTTGTCAGTTGCAATTATCAAATGCACTATTAAAATACACATAAAAGAAAGATTTGTCAAGAGAGAGGGCATTTAGAAAACCTTCCCTTGAACATCATTTCTTCCAAAAGCATTCATTTCCTATCCTTGGTAATATCTTCTTCTTCATGTCTTCTATATAGCCCGTACTCTAAAGAATTCTTCTTCTAAGTATGTTTAATAATAAACTTGTTTATCATTTATTATATTTGCCATGTTGCTCTTTTTCTTACAGGTAATCAATTTGAAAATTTCAATCCTATGACTTTTCTTCTTAAATTACGTGTAAGCGGTTTTCGATTGGTTATATAATTTAGATGAAATGTTTTATTAAAAATTAAATAAAATATTATTATAATATAATTTTTTAATTTTAATTTTATTTTAAAATTTTAAAATATTTATTATATTTTATGTAAAAATTTAAATACTTTTATAATTTTATAAAATGTGATAGTCAAAACAAACATAACACCTGAAAAAAAAGCGACAGAGATAGAGACAGACGAATCGAAGTCTGTTCTGCGCCCATAAAAGTAAAGGTCCATGATCATATTTTCCACAAAATTCACACCAATCTCATCATTCTTGCCCCCAATTTATCCCCCGGTCATTTCGATGGTCTAACCTTAAACCCCTCCCGTTATATATACTCCCCTAATTCGCCGGAAAGGACTTAAGATGGCGTCTCCGGACACTCCGGAGTCGATCTTTGTGGAAGATTTCGGACAAAAGGTTGACCTGACCCGTCGAATAAGGGAGGTGCTGTTGAACTATCCGGAGGGGACCACGGTGCTCAAGGAACTCATTCAGAACGCTGATGATGCCGGAGCTACAACTGTCCGCCTCTGCCTTGACCGCCGGCTCCACGGCTCTGACTCGCTCTTGTCTGACAGCCTGGCTCAGTGGCAGGGCCCTGCGCTCCTGGCTTACAATGACGCTGTTTTCACTGAGGATGATTTCGTTAGTATTTCCAGGATCGGTGGGAGTATTAAGCACGGGCAGGCGTGGAAGACCGGCCGATTCGGGTAATATTTTTAAAATTTCACTCGCACGCGCGCGTGTATATGTGGATTGGGATGATAACAAATTACAAATAGGATGAATAATATCATTCTATATTTTTTTTGACAAGGAACTTGTGGGATGAAAGAACAACTTCTATATAAATTATAGACACGGTGATTGTTTTCGTTGTTTTTTATAAAATGTTTCAAGAATCTTTCTAGGTTTCTACTGTATGCGTCCATATGTTGAGTTAGTTTTCCTTTTATTCCAAGAAATTTGGATCCTAGTGAGCTTGAATTTTCAGAGAATTGTAGCCATCAGGTGCAGCTGCCTGGTTTATTGTAACACCCCTTCCCGTAAGTTAGGAATGTTACCTGCATTCATAACATAATGCCCGGCAAAGAGTTCAATCACGTAAAATACATCATCTATTGGATCATAAAACTAATTTAGCATGACAGTCTTTCATTACATAAAAGCTAAAACATAAAGAAATGATCTAAACTGGTTCTCTGATTGGATTGCATTCACTTGTTTAAGGACAGTTGTTGTTTGGAAAGGTTATTTAAAACATCAAGTTTAAGACCCACTTCCATGGTAGTTGTTCTGGGGACCTCGATGTGTTTTTTTAGAGAGGTGGGGATAGATTCAAAGTTGTTCACAATTGCAAAAGAGGGAGTCCATTCTCGTATCGCAGAGAAAAGTTGGAAGAGGCAGCAGGAACTCTTATTGAAGCAGAACATTTTACAGTGGTTGTTTAAGGCGTTAGACAGTTGCTTGAGTAAGGAGAGGGAGGAGTTTTACAGCTCCATTAGAGAGGGATACTCCAGTTACTTAGCTCAAAAACGCTCCAACAGTAGGGGTAGATTTTTGGAGGTGGCAGAATACAGAGAGGGTGGAGGAAGAAGGCTTATCATTTTCCCGGAAGGAGGTGGGGGGAATGGGTGGAGGAGAATAAAGGAGGCCTTGGCGGAGCTGTTGAAGGAGGAGAGGACACAGGAAGGACCTCATGGTGGAAGGCCGTTGGCAGAGAGGAAATGGACGTATAAGGAGGTGCTGGGTTACAGGGGTTGGCAGGGACAGCGTGATGGAGAAAGGGCCTCTGACATGCCTCGAGTGCCACAAGGTGTACGTTACCATGAAAGAGGCAGGAAAGAAGATTGGGTAGCGTGTTGGAGGTTGGAAGAGTTACAGGATCAAGTATGGAAGCTGCAGAAGGAGATGGAGACTTTGAAGCACTTGGTCTGTCGAAATAAGGAAAGTAGTAATTGTAGCCGTAGGGACTTTGAGTTTGAAGGGCTGGGCTTGGATAAGGCCCATGTGAAAAAAGGAAGAGTTGAGGTCTGGAAGGAAGTGAGTGGGCCGAAAAGGAAGGGCTGGGAGAAGGGCCCACTGAAGAAGGGGGCAGAGCAGTCGGGTGGGGCAGCTTTAGGTGGGCTGACGGGCCCCTTTCAAGGGCTGAAAAGTGCAGCTGATGGCATGGGCCGAGACAAAGGCCCGTTATTAACAAACCCAGGCTTTACAAACCCAGGTGAGGCACGGACTGATGACCCGGTAAACAGGGTTCAGAAACCCGATACACAGCCACGGGTTTAGTACACAGCCACGGGTTCTAAAAAACCCGATTCACAGCCATCAACGCCGGCCGGGCTACAACCGGAAGAGGAGACGTCGGAGGATCATCAGAACATGCCGGCGAGTAGGGTGGACCTTTCCGACGACGGCAAGCAGCCGTGGGATGACCGGAAAGTGGAGGGGGATCATGCGAAGGACACGGCGATCCGAGAGGAAGGGTCGAATGCACCTATTCAGACCTAGAAAATGCCGATCATGAGCTTGGAGGCGCCGACGAACATTTATGGGCTTGTTCCAGATGTGAATGAGCCTGTGGGCTCCGTCGAACCCCTATGGGTCTGTCCCGAGAGTCAAGATGAAGAGAGGCTTGCGTCAGTGAAGACCTTGGAGGCTGGTGGGGTTCCGGCGACTCCTTTTGGACTACATATGGGGGATTTTGATATGGTTCTGAGGGATGGGGAAGGGTTGGAAGACTCGGAAGTGGAGGGCTCTCTTTATGATTCTCTAGAAGGGGTGTCTACTGATTATGACTATGCACTGGCTTTGAAGGAACATTTAGATTTGACGGTTTTTTCTGGGGTGGAGGAAACTAGTGAGGTGGAGCCGACACCACTTAATTTATTGTTTCCTGTTCATTCAGGAGTTTCCGGCTGGGTGTTCGATAAGGTGAATGAGATTCAGAAAGTAGTGGGATTAGAGTGTGAGGGATATGAGGAACAATTTATGGCCTTACTAACAGCTATAGAAGCAGGTCATCAACAACAACGGAAATCCGTTTCGAAAAAACAGAGAGAGCTTAAGCGGTTGACGTGGTCGTTGAACACTGAAGGTAGTTCTAGTAGGAGTAGGCTGAAAGGGAAGGGGCCAGCCCTTTCTCAATGAAACCCAAAATAGTAGCATGGAATGTTCGTGGACTAAATGAGGCTACAAAACGTTTGCAGATAAGGAACTTGCTTCGGGAGTGGAAGGTAGACATTGTTTGCTTGCAAGAAACAAAGATGAAGCTGATTGATAGGCAAATTGTGAGAAGTTTGTGGAGTGGTGTGCATGTAGACTGGGTTTACTTAGTCTCTAATGGGGCGTCAGGTGGAGTGGTAGTCATGTGCGACAGGCGGGTGGTGGAGAAAATGGAGGAGTTCATAGGAAGGTACACGGTAGCATGCTCGTTTAAGAGCGTGTCAGATAACTTTGTGTGGGCTTTTGCAGGTGTATACGGCCCAAATTTGGATAGCGACAGAGTTCTATTGTGGGAGGAGCTAGCCGGCCTACATAGTTGGTGGAATCTCCCTTGGTGTATTGGGGGAGATTTTAACGTTACTAGATTCCCAAGTGAATCTTTTGGTAATAGAAGGGGGAGGCCAGCTATGATTAAATTTTCGGAATGCATCTCTGATTTGAATTTGGTAGATTTGCCGTTAGCCGGGGGCTCTGCTACATGGGCTAACAATCAAACGTGGTCCAGTCTTGACCGCTTCATCATTTCTCCGGAGTGGGAAAGTCACTTTCCTGATGTCTGGCAAAGGCGATTGCCTCGTATCAGTTTAGATCATTGGCCTATCTTACTTGATTGTGGTGGGGTGCGAAATGGCCAGAGATATTTTAAATTCGAGAACATGTGGTTGAAGTTGGAAGGCTTTGTGGAACGAGTAAGACAGTGGTGGGTGTCGTATCATTTTCAGGGTACTCCTAGTTTTATCCTTGCGGGCAAATTGAAAGCATTAAAAAGAGACTTGAAGCTTTGGAATACACATTCTTTCGGTGACTTAAGGGAAAACAAAGAAGGAAAGTTGAGGGAGATTCAGGAAATTGAGCAGATTCAAGAGGTTAGATCCCTTACCCAAGTAGAAGTTGAGCGGAGGACATTATTGGGTGAGGAGTTGGAGAGAATTATTTTGATGGAAGAGATTTCGTGGCGGCAAAAATCAAGAGCCTTGTGGCTTAGGGAAGGAGATCGTTGCACCAAGTTTTTCCATCGGATCGCAAATTCTCATAGGAGAAACAATAATATTGAGATGCTGAAAATTGATGGTACGGAATGCAGGGAAGAATAGGTTATTAAGGACCATATAGTTGGCTTCTACGAACAGCTTCTTACTGAACCAGTGAGTTGGAGGCCATTCCCCGATGGTTTGGTCTTTGACTCCATTGGGGAGAGTGATGTTTTTCGAATGGAACGGGCTTTTGAGGAAGAGGAAGTGGTGGAGGTTGTGCGAAAATTGGCTAAGGATAAGGCTCCGGGACTGGATGGGTTCTCTATGGGTTTTTTCCAAGAATGCTGGGATGTGGTTAAGGAAGACGTTATGAAGGTCTTTCAAGAACTCCAGGTGGCTGGAAAATTCGAAAAAAGCTTAAATACAACTTTCATAGCATTAATCCCGAAGAAGGTGGGGGGCTAATGAGGTAAATGCATATCGTCCCATCAGCTTAGTCAGTGGTGTTTACAAGATCATTTCTAAAGTGTTAGCAAACCGGTTGAGCGAGGTGATAGGGAAGCTTATCTCTAAGCCTCAAAATGCCTTTGTTAAAGGTAGACAAATCCTTGATGCGACCCTTATTGCAAATGAGTGTGTGGATAGTAGAATGAAGAATGGTGGTAATGGAATCTTTTGCAAGCTGGATATGGAGAAGGCCTATGATCATGTAAACTGGGACTTTTTACTATATATCCTTGGGAGATGTGGTTTTGGGGAGAAGTGGAGATCATGGATCCGATGGTGTGTGTCAGCAGCTAAGTTCTCTGTGTTGTTAAATGGTAGTCCAGCTAGTTTCTTTCATAGTTCACGAGGCTTGAGACAGGGGGATCCGTTGTCGCCATTATTGTTTGTTATTGTGATGGAGGGACTAGGCAGGATGATGTCAGCTTTAAGTCGAAATGGCATGGTGGGCGATTTTTCTGTTGGAATACAGGAGAGAGGCATTACTAATATATCTCATATACTCTTTGCAGATGATACCCTTATCCTTTGTGATGCAGATCAGAGTCAGGTGCGGTCTTTGAAGGCGATGCTTCTGTGTTTTGAAGCAGTGTCTGGATTGAAAGTGAATTTTGACAAATCCGAGATAGTACCAATTGGAGTGGTGCCAAATTTACGACAACTGGCTCGATCGTTAGGGTGTAAAATAGCTTCGTTCCCGATGACATATTTGGGTCTTCCTTTGGGGATAGGGGCAAGATCACCCCTCTTGTGGGTATCATCTTCATTGGAACATAAATTTTAGCCGGGCGGCACAAGATTGGGAGGCACATCTCTTTGTGGATTTTTATAGTCTCCTGTACTCTGTGAAGCCGGGTAATCAACAAGAGGATTGGTTGTGGTGGGTCCCGCACAGGAAAGGTAAGTTCTCAGTTCGCTCCTTCTATGTTGCTCTAGTGCAAAATCCCAACTGTCAGATCCCTTGGAGAAGGATATGGAAACATAAGGCGCCTATTAAGGCGGCCTTCTTTGTGTGGACTGTTGCTTTGGGAAAGATCCTCACAACTGATAATTTGAGGAAAAGGAGGGTCATTGTGGCAGATTGGTGCTGTATGTGTAAGGAAGGGGGTGAGTCTGTAGATCATCTTTTACTTCATTGCAAGATTGCAAGGGTTTTGTGGGACGAGGTGCTAAGTAGAGTGGAGTTGGGATGGGCAATGCCGGGGACAGTGGCGGCAACTTTGGCTTGCTGGCCCAACATAGGAGGCCAGCCTCAGATTTCAGCTGTTTGGAGGATGATACCTCTTTGTATCATGTGGTCTTTGTGGCAGATGAATGCAAGGACTTTCGAAGACATGGAACGAACAATAGAGGAGCTGCTGGCTTTATTTTTTAGTACGCTATGTAAATGGACCATCGCTGTTGATTTCAATGCAATGGTCCTCCATGATTTTCTTCTCTCCCTTGCTCCCACTTAAAGGGGCGTTCTCATGTACATACTGGGCTAGGCCTTTTCTTTGATTTATACAATTTTGATTACTTATAAAAAAAAAAAAAAAACTAGTTCTCTGGGATACTAACACTGCTTAAATGTCTAAATCATACGTTAAGTCTTTGGAAATTTACTACTCATCAAAAAAAGTCTTTGGAAATTTATTCTACTTTGGCACTCCTGCGCTGCATCCATGAAATCATCATCTGGGATATTAAAACATAAAACACAGAAACAAACAAATGAATCGAAGACTAGCACATCATACTGTAAACTTAACTTAGTTTAACATTAGGCTTAATTTTGAAAAGTTACATACATAGTCACAATATACACCTAACATATAGATCATTCTTTAGCAATATAAGCAGAATCAAACATATCATGGCAATAAATGTAACATGGATGCATGAATGATTGATTCCATGCATTTCCTATCATTCGTACACAACTTATTCATCTTGTCTTTCACTTAATTAATGGCCATCATAACATATGTGCATTGGTCCAATTTTCGTTGACCGTATATAACATATTGTAACATGGGGTGAACCATGCTTGGGTCCTTGGCACCGTATAACATATCATAACATGTAGTGAAACACGCTTGAGTCCGTGTTATCACATAACCTATGATGAACCATGCTTGAGTCCGTGTTATCACATAACCTATGATAAACCATGCTTGAGTCTATCGCACTGCATATCATAACTTGTGGTGAAACACGCTTGAGTACGTATCACCTCAAAACATCATAGCTTACATGTGGTGGACCACGCTGGCTTGCACATCCACCCATAACATAAGGCCAATCTTAAAGCTTGCTTGTCGTTCATGTATTTTCTTACTAACTTACATGATGCATGCGAACATGTTTGCCTTCATGAATTTACATGGCATGACATACTCTTGTGCATAGCATAACTTAAAACATGGCATATTGTTATGAGTCTTACACAACATAGCATATCATGGGCATGGCATAACATGATCTAAACATTACATGGCATATTTGTGATTTTCATAATATATGATCAATTCTAACAACAATCCATATCAGCATTGCATACAAAGTCTCATTCACAAGCATATCATTATGATTCATAGAGGTTCGTGAAAGGGGCTAACCTTGAAGTGGCTTGTACCATAGCATAGGTAAACATCGCATTTTTCATGCAAAGCAGAATATTTACAGCACACATAAAGTTATGTTCATGCTACTTACCTCTTAGCGGTACTTTTTGGATCCTACTTTGTAGCTTGTTACTGAGAGAGGAGAGGTGTGGTGGTGGAGGTGAGTTGAGTTCGACGGCAGCAACTGGAGGATTCCTTGGAATAGTGGGGATCCGACAGAATTTGGCTGGCCGGTAGTTTCTGGGCAGCGTGGGTGGTATTCCGTTGTTCCCTGTGGTCGACGGTGGGCTGAGCAAAAACATGCAGGGCCAATTTGGTTATTGACAGGGGATAGAGAGCGACATAGAGGGGTTTTGGGCGTTGACGCATGTTGTGGAGGAAGGAGGACTTACCGTCGGCATGCTCTGAGGTGGTTTTCAGCAAGGTAGGTGATTAGTTTGCTGTGAGGAAGTCTACGGGGCTTTGCTGTGTAGAGGAAAATTAGAATTTACGTGGGGAAGGTTTCTGGCCACAAGGATGCTTCTGGTTGATGGAGGAATATCGTGGGGAACAAGAATATATATAGATATATATATGTATATGTATGTGAGGGTTTTTGATGTGTGATTTGGTTTCCAGTTAGGAAACTGTTCAAACTTGGGAAACCCAACAGACGAATATACGGGGTGTTGATAGTGGAAGAAACCGAATCAATTAAAATCTTTATTTTAAAACTGATCTGTTAAAATATTTATTAAAATAATAATAATAATAATAATTCTAAATCCTAATTTTAGCCCCTTATGTTACATTAATGGTCAAGGGTTAACAGGGCTCTACTCACCGGTAGGGTCGTGTACATGTTCACTCTCCAGGTGTGTGTATAAAGAGCCTTGCATTGGTTATAAAAAAGAAATTCGGAGAATTGTCAGAGGGGAGTTTATTCTTTTCTTGTTGATAAGTAAAGTAAAATTTTATTGAATAAGTAAGGCATAGCCTCTTTACATCCACTCATATATGTAATATGTATTGTTAGGAAAATTATGTTCTTTCAAACAACTCTTCCAACACTTTTATATGATCTGGACATTCTTCATTTCGCTATGTACCTTTTCAGAGTAATCAGGTATGCTTCATGGCTCCTGCATATGCAAGGAGCAAGCCAAAACCAGCTGAAGTGTTGATGACGATGATTATGACAAGCTAAGGGGGCGGAGAGTTGCAAGAATCGAGAAGTCCATTGAATTGAATAGGGTGGGAAAGAGAGGTTCAGAAAATGACTGGATTAGCAGGAGATATTCAAGACCCACTGGGTGCTAATGTAAAATTAAAAAAAAATGGAAAATACGAAAGAATAAATAATAAAACCCATGTTGTTGTTGAAGGTGAAAATGAACCTTTTTGAGAAGGCTGCAGATGATGTTTAGACCAATTCTTAGATTTGATGTAGGTCGTCTCACATGGCCAGGTCCTATTTCTTTGTTAAGGTTATCTAGAGAGAGGTAGATAGATGAAGCTTAAAGAGAAGATTTTGATTGTATATTCTTTTCTTTCCCACTTCTATTTGAGAAACGTTCAGTACTTGTATGAAACCTCATATGGTATAAAGTAGTAGGGGAGTTCTTTATATATATAAAACCTTAAAAAATCTTGATACTTTTTGTGGTGGGGGGGGGGGGGGGGGGGGGGCCCAATCTACATGCAGCTTTTCAACTTCTAATTAGTGGAGGAGGTGTTTGTAAAAAAGGAAGAGAAGTTGTTTTCTCAATGTAGTGAGGGTTGAGGTCAGCCTACAGCTCTCTGCAACACAATTACATAACAAAAAGCTACAACTAAACTGTTGATAAACTACCTAATTGATGGTGGATAGACCCTAAGGAAGGTGTAGGACTGCATTCTTCAACCAAATAGAAGTACCTAGTCTCTATTTCGAATTCTTCTCCGAAACCCATCATTCAACATAGAAATTTGAACCCCATTCTTGAAATAACTATGGATGGTACTTGTGGTCTAAGATCGTCAACTGAGGGCAAAATTAGAATTGGGGTTTTATTGTGCAGGTTGATTATTTGTTAGAGAGGCAACAGAAGAGCAAGATGGAACTTTTTCTTTTTAAAGAAAGCAGGTTGCAGGAATTTACTGACAGCAGCTGTTTGAGTTGTTTTGGGTTGGATTTAAAGGATTACATAGCAGATAAATGCTGGAAAAAAAATGAGGGTTTTGAGATTTTAAAAGTTGTGAGAGAGTGGGTATGGTCTGGGGTTATAACTAGAGAAGAAAAGAGAAGTTCAAGGATACTCAATAGTCCCTGTCAGAAATCTGAATCATTGGGGTACATTGAGTATATATGTAGAGACTTAAATTGCATTTGGACACTTAAATTTGGCAACTATACTAATGACTAAATGAAATCCAATAAATAGTATTAATAATAGGAAAAATTCTAGAATATCTTGATCCGAAGTATTTAGGAAAATAACCCGACAAATATAGTTATGTGTACAAATGTTATGTAATTATATGCTTTTGCACATAAAGATATCTTCAACTCTTAAACTAGTTATCCTAATTAATAACTATTTTAATCCCAAACACTTATTGACTGGATGTAAAAAACATACAAGACTCCTTTCAATCCAATGTTATACGTGAACCTCAAGAGGAAAAGCTTTATGTCTCCAAGACTGAAAGCTACTCTAAATACAGAAATTAGACTCTTATTCTATGGCTGCAGTCATTCCCTCAAGCAATGTTCTCTAACCTTACCTTTAGTTTCTCTCACTGCATCTCCTTTTCCAAACATCTCTTTTTTTTTTTTTTTAATTTTAATTTAATTATATATATATATAAATATAAGTATTATAGGAAGTGACAAAAAATATATGGGAGTTTTGTCAAAATTTGTTTATTTTTTATGCATATTCTTTTTAGCCTTTTATGAAGTATGTGAGCATTCTTGTGGTCTTATAGATAGGACCAGGCAATTTGAATTCGATTGCAATTCCATTATAATATTGGGTTTTTTGAGCCAATACTACTTCATAATATTTTTTTTTACCAATAAAAAAATATTATGAGATAATATTATATTATCTTATAGTGTTGTGTCATTTCTGATGTAACATCATAAAGTTACTAAATTATTTATGTAATAATTTTCTATATTACTCTTAGTTCCAAACATAAGGAAGAGGATCTAATTAGACTACTGCTGTAAGTAGATGTATAACATTTTCGTTTCTGGAGTAAAGAACCAGTCCTGCTATTTATATTCTTTCTCCTCTGCTACATATATATATAATATGTATACATGTATATATTGTGCTGCAGTCTATTATTGGTGTAGTTTTCTGTGATTTCAATATTCATTTTTCTGAATTTACTTTGTTAATTTGCCTTTTTAGGGTTGGGTTCAACTCGGTGTATCATTTGACTGATCTGCCCTCATTTGTGAGTGGCAAATATGTGGTATTATTTGATCCTCAGGGTTTTTACCTTCCTAAGGTTTCTACAGCAAATCCTGGAAAGCGAATCGACTACGTTAGTTCATCAGCCATCTCACTATATAAAGACCAATTCTTTCCATATTGTGCTTTTGGTTGTGACATGAAAATTCCTTTTGCTGGAACTTTATTCCGTTTCCCTTTGAGGAATGTCGATCAGGGAGTCAGAAGTAAGCTCTCGAGGCAGGCGTACTTGGAAGATGACATCTCTTCCATGTTTGTTAATCTTTATGAGGAAGGAGTGTTCACACTACTCTTCCTCAAAAATGTTATGTCCATCGAAATGTATGTGTGGGATGTTGGAGAACCTGAGCCAAGGAAGCTTTATTCGTGCTCCGTGAGTTCGGCCAACAGTGACACTGTGTGGCATCGGCAGGCACTACTGAGGTTATCAAAATCGATAAATTTTACTAATAACAAGATGGATACCTTTTCATTGGACTTTTTGAGTGAAGCCACAATTGGAAGCCAATCTGAGAACAGGGTAGATAGTTTTTATATAGTGCAAACAATGGCTTCGGCATCCAGTAGGATTGGTTCTTTTGCTGCTACCGCATCCAAAGAATATGATATTAACTTGTTGCCATGGGCATCAGTTGCAGCATGCACATCAGATGATTCATCAAATGTAATTTACGGTATTCAATTCTTTCATAGTGCAAGCATTGCTTTTGATCTCTCTCTCTCTCTCTCACACACACACACACACACACACACACACACTAATTTACAGTATTCAATTCTTTCATAGTGCAAGCATTCATTTCTCTCTGTCTCTGTCTCTCTGTCTCTGTCTCTGTCTCTGTCTCTGTCTCTCTCTCTCTCTCTCTCTCTCTCTCTCTCTCTCACACACACACACACACAGAAACACAGTGACTTACACAGCATTCCAGTTTGGTACATTTTGGCTATTTTTGTCGCTATATGTTTGAGCAATTTAAACTCAAAAGTATGAATTTTAATCTTAATTGCGATATTAGAGGCATGTGCATATATGTGGTAACCTGTACTTGAACTATTGTACATTGTTGCTTTTAGTAGTTGTTCTATCTAGTATGGAAGTCAAATTTAATGGATATTTTGGAACCTTTCAATTATATATTCTGTGCGTTGTTACCATCTAATTGCTTCTAGATTGGTACTGCGAGCTGTAGATAATGCTCTTAGTGCATCTTAAATAGATATAATTAGCTGGCATGTTGTATCTTTTTGCCCATGTTAATTTGGATGTTTAATTGCCATAAAGGTTTTCCATCTGACTTTTGGTTTGGCGAGAGAGGCATTCCGTGAGCCCGCCATGTGAAACTTTTAAAGGATGTTCTTTGATACATCTGCATTAACCTTGCGATGTTGTACTGTGGAAAAACACAGGAAACCAAATGAGATCTTCTTTTCCTAGAAGTAATGGGTGGGGACCTAGGCCATGATTTCAGTTCCTCTTGGTGTGTGAGTTGGCTATTACATAACTATAAAAAAAGCAAGGGAAAAAAAGGAAAAGGTACAAAAAGAAAAGGACCATGTTATATATTTATATATATATAAAAGGTATAGTTATTTGTTGTTTAAGATGGTTCTATAGTTATTAGCTGTTTTATATACTTATCAAAAAAGAAAAAGATGGTTCTAAACGTGGCTGTTTGTCTCAGAACGCATTTGATAGCATTTAAGAGGTTTTTCATTTGGCTTTTGGTTTAGCAAGAAAGAGCATTCAGTGAGCCTGCCCTGTGAACTTCAGTTGCAATGTGCACGCTTTGTCAGCCTTGGATGTTAAATTTGATGGTGAACGTCATATTTGATCAATGCACGTTCATTTTTAAGGCCTTAAGTTACCAAATTGCTATCACGTCAAGCCTCAAAAGGAAATATTAAAGGTGAAAGAAATGTGGTCCTTAAAAAAGGATGTGTGCTATATGTTACGAAAGTTTCTATCATACATCAAGGATCTGCTGATGGAGAGTCCATGTTGCTCCTGAAGTTTAGAATTAGGGTGCCAGGTGCCGAAACTGGTACTTTGGAGGTCGTATTACGAAAGACGTAATAGTTATGGGGCTTAAGTGTAAGTTTTCCAATCATTGATTGTTTGTGCTAATCCTGTTTGGTAGTGTAAATGAGCCATTGTTTTTTTATGAAAAATCACTTTTAATGGACTTCATATTTTGGATTAGAGTTGATTGTCACAATTCAATTTGAACAACAATTTAGGAAAGATTTCAGAAGTCTCTTTCTAACCATTATCAAACATCTTGGCTGAGGTCTTTTAAAACCCCGTGGTTGGGTTGTTAAATTTAGACCTTCCACTTGGTTGTCTACATAATGCTAAGGGGCTGTTTTTTCTTGTTTTGCGGAGCAAGTGGCTGATGCTAGAGATTTCATATTGCTTGGTAGTTTGGTTATCTTGGTTTATGTCATGAATCTTCATGGACATGGAGAGGACAAGCTGCAGTGGATTTTGGATTTTGCTAAACTGTATGATAGGCCTGAATTTTTTTTTCTTTTTTCTGAAATGATGATGCTGGTAGATGGGAAGCTAAGGTTGGGGAAGTAGGTACTTTATAAAAAAGGAATCTTTGAGATCATGCAAACGCTAGTCTTTTAATTGGTTAAACCATGTACCGATGGGATGTGGGCCCTAGAAATTGTTTGCAGCCAAGGGTTTGAACCTTAGACCTGGAGGAAGCATACCCAAAGACCAAGGCCCTTACCAGGTTAGCCAACCCCAAGGGTTTTTGCAACAAATATAACAGAACATCCATTTCCTCATGTCTACTAATATAATCTTTTCAGCTATGGATGGTTTTTTCGCCCAGTGCATGCTTCACTAGGCTGATTTTTTTGGGCCCACAAGTATTTGTTGCTAATTTTAATTTTTGTATGTTGTTCTTCTTGTTTAGAAGATTTGTTTTGCTTGTTCTCTATCAGTGCTCATGTTGTTCTATATTTATGTTTGTGAGGCTGACCTGCCGAGTACTCTTGAAAAAACAAATTGCTGCTTTTAGTTATGCATTCCCCTGTTTGAAATATTTTTTTCCCATTTTTCTCACTATACCAAAAGATTCACATATTGTTACAATATGATTTATAACAGAATGATGTTCTTAAGCTTGGTCGGGCATTCTGTTTCCTTCCACTGCCTGTAAGAACTGGATTGACTGTCCAAGTTAATGGGTACTTTGAGGTGTCATCAAACCGTCGTGGCATTTGGTATGGGGCTGACATGGATGGAAGTGGAAAAATTCGTTCTATCTGGAACAGGCTTCTTTTAGAAGATGTCGTGGCTCCTACATTTACACAATTGCTGCTTGGCTTGCAAGGGTTGCTAGGTCCTACAAGTATGTACTATTCCTTATGGCCCAATGGTTCTTTTGAAGAGCCGTGGAACATTTTAGTCAAGCAGATATACAGAAACATTCGTAATGCCCCTGTTTTGTATTCAGAACTTGGAGGAGGAAAATGGGTTTCACCAGCTGAAGCTTTTCTTCATGACGAGGAATTTAGTAAAAGTAAGGAACTCAGTGAGGCTCTGGTGCAGCTAGGACTTCCTATTGTACATTTACCCAGTACTTTGTTTAATATGCTGCTTAAAGATGCTTCTGATTTTAAGCAGAAAGTGGTCACTCCTGATATAGTACGCCATTTTCTTAGGGGATGTAAAGCTCTTGTTTCATTAAGTAAATCCTACAAGCTTGTACTGTTGGAATACTGCCTTGAAGACGTGATAGATGCTGAAGCAATTACACATGCATATAATCTGCCTTTGGTTCCTCTGGCAAATGGTGATTTCGGATTATTTTCGGAAGTTTCAAAAGGACTTTCTTATTTTGTCTGCACAGAGTTAGAGTACATGTTACTTCAACGTATTTCTGATAGAGTAATTGATCATGATATACCTCTCAACGTGCTGAATAGACTCTCTGGTATTGCAAAGTCATCAAGGTCAAATATTGTTTTTCTCAATGTTCATTATTTCCTTCAGTTATTCCCTAAGTTTGTACCTGCTGACTGGAAATATAAAAGTAAAGTTTTCTGGGACCCAGAGTCTTGTCGTGATCATCCGACTTCGTCATGGTTTGTGTTACTGTGGCAATATCTTCAGAATCAGTGTGAGAACTTATTGTTGTTCGGTGATTGGCCTATCTTGCCATCTACATCTAGTCATCTGTACAGAGTTTCCAGACATTCTAAACTAATCAACGCGGTAAAGCTTTCCATTAAGATGCAAAACATACTTGTTTCGATTGGATGCAAGATATTAAACCCCAACTATGGAGTTGAACACTCAGACTTATGTCACTATGTCTGTGATGGTGATGCTGCTGGTATTTTGGACTCCATTTATGATGTTGTCTCTTCAGATGGTGGCAACTTAGTGGAAACTCTTCATATTTTGGGAGCGGAAGAGAGGGATGAGCTTCGTAGATTTTTTCTTGATCCAAAATGGTATATTGGAGATTGTATGGATGGTTCTAAAATAAGAAATTGCCAGAAGCTGCCTATTTATAGAGTCTATGGTGGAGGATCTGCTCAAGAAATCCAATTTTCTGATCTAGAAAATCCTCGAAAATATTTACCACCATTAGATGTCCCTGAATACTTTTTGGGAGGCGAGTTCATTATTCCCTCATTGACTAGTGAAGAAGAGATTCTGTTAAGGTATTATGGAATTGAGAGAATGGGGAAGGCATCTTTCTACAGACAGCAGGTTTTCAATAGAGTTGGGGAGTTATTACCTGAAATTCGTGACAGCATCATGCTCTCTGTTTTGCAAAACCTACCACAATTGTGTGTCGAGGACTCATCTCTCAGGCAATGCTTGAGAAGTTTGGAATTTGTCCCAACCCCTAGTGGTGCCCTTAGGAGTCCTGAGAGACTGTATGATCCTCGTAATGAAGAATTATATGCATTACTAGAAGACTCTGATGATTTCCCTTATGGTCCTTTCCAAGAATCTGGAATTTTGGACATGCTACAAGGTTTGGGCCTGAGAACATCTGTATCTCCTGAGACAGTTATACAAAGTGCTCGACAGGTAGAACGATTAATGCACGAGGATCAACAAAAAGCATATTCAAGAGCCAAAATACTTCTTTCCTACTTAGAAGTTAATGCTACAAAGTGGCTACCAACTCCACCAAATGATGATCAAGGAACAGTGAATCGAATATTCTTAAGAGCTGCAACTTCATTTCGACCTCGCAACCTTAAATCTGATCTTGATAAGTTCTGGAATGATCTCCGGATGATCTGCTGGTGTCCAGTTTTAGTTTCTTCTCCTTTCCAAACATTGCCGTGGCCTGTTGTGTCATCCATGGTTGCTCCTCCGAAGCTTGTAAGGTTGCAAACAGACTTGTGGCTTGTTTCTGCGAGCTTGCGAATACTGGATGGCGAATGCTCATCCACAGCTCTATCGCACGGCCTTTGTTGGTCTTCTCCACCAGGTGGAAGTGTGATTGCCGCACAACTACTTGAGCTTGGAAAAAATAATGAGATACTGAATGATCAGGTTCTTAGGCAGGAACTAGCCCTGTCAATGCCGAGGATGTACTCAATTCTGACCAGCTTGATTGGCTCAGATGAGATGGACATTGTAAAGGCTGTTCTTGAAGGTTGTCGGTGGATATGGGTGGGAGATGGATTTGCAACCGCAGATGAGGTGGTCCTTGATGGTCGACTTCATTTGGCTCCTTATATACGAGTTATACCCGTTGATTTAGCAGTTTTCAGGGATTTATTTTTAGAACTTGGCATTCGAGAGTTCTTGAAGCCCACTGATTATGCTAATATTCTGTGTAGAATGGCTGCCAAAAAGGGTTCCTCCCCTCTTGATGCACCAGAAATCAGGGCAGCCATACTGATTGTGCAGCATCTGGCTGAAGCTCATTTTGGTGACCAGCAAGTGAAGGTCTATTTACCCGATGTTTCGGGCAGACTATTTCCTGCTGGCGACTTGGTTTATAATGATGCTCCCTGGTTACTTGGCTCAGAAGATTTTGATAGTTCATTTCATGCTTCCTCAAACCTGACATTGAATGCAAAGAGAGCAGTTCAAAAATTTGTACATGGGAACATATCCAATGATGTTGCTGAGAAACTTGGTGTCTGCTCGCTCCGCAGAACCTTGCTTGCTGAGAGTGCTGATTCGATGAATCTGAGTTTGTCTGGAGCTGCTGAAGCTTTTGGACAGCATGAAGCCTTGACAACGAGGCTTAAACATATACTTGAAATGTATGCAGATGGGCCTGGGATTCTATTTGAGCTGGTGCAAAATGCAGAGGATGCAGGAGCTTCTGAGGTGACCTTTCTTTTGGATAAAACTCAGTATGGGACTTCTTCTATTCTCTCTCCTGAAATGGCAGATTGGCAAGGTCCTGCATTGTACTGTTTTAATGACTCTGTTTTCAGCCCTCAGGATCTTTATGCAATCTCGCGCATTGGTCAAGAAAGTAAACTAGAGAAGCCTTTTGCAATTGGAAGATTTGGGCTGGGTTTTAATTGTGTCTATCACTTTACAGATATTCCCACTTTTGTTTCAGGGGAACACATCGTTATGTTTGATCCTCATGCTTGTAATCTGCCTGGGATCTCTCCATCGCACCCTGGCCTGCGTATTAGATATGTTGGTAGAAGGATCTTGGAGCAATTTCCTGATCAATTTTCTCCATACTTGCACTTCGGGTGTGATTTGCAGCATCCATTTCCTGGAACCATATTCCGTTTCCCACTTAGGACCGAGACTGTTGCTTCTCGAAGCCAAATAAAGAAAGAAGGATATGCACCTGAAGATGTCCTTTCTCTTTTTGCTTCTTTCTCCGAGGTTGTGTCTGATGCTCTGCTTTTCCTACGCAGTGTGAAAACTATCTCTATTTTTGTGAAGGAGGGACCTGGACATGAAATGCAGCTTATACATCGTGTGGACAGGCATTGTATCAGTGAACCAGAATATGAATCCAATGCACTACAGGATATGTTTAGCTTTATTAATGGAAACCAGCATAGTGGAATGGATAAAGATCAGTTCCTGAAGAAACTGAGAAAATCCATAGATGGTGGTCTGCCATATAAATGTCAAAAGATTATTACTACTGAGCATAGTACATCTGGTGATATATCACATTGTTGGATAACCACTGAATGTATAGGCACCGGGCAAGCTAAGAGCAACTCTGCTGCATGTAACGACAAATCTCATAATTTTGTCCCGTGGGCATGCGTTGCTGCATATTTACATTCTGTCAAGCTTGATAAGAAATTAAATGACATCCCAAAGACACAGGATTCTTTTGTAATTGGGCCCGATTTATTTCAGTTTCCTACAACTTCCACTCAAGACAGGAAGGATTTTGAAGGCCGTGCCTTCTGCTTTTTACCACTGCCAATCAGCACCGGTCTTCCAGCACATATTAATTCCTATTTTGAGTTGTCGTCAAATCGTAGAGACATCTGGTTTGGTAACGACATGGCCGGTGGTGGGAAAAAACGTTCAGACTGGAATATATACATCCTTGAAGATGTTGTTGCCCCTGCTTACGCTCGTTTGCTTGAGAAAGTATCATTGGAGATTGGCCCCTGTGATTTATTCTTTTCATTATGGCCTACAACAACAGGATTAGAACCTTGGGCATCAGTAGTACGAAAACTCTATGTTTTTATTGCTGATTTTGGTCTTCGTGTATTATTTACAAAAGCTAGAGGGGGGCAGTGGATTTCAACAAAGCAATCTATTTTTCCTGATTTCACTTTCCACAAGGCACATGATCTTGTAGAAGCATTAGCAGATGCTGGTCTACCTCTTGTAAATGTTTCCCGGCAACTTGTAGAGAGATTCATGGAGTTCTGCCCTTCACTGCATTTCCTGACACCGCAGTTGTTAAGGACTTTGTTAATTCGGAGAAAACGTGGATTTAAGGACCGGAATGCAATGGTTTTGACCCTTGAATATTGCTTGATTGATTTAATAGTACCTATTCAGTTTGATAGTCTATGTGGTTTGCCATTGTTACCTCTTGCTGATGGTTCATTTGCAACAATTGACAAAAAGGGTTTTGGTGAAAGAATCTATATTGCACAGGGAGACGAGTATGGTCTTCTCAAGGATTTAGTTCCACATCAACTAGTAGATTGTGGGATCCCAGAAGAGGTTCATCAAAAGATATGTGACATAGCCCATGGCGAGGACTCAAATATTTCTTTTCTGTCATGCCATTTGCTTGAGAAACTCTTTTTGAAGTTACTTCCAGCAGAGTGGCAGCTTGCAAAACAGGTGTCTTGGACTCCCAGTCATCAAGGCCATCCAAGTTTAGAATGGATAAGACTTCTGTGGTGCTATCTGAAGTCATCTTGTGAGAACCTTTCCGTGTTTTCTAAGTGGCCCATTTTACCTGCCGGGAATAATTTTCTCCTGCAACTAGTTGAAAACTCGAATGTGATTAAAGATGATGGGTGGAGTGAGAACATGTCCTCTTTGTTGCTGAAAGTAGGGTGTCTATTTTTGAGGCGTGACCTGCCAATAGATCATCCACAGCTGGAAAACTTTGTGCAGCCACCAACAGCAACTGGTGTATTAAATGCATTTCTGGCAATTGCTGGTAAGCCAGAGAATGTTGAGGGGCTTTTTCATGATGCATCAGAAGGGGAGCTGCATGAACTTCGAAGTTTTATTCTTCAGTCCAAATGGTTCTCTGAAGAGAAAATCGAAAACATGCATCTTGACATCATCAAACGCCTACCTATATTTGAGTCATATAGAAGTAGAAAGCCAGTGAGTTTGAGTAAACCAATCAAATGGCTTAAACCTGATGGTGTACGTGAGGATCTTTTGAATGACGACTTTGTACGCATGGAATCAGAGAAGGAACGAATTATTTTAACAAGGTATTTGGAGATTAAAGAACCCTCCAGGGTGGAACTCTACAAAGATTATGTGCTCAACCGCATGCCAGAGTTTGTTTCACAGCAGGAATCTCTTTTAGCCATTCTACATGATGTGAAGCTTTTGATTGAGGAAGATATTTCTATCAAATCTGCACTGTCCACAACACCTTTTGTTTTGGCAGCTAATGGATCTTGGCAACAACCATGCAGGTATGGTTTTTCATTCTATCGTTGCTGCTGCTGTTGCAATAAAAAAAAAAGAACATTTGAATAAAGTTGGTTTTCTTGTTATGTACTTATAAACCATTGTCACTCAATATTGGACATTTATGAGCAACCACCTGGTTTATTGTATTGTAACCAATATTCTATTAGACAGACCTCTATGCCTATGGACAATTTACAGGATTAGTTGATATGAATTTGAATTAATTTTTGTCATGTCGTCCATAACTGTTTTTTGTAACCAATATTCTATGACATTTGCTAGCAAGTTAGGTTGCATATGGATGTGGGAATTTTTCAATAAATGATCTGTTTAATGAAGTTTTTAGTTCTGTTTTTTGAATAATTTTGTTTGGAATGTAGAATATAAATAAAATAGTTTATGATAGATTTTTTTTATTTATAAGTAAAATAGTTTATGATAGATGTGCATATTTTTATATAAGGTTAGAGAAATTTCCTTATCACGTGTGCCCGTTCTTGCTTTTGTGGGTTCATCACTAAGCTATGACCTTTCTTTAGTTATTGCATGTAAACGTTTAATTTTCCATTCTTAGTTTCAATTTCTCCTATTTTCTAAGAAGAAAGTGAAAGGATCTATTCCATCCACATTATTCCTCACTTTTAAATTGACATTTTTGGGCCTGTTTGAGGCCATATATTTAAAGAATTTTGAGGTAATTTGATGTATCTTTCCTTTTTAGGATTCATTTTTGTTATTAATTCATTTTGTTTTCAAGATTGAGTCTAGATACATTCCAGGAGTCTGTAAGTTTGGTCTTGAATTGGGTTTTACTCATATTAGAAATCGTGATATGAATTGATTTAACTTGTTTGGTTAATAGGAACTTTGGGGTTGGTCTATGGAAAAAACATTTGAAGGGGTTTGGGGGAGTTTTCCCTGTCCATTTGATATGAGGTGGAGAGGGTCTTAAGATAAAGTTCAAATACTGTAATACCCCAGTGAATGGGATTCACATTAGTTGGGAGGATGAAGTTCTTGTCCTTTATAATAATTTAAAGGACTCTTATTGTAACATATACTACTAACTAGTAAGAAGAAAAATTGCTTACTAGTTAGTATATGAGAAGTTTGGGGGTAGAGATGAGAATTTTGAGTTTGAGGTGAGAATTTAAAATATTATTTTTAGTATTATTATTGTTTTGGGATTTGAAAAAGTTTTATTGGGATTTGAAAAAGTTAAATTATTTATTATATTTTGTGTGGAAATTTGATAAAGTTGTAATGATGAGTTGAGAATTTTGAGTTTGAGATGAGATATCTTGCCCCCCAAACCTGCTTAACAGGGGATGCTTGGGGAAGGAGATGAGATGAGAATTTTGTGAATAGTTGTAAGATAGTTTGAGTTAAGTATTTATTGGGTTTTGAGAGTAGAGGAAAAAGTTGAATAAAATATATCATAAAATTAAAATATTGTTACAATATAATTTTTTTAATATAATTTTGTTTTGGGATTTGAAAAAGTTGAATTATTATTATTATTATTATTATTATTTATTTATTTCAAAGTTTGAGAAAATTATAATGATTAGTTTGAAAAAGTTGTAATGATTAGTTTGGAAGTGTTTGTATTTGAATGATGTTTTGAAAGGAAATGAAATGGGATGAGATGAGATGGGATGAGATGAAAAACTTTTCCCATCATTCCCTAGTATGAACGAACGGTGAACTTTTTACGCCCCTTGGACTTCCACAACATCCTATCCTTATCATTACCACCAAACCTCAGAGTATAAAAAGCTAAAGAAAGCCGAAACTTCGTCAACATCCCAATCCTGAACAGCTCTAGTTAAGCAAATATCCCATTGAATCAAGCCATTACAATGATAAAGCAAATCAGATACAGCAACAAACTGATTGGAAGCCAAACGAAAGATAGGTGGAAACGCACTGTTGAGGGCTCGATCACCACACCAAATGTCAAACCAGAAATGGATGCTAGATCCCTCTCCAATGGTATAACTAACATGATTAACAAAACTCTCCCAGCCCTTTTTTAATGAACTTTCAAGATCCACACCATAAACCCCCTGAACTTCATTAGAACAACAACCCCGCCAAGCACTTTCATTCTTCCGATCCATGACCTCCCTCCAAAGCGAGTCTCCTTTTGATTGATATATCCATAGCCACTTCCCCAATAAAGCTTTATTAAAGATCCTAAAATTACCAACCCTCCAACCATAATTGGAGAACAAACAAGATGAAATTTAGTTTCCTTTGCCATACCACCCAATAAAAAAGCATGAAACAAGTGGTGAAGGCCTTGGTCTTGAGGTCTCACTCCCTTCAAGGTCCAAGGTTCAACACCTCATGGGTGCAAACAATTCTTTGGGGCCACACCCCCTGGTGAAAAGCCAGCAATTTAACCAGTTCCATGTAAGGAAACTTCCGAGGGTGCGGTGCATGGGACCGGGGTTTACTCTACAGGGGTGGGTCCAAAGGGCCCTGCCTTGGAAAGGTTCCCCGACAAAAAAAAAAAAAAAAAAAAAAAAAAAAAAATTGGTTGGCCACCCCTGGAGGCAATGGAAACAATGATAGAAAGTAAGTGGGGGAGATTGGAAAGGGTACTCTTGACAAGAGTAAGTCTACCCTCTTTAGATAAATAAAGCTGCTTTCAACCAGCCAACCTTTTCTCAACTTTCTCAACAACCCCATCCCAAATAGCACTAGCCTTAAAAGGCACCCCCAACAGAAGGCCAGAGTACTTCAAGGGTATAGAAGCAATTTTACAGCCCAACAAACATACCAAACTATTGATGTTAAGCACCACCCCCACCGGAACCATCTCCGACTTTCCAAGGTTCACCTTGAGGCTTGATACAACTTCAAAACATAATAACATAGCCCTAAGGCTTGAATTTGACCATGATCCGCATCGCAGAAAATGAGAGTATCACATGCAAATAGAATATGCGAAAGTGTAAATTAGGCTTAAAAAATCGGAATCGAGTTTGGAATTGGATAAGGAACAATTCAATGAGTCAGGCGATTCAACAAATTGAATTGGACTCCTGGATAATGCAGACGCCCAATTCCAAGAATTTCTCAAAAATGTATCTCTGATCGATTCATAACAATTTTGAATCGGTTATTTCGATGTTGATAAAAAGTATTAAAAATCATATATAATGCAATTTAAGCATTTAGTATTATGTTTAAAAGAGTATTTAGTATAAATTCATTGACTGGTTTCAATAAGAATGATATGAATCTAAATAGTTTCAATAAACATGTAATTTATGTGTTTAACCTCAATTGTTAACATTTTTTTGCCTCGTATATGAAGAAAATAAAGATCATTAAGTTATAAGCACATAGAAAATGTAGTATTTTATGCACGACTACAAATTTAATACTAAATGCTCATTCATCTCTGACATCCGATGCTCCAATCTTCTTAGGAATTAGTGATATAAATGTGGCATTAAGCCTTTTTTCAAAATTTCCTGCCATGAACATCTCCTTAAACACCTTTCATCAAATCCCCCTTCACCACTTCCCAACAAGTTTGGAAGAATCCCATAGAAAATCCATCTGGCCCAAGTGCTTTGTCGTTGGCCATTTTTCTCACCACATCATGAACCTCCATCTCCTCGAAGGGCCTCTCCAACCTCAAGACATCTGTGAGTCAATAGAATCAAAAGCTAAACCATCGAACTTGGGCTGCCACCCCATTTGTTCTGTAAGCAAATGTTCAAAGAAACCAACAACATGATCTCTAATTACAGGGGCCTCGGTACATGCTGCACCCTCTATATTCATCATCTCTATAGTGTTGGTTCTCTTGTGAGAATTGGCCACTTGATGAAAGAATTTTGTACTTCGATCCCCTTCTTTCAACCACAAAGCTCTAGGTTTTTGGCGCCATGAAATCTCTTCCAGCAAAATAACCCTCTTTAATTCAGCAATCACCTCTAACTTTCGAGATATTTCTTCCAAGGCAAGAGCCAGGCCCTCCTGTGTCCTCTCTAGCTCCTGAAGCTCTTCCAATATGGAATTCTTTCGTTCCCCTGTGTTGCCAAAAGTTTGTGTGTTCCAAATCTTCAAGTCATTTTTTAAAGCTTTCAGTTTACCTGCAAGAATGAAACTAGGGGTTCCATCAAACTGATATGAGGATCACCATTACTGAACCCTGTCCGCAAAACCTTCAGTGTTCAGCCACATATTTTCGAATTTAAAATACCGATGCCCTCCTTGGATACTACCACAATCAAGCAAAAGAATAAAATGATCCAAGCAGAGACGAGACAACCTCTTTTGAAATACTTCCAGATACTGAGCTTCCCAATCCGAGGATACTAAAAATCTGTCTAATTTAGACCATTTATGATTATTTGACCACGTGAATGGCTTTCCCATGAGAGGGATGTCCACCAGATTCAAGTTGAAAATAAATTCTGAAAATTCTGTCATTGCTGGTTGCATTCTACTATCTCCTGAGCATTCACTTGGAAATCTTACAACATTAAAATCACCACCTATACACCATGGTAATTCCCACCAGCTATGTACTCTAGGTAGTTCTTTTTTATAACATACTTCTATTGATGTCCAAGTTTGGCCCGTAGATACCAGCAAAGACCCACATAAAGTTATCTTCCACACTTTCAAAAGAACATGCCACGGTGTACTCCCCTATAAAGTCCTCCATTCTCTCCACCACTCTTCTATCCCACATCACTAATTAGGGCTGTAATCAAGCCTAGCTGAGCCGGTTTTTGGCTTGCTGAGCTCGGCTCGACTCAAAATACTTGAGCTCGAGCCCGAGCTCGAGATTTTTGTTAAATCTTTGTTCGAGCTCGACTCGATAAGTTAAAATATCAACTCGAGCTCGTCCCACAAAAGAGTTCGAGTCGAGCCGAGCCGAGCTCGAGCTTGAATTGTTTTTTTATTTGGAATAAGATTTAATAATTAATAAATTAAATAAATAAAAAAAGAACTAATATTGAATTTATACAACTAACAAGTAGAACCTCTATTAAATTATAAAATTTTAAAAAATTTATAAATAATTAATATCTAACTAGTTAATATTTATCCAAAATAACAATATATTATATGCCTACATATATTATTAATACATACACTTAATATGATTGCATATATCTATTTCATATATGGTTCCCACACACTTGTATATGAAATTATTAAATTTTATCTACTAATTATTATTCAAATTATAAAATATACCTATGAAGTATATTCACTATATAGACATAAGTAATTAGAATACATATTATATATTTAATTATAAAAGTGGTATGCTTATATTATTAGCTAATACATATATACATGCATAGGTGTATGTATATATTTATCAATATATGAATGAGTTTTAATTGAGTCGAGCATAAACGAGCGAGCCTAAACGAGCCTTAGCCAAGTTGAGTCGAGTTTTGTCGGGTATGTATCATTTACAAATCGAGCGGGTATTTGCTTTCGCGAACGAGCTTTTTTTTTCCACAAGTCGAGTTCGATTCGAGTTTAACCGAGCGAGTACCGAGCGGGCTATCGAACAGACTGGTTCATTTACAGCCCTATCACTAATACACCTCCCGAAGCCCCATCAGCTGCAAGATAAGCCCAATCCATGTATGTACAGCTCCATATACTTCGAACAATTCTTCTTGTAACATATTTCAATTTGGTTTCTTGAAGCATACGATGTCCGCCCTCCATTCACGAAGCAAATTTTTTATATGAATACATTTATTTGCCTTGTTAAGCCCTTGGACATTTCCAAGAAACAATTTTAGGCCTCATAAAACAGGTGCTATTTCCTTCCATTTAGATCTCTCTTGACTTGCATTGCCCTCATAATTAAGAGACCATGTTAGCCTCTTTAGCTCCCTCTGTTTTTTAGAAACTGATTTTTTATGATCAACATGACCAGCTTCAATGGCTGTAAGTAGTGCCATAAATTGCTCCTCAAAACCTTCACACTCTATCCCTAAGGTGCTTGCAAACCGATTAAGGAAACTGTGGGGTATATAAGATCTTTTCTAAGATGCTTGCAAACCGATTAGGGGAGGTGTTGAGGAAGATTATAACAAAACCCCAAAACGCATTTGTACAAGGAAGGCAAATCCTAGATTTAGTCCTCGTTGCCAATGAGTGTCTAGATAGCAAACAAAAATCTGGTAATTCGGGGATCCTATGTAAGTTAGATATGGAGAAGGCATATGATCATATTAATTGGGGTTTCCTACTCTACTTGCTTGGGAGGTGTGGGTTTGGGGAGAGGTTGTGCTCGTGGATTAGATGATGCATATCAACAGTGAGATTCTCTGTGCTAGTAAATGGTAGTCCAATTGGCTTCTTCAACATTTTTTGAGGTTTGAGACAAGGGGATCCATTGTTCCTACTCTTTGTCATTGTCATGGAGGCACTGAGCAGGATGACTTCGGTGTTGGTTTGTAGTGGTTTCATGGCTGGATTCTTGGTTGGTGACCCCACTAGGAGTATTATTAATATTTCTCATTTGTTATTTGCAAATGATACACTTATATTCTGTGACGTAGAACAAAACCAATTGCGGGCACTAAGGCCACTCCTATTTTGCTTTGAAGTGGCATCGGGTTTGAAAGTGAACCTTGAAAAATCAGAATTGGTGCCAGTTGGTAATGTTCGTAACATCAGAAAAGTGGCTAACACTTTAGGATGCAAGGTGTCTGCCCTACCTATGAATTACCTGGGTTTACCGTTGGGGATTGCCTCAAGGACTGTAACAATATGGGATATAGGGATCGAGAAGATCGAATATAGATTGACTGGTTGGAAGACTGTATTTGTCGAAAGGGGGCAGGATCACTTAATCAAAAGTACTCTCTCTAGTCTACCAACGTTTTTTTTTTTTTTTATCTCTATTCCCAATTTGAGCAAGTGTGGCGATCCGGATTGAGAAACTATACAGAGACTTCCTTTGGAGTGGCATGGGGGATGACTTTAAATTCCATCTAGTCAAATGGATTAAGGTATGTCCCCCACTTCCCTTGGGACGGTTGGGTATTATAAATCTAAAGATTTTTAATAGGCCATTACCTGAGAAATGGTTGTGGTGATATAACAAAGAACCGGAAGCTCTATGAAAGTTGGTGATTGATTAGAAATATGGAAGTGTGTGGAGGGGAGGGGAAGGGGGGGGGGGGGGGGG